>JAYDZK010000070.1:1252230-1263202 GCA_034509185.1 Euphonia xanthogaster | reverse complement strand
TTTGAGTAGCTTAGAATATACAAGATCAGATACACTTGAAATATTGACAATATAATTTTGGTTAAAATAAGGGATAATTTGGTTCCAATAATAGCGCATAAGCAAGAAAACAACCGCAGGGTACAGAGTGCAGGGTCCCTGGACCCCTGCCATGTCACGTACAAGCTCGCCAAAGGAAAATCCCCCCTTTTAGGCCATATGTCAATGCCATCTCCTCCCATTTTCAATTCATCACACTTCTGCCTCCGCCCTCATCACCGCCTTTACCGCGCATGCTCCATCACTCTTTTAGGTGTTCGCACCACTCTTTGGGGGTCGTCACGGATGAAGGCCTCTCCTCTTCCTCGATGTCCTTTAATCCACCTTTGGGTTACACATGCACACCAAGCTAGTATTATGTAAGCCAAGCTAGTATAATATAAGCCAAAACTAACATTATATTATATTTAAGCATCAAAGCAATAAATCTCATATAATGAACATTTTCCTGGGACCCAACCAAATTCTCCTTTCTTTCTGTTAATTTTTAGTAACTGCTATCTCTTGCTTTTTCCTGCCTTGAACATCTGCAGGAAAAGGGGAGGGGGGGGGTGGAACCCCTTCTCTCCCTTTCTTTCTTGGCATTACACCTTTTAACTCTTTTATTATTTTCAAATATTAATTACTGTATCAATATTGATTACTGTTTCAATTTTGTCATCATGAATCATACCTATTTACCACAATCCCTTTCAGTGCTCAGTTATTAATACAGCTTAAGTTTTACTAGTTTGAATAGGAAGGCAAAGATTGCATAAATCAGCATTGAACTTTCTTCAGGTTCAGTAATGTTCATCTTGAACATCAGGACTTTCATTTCTACAGCTTTTCCTACGTCCTACACTAATATTCAATGCACAAGTCTACACCAGGTATTTCTCCTCACTTTTAACAACTACTTTCATTTCCCTTATTGCTGCTGTGTATTATAACAAACAGAGCAATAGAGCTTTAGTGAATTTCCTACATGTCCAGCACTACACAGACCCAAGGGTTAGCCAGCTCCAATTAATGACAATCAAGTTACATGAAACTGTAAGACATGCAAAAGTCAACTGGTTCAACTGTCCCAACATAAAGCTGTTACTGGACACTTCATATGCACACTGGTTTCCTGGCTTATTTTCATTTTCTTTTTGCCCCAGTAAGAAACCTCACAAAAAATTCACACAGCACTGCCTTGGAACCTGTGCTATCCCATCGTTATAAAAACAACATCAGAGATGAGAAAGTCATTAAATATCATAGGGGATATTCTGTTTATTCAAAAAGATATCATAATTTGTCGATGCTTTCATGTATTTCCTTCATATTAACTTATATGGCTATTATTTACCCAAGCAAAGCTGGACAGTTACCTGTATGTTGCTCCATATGCTCCCCCATGCTTCTTTAAAGCCGCTGTCCTGGTACTTTCAATCAAACTAATTACTCTTTTACCTAAAAAATATCCCATCTGTGATAAACTTAGGCTGAAGAGTCGCTTAAAGGATCCTCTAACAGTTTCTAAAAGCTTCTCCTAAGTGTCTACATAAATTAGTCCAAACCTCAGTGGGAAAGACTGGCACTGAAGTTCCACTTATGATACTAAAACTAAACAAACATGATGCTGTCAAAAATCCCCACAATGCCTACACAGGTAACTTGATTTTGGAGGTATAATATAGCTGCATAGCATAACATAGCTGCCTTTCCCATCAATCTGCTCTTCCACCACTTTAGCCTGATGATTTTCACATATCCACTGACCTTCCCTCATTTCCCAGTGCCTACATTTATCTTCCCTATCTCATTAGTACAAACATACCCACACAGCATCACAGCTCACACTACTGCTTTAGGTTATTTTCCAATCAAAACGGTGGAAATAGACAACCTTCATGAGCAAATTTCAGAAACTGCAGAACTTAATTTGATGCTTATGAGAAGAGATAAAAGACTGGTATCACTGGATATGTTAAGAGAACCACTTTAACTAATTTGACATATTATTTTGTGACTTGTCATTGGAAAAAAATCCATGGTTTTTGTATTACAGCTATTTTGAAAAGTACTTCAAAAACATTACTTTTGAGATGAGTTCTGCCAATTGATGGGGACATTTTAAAGGACAGACACCAATGGAATGAATGGTCTTGTTTGACAATGAATATTAAGGCAACACGAAAGTAAAAGAATCCATTCAAGAAAACTACACTCTTGGCTTTAGCAACAAGCAAAAAGAAGCAAGGTAATGCATCTAATAACTGCTATATGAGAGACAGGATAATGACTGAGAAAGATACATCACCAGTTGCCTAAATACTCCACCATCATCCAGAGCTCAGTCACTGGGGAGCCCCATTTTGCAGGAGCAACCTGGAGAACTCTTCCTGGCAACTGGGAAAATCCCACGTGGTGCATCCAGCCACAAGTGAGGTCTCCAAATTCCCTGAAAATGGGTCCAGTTTTTATAGGCCCAAATCAGCAAGTCAAAGTGACCTGATGATATTTTTAGCGCAGAAACTCCTGGATCTGATGGCACACTCCCCAACCAGCAGGAGCCAGAGCTCGGCCAGAGCCCAGGCCTTGTCTGGGAGGGTTTTCCCCTAAAATACCCAACAGACAAACCTCTATTCATGTTAGCTGGGAAAGTTTCTTAAAATGATACATTTCTCACAGATAACTACACAAGGTTATAGAGAGCTACATAAGCATCTGTGTCATTTATTTTTAGCTAAATAATACTGATGGTGGAAGTCAACTCTGGCTGAGGCCTGCTGCTCAGGCCTAAGCACATCAAAGTGTCAATAAGAAACATTTTCTCTGCTATAAAGTAACACAGTAAAAGAAAACAGGAGGCCACCGCCTTCTGTTTCACCATCCACCTTGCACCTCAAGGGAACAAGGAACTTGTTCTGAAGGGAACAAGTCCCTTCAGAAGCAGTTACACATTCAGTTATTAACAGAGGGCAGCACCTACAGAGGATTTCATCATCTCCGGCCATTAGCTTTACCTCTTATTTACAGCTCAGTACTTGCTTCACATTATTTTCCCATTCCTTTCTCAGAGCAACATTTCATTATCAATGGTTCATACACACACCTAAACAAACCTGCAAAAAGCTTTTAACTCTGGGAAATGAAAAAAATCCAAAAGCTTGACCATTCAATTACCCAATTACCTGTAGTCATTACTGAGAATGACAACTTCAGCAGCCATTACAGTTGTCGTACATGTTTATATGATTGTAAAATTGTACAGCTGGAATGTTTTTAAAAGTAGCTTCTGGAAAGACTGTTGTCTACCAGCAAAATGTCAACCCCGATCATCTCACCTGGAAGCCTCAAATGGAGCAGATGCAATTTCCAAAAGTGCAATGCTGGTGTCTACATAAACCTTAACACGATTTTTCAGGATGTTCTGTGCAGGACTGTCCAGTACACAATGCACCTTGTTTTAAGTGTCCAACAGCACCGGCGAAGGTTTAATGAGCACAAAATTACCTCCCTCTGTGGGTATAGCAATGAAGAGAGCCCCAGACACACTTCCACTCCTTTGCTCCCAAGAACACACATAAAAAGGCCTGTGGAGCTTTCAGGAGATATTGCCCATAAAAATTTGCCAAACAGATCGTCACTGTAGGTACCTGAGCAATAAACGAAATCGAAACAGACTGCACAGCTCTGCAATTCAGCCTGGCAAGGCTCATCAAAGAAATGATGACTCATTCCCTACTACCAGCAACAACCACATATCTGAAATGTGCTGATGACTTCAAATCTCTTGAAAAAGAAAGCTCTTTGTCGCTTGCTGCTTGTACCTGCTTCAGCAAAGTGGATGGTGTAAGACAGTTCCTGTTGATTGACTCAGCTGTGGGAACAAGAACTGCTGAAGACAACGCACTGAAATTCTGACAGGTAAGGTATGACTACACATGCACTGTCCCCTATGAAAAATAAGCTGCTTCTCTGAGTATTCTTAAACAGTAGAATCAAAGAAACTAGAAGTGGAAAGCCAGTACTTGGAACAAAATGAAGTAATATTGCTGTGTACAAAACTCAGTGTCAGCTGAAAATAACTGTTGCATTTTTCCAAGCTAAATTATTTACTACTAAAGTAAATCCAGAAGATGCAATGGAAATTACAATTTCAGGGAGGAGAGAAAGTACTGAGATTATTTAAGTCAGCCCTGAGGTATCTGAAAGTCTGCTACAGGTCATTGTCTTTTCTAAAACTGCAAACTGCCACAAGCAAAACCTTTAGTTCCAGAGGAGTAGTCTTCGTGTTTTCTAATTTCAGCAGAAGTCCATTACCTGCTTCCTAGGAATTTTTTACAAGTGACCAGATGGCAACACCAAAGTACATAAATGGGTGGACAACAAAGCCATCCCAACCCTGCAAAACTTGACTGCTTGCTAAATTCCAGCTCATGCCTCTCTGTAAAATAAAACAGAAACTATAGGAGAATGGTGGCCTAGAATTGTACCACTATTCCAATATTCTCAACGCTTCCATTAAACGTGGGTTTTCTGAGGCTGCCCTGTCTCCTTTGACCTTTATAAAAAGATAAAGCAGATGTCAGAAATCTTAATTTTTCCAACTAAAGTAATAAGTAAATTCCTTAAACAAAAGTTTCAGTCTTTACATCCTAGATCTTCTGTGTGAAAAACTGACAATTGCACATTAAATAAAAACAAAAGAACAAGATCATCTTCTAAAAACAAACATTGACTGTATCCCTCAATTTCAAGGGACTTGCCTTACTGCTGGGATACAACTGGAAGCCCACAGGTTGGTGAAGAAGCACAGGACTGGCTCTGAACTAAAACTTGCAAGTGAACCAGAGGTAACTGCACCACCCATACGTGTCAGCAGTGCAGTCACTGAGCAGTGCAGATGGGGAATTATCGTCCTGCAGCTGGATACTGTTCAAGGAGTGAGGCCCCTTCCCCTTGACACTCTCCCGTCTCACAGTCCTTCCCTATCTTCGTGTCAATTCTAGTCATAAACTGACATTCAAGGACCTGTTTAATCCAGGAAATCTTCAGGAAAAAACCCTAGGGCCCCTGATAACTGTGAAACTGTGTATCTTTTAAAAACAAAACAGGCATACTTTGCATGACCTGGCAAATTATTCTATGCAAGGAGAGTAATTTACTGTGAACACACTATACCATATATCCACCCCTTCACGGCTTCCCTGGCCATACATCATGTGGAACAGCAAAATGGAACCCACACACTGGAGCAAAAGAACAGGCTCATAGGGTTATAATGACCCCCTTATCAGCAAAACATCCTTACAGATACAAACTCTGAGTCTGAACCATGTGAGGAGTTCTGACAATTTTCTTCAAATTTTGTTCAGACACTTTATGTAGTTTGCATTACTGTGTGCAAGATTAGAAGTCATGAAGGCAGAAATATAGAATATGAAGTATAGAGTTTACTATTTTTAAAACAGGAAGTGAAATTCCAAAAAGCAAAGAAATCCCAGCTGTGACACAGACTCTCTTAGAATAAATCTCATCCCTGTTATTACTGCCTACAAGTCCCCTCCTCTGTCACCTCCCACATCAGCCACCCGTAACTATGAATTTCACTTCGTTGGTGTCTTCTCCACTCAAACACAGAGTGCACTGGGCAGCTTCCAGCCTCGAAACAGGCATTAGTCTGAAAATATTTTCACCTCTAATATCTCCCTCAGGACAGTATTATTTTGTTCACATCGCAGATGTGAAAGCAAGATGTTGCTTAAATGTTATTTTTTTTCTCTAATAACTCAAACTCTCACTAGTACCTTAAATCTTGCAGTTCAGAGAGCCTCATGATGAGCAGAAAATGAGAAAAAGTCATGATATGCCATGCCACACCTCACAGGGCTATATTTAAAATCTTTAAACCATGGAGAATATCAAATAAACCACCAGCA
Source organism: Euphonia xanthogaster (assembly GCA_034509185.1). Lineage (NCBI taxonomy): Eukaryota > Metazoa > Chordata > Aves > Passeriformes > Fringillidae > Euphonia > Euphonia xanthogaster. Next base: position 1,257,248 of record JAYDZK010000070.1, on the reverse strand, counting down.
ATGTCAATAGGTCTCCACACAGAGCAAATCCACCTGCCCAAACCAGATTTCAGAACAGGAGTTAAACACCCTGATTCAACGGGTGCACAGGAGAACAATGAGAACACTGCTGCCTCACGACAGCTTTTTCATTGACCTGAACTCAATTTGGTTCAGGCAAATGTTTAATAAAAGCAGCGTTGCCCCGGAAATTGGTCTTTTTAATATTTACAAAATGCCTCATTGGTATAAGGCAAAAAAAAAAGATATTCTAAAATCTTACTGGTAAACTCAATTTAACATGCACAAAGTGCAACGTGCCAATTACATGCAGGATTACTGCCCGTGGAACCTAAGTTTTCCCCTGTATCTTTAGGTGATGAGCACTCAAACAGAATTAGAAATGTTACCTGTGGCAAGTATCCACCTGAAAACACAGGTGAGAGCTGTTTAGTTTGGGTAGCTATGAAAACTTTTTTCAGGTAGAGTGAGGTGATCAAAGTGCCTTCCTTCAGTATTTCCCTCCTCTTTCCCATTACAATTATACACATTATTTCCTTTCAAACAGCTGGAACAAGAAACTGTTCTCAAGGCTTCATCATTGAAGACAACACATGCACAGGGTCAATCACAGACATTCAAGAACCAAAGCAGCTTTGTGATCCTTGAACTGGTGTCTTTAATGTTCCTTCCAACCCAAACCATGCTGTGATCCTGATACAAAAAGCAAGTCAGCGTCACAAGTCTCAGTTTTTATCTTCTAAGCTCACAAATTCTTTTTTCTCTCATTTTCTTTATAAAGTGCCCTTCACATGCAGGATCGCCCAGGAAGTTTTAATCTGAATAGACAGGAAAGGGTGTTGAGGTAAAATCTGGTGAAAATATGCAGTTCACCACTTTCACAGACATTAGCAAGCCTGGTTAAAGATTAGGCCAAATACATTACCATTTTAAGAACATTTTAATATATTGGTCAACACATTTCTTATCTAGTCTCTGAAATTATGTACTTACAGCAGTAGGAAATACACATGTACATACACAAGGCACATACAGCTGTAGATACAAGCCTTATTAAGAGAAATTAATCAGAGTGATCCACAGATCACTTAATTCAGGCTCTGATAAGCCAAATTAAAAGAAAAAACTTTAAAGGTGACGAATCCTTATACAGAACAAACTTGCTCCATCTATCTCCTTTACAAATAGATGAAAAGAGCAACACTGACAGAGCAAAAACCTCAGGGTGTCAGAAAAGTAGAAGAGGAATATCCAGAGCAACAAGTCTTAATATATTCAAGTGTTTATGAAGCCAGCAGTGAATAAAATAAACATCTGGATATCTGAGCATTCTAACTGTTAAGCAAGACTAGTGATTATTAATACATAATTAAATGTTAGCTAGCACTGGGGACTGGCAAGGCACTAAGCATGGATACCGACCAAAAGCATGTTAAAAATTAACACAACCCACTCTTCTGTGTCTCAGTCCATCTCTTCAGCTTGCTCAGCATTGAGCTTTCCTTCACTTTTTCCACTGAATGAGGCAAAGCTAAAACGGGTAGTAAGTTATGAATGACTTGCCTGGGCAAAAGTTCCATCCCAATCATAGGAAACTGAAGGGATCAAAGAGCCTATTTTATTTTTCTGAAAATTAACATGCTTCCAGTCACAAATTTTATATTCCTAATGGGTATTTCACTGCAAAGGGCTAGTTATTTGATGAATTAATGAATAAATCAGAAGCAGACTGCAGATCTGTCTTACCTGTCTTTTTCTGTTTCAAGATCACCTTAATCTTTCACCTGATCTTTCTTTTCCTTAGTAATAAACTTCACAAAGATTATTAGGTACCCAGTTAATACTTAGAAAGAAAAAATATGTCTAAAGGCTACCATTGAAAGAAAAATAGACCTATAAAGAATAGAAAACTGAGAACATGAAGATTTTATACAGGCTGATAGCAACACTCCTCTTGAAAGCTCCAGCTTCCATATCGTGGGCTCACAAATCCAGAACCTGAGACCTGCCCATTTCAGGTAAAGAAAGGTAAGTCACCTAACTTCCAGGTCCTGATTAGAAATAAGGTTTCACACAATCAAATTGGAACAATCCATCAGAAGGGCATAGGCCTTTTCTTGCTGAGCAACAGCATCATTTGAGTCTGAGCTCCAGCTTGAGAACCAGTGGTGCAAATGCAAACATGACAGGAGCTCTGTGCCTGACCGAAACAATCGGCCTCTCCCAGCAGCAGAGTTGAGAATAGCTTGGGCAGGTGGGTGGAAGGCAGGAATTATCGGTTCCTAAACAGGAGGACTAAAATAAAATTAAAAAAAAAAAAAAAAACACAACAAAAAACCCCACAACATACTGCCAAGTCTGAAAAACTATTTGAATAACCAGAGCAACAAGACGTGGTGTTGTGTTTCCTCAGAGGGAAAAACCTGCTGTGCTTTGGTATAGTAAAAGCAGAAATTCCAGGCATAACTTGAGAGCTGGTCACATGAAACAGGGCCTTGGCTTCTTCAAAACACTCTTTCCTAGTTTGCTGCAATACTTTCATTTCTATTGTGTGTAATTTGCAATTCTTATGAAGAAAAATATCAATCCTTCAGCTCCAGCAACTCTGCATACAGTAAAACCTGAGTGTCAGTTACTTAGAGAAATTGGCCAAGTCTCTATTGCTTCAGTCTTCTGAGAGAAGGATGAAGATCCTTTCTCTCAGCAAAACGTGCATGCAGAATTAGCTCAGCTAACAGTCCAACCAAGCCCAAGAAGGACTGCCTACAGACTTTAAAAATACTCAAGTTACAAGGCAGTAAAACCAAATATCTAGAATACTCCCAAGCTAGACTATAATCATGGCTTGTCTACTTCCTCTTCTGAGGCAAGCACTCACTTCAAAATGCTTCTGCAGCTGGGCAAAGTACAGTTACAGTAAGGAACTGTGGCCAACAGTCCTCTGGGTTATGCACACACCTTCACTTTCCTCAGCAGTGAGGGGACAAAGAAGTTCCTGCAATTACATGTAAGTACAGCAGAATGACAAAAACTAGAACATTATAACTGGACACCCAAACAGAAACGCTTAAAAATAAACTCCCAGAAGTGTCATCGTTACCATGTGCAAGGGGTTTTTCTTCTACTCTCCCCCTGCAGACTCTTTTCCTTGCTTTTAAGAAGAAATCAAATTTGTTTTATTGCTTGAAAAGTACTTCACTATGGCTGAATATATTTATCACTTTGTTTAAACAGCTTAAACTCACAAAAGATGTTTATTTAGATGCTATCATTGACTGATACTGATAATGCTGCTGACAAACATCTCTTTCACATGTTGTAAAATAGAATAAAGTTACACGTAAATCTCTCATGAAACATTTTTCAAGCAGTCTATGACAAGCTCTCCTAAAAAAAAAAAATATAAATTTAATCCCCTCAAGACAAACACCATGCTATTTTACTGCCTTTCTTCCTATGACCTTATGTCGTAGTTCTCCCCAAACCATTTTGAAACTTAAAGAAACAAGATAACTCATGTTTCGAGTCTGTTTCACAACAGAAGAAACAGAACTTTAAGAAGAGAGAGAAAATTGAGGGAAGAAAAAGAGGTGATGCTGCTTAACTAATAAATTCATATAAATAATCTTCTCTCAATCTCTCTTAAGCCCCAAAATAACTTTAATCTGTAAGAAGCTTTCAAAGTTAGCACTCAGAAGTCTCAGTTATTTTCCACTCCAAAATTCTCTCTCACATTTACTGTTGTTGTTTTACAGACAAGACAACACACTTTGGGTCTGAATGCTACATATTATTCCAAAGATCATTTGGAGATGAATGCATTCAGTGCAGTGATTAAATGTCAGCTAAATCACAACCAAGAATGCACACTAGACACAGTCCACATTTAAACAGCTGTACTGAATAGCAAGGTAATTGTAATTAAATTACAACTGCTATGGACTTTCACTTCAAGAAAGCAGAAAAGAATTTACTTTTTTTTCAAACAATACATTTTTAAGCATTTAAATCCTCAGAACTAAAGATGGCCTGTGATTGATGTTTCATTCTTAAACACCTGCGCCTTTTCTCAGGTAAATACAAGCAACTCCTGGACCTACTGTCACTCCCTCAGCACAGAATGCCTTCTTTCAAATACCAGTCCAGATTTCTCTCCCCTTCTCTTTGAAAAGGTTGACAGGCAGGGTAGCAGAGACCAAGCAAAACAATGAGAAACTCGTGACAATAAGCAGCAATATATTAGGAAAAGACAGCCTAAAATACGCTGGTTTCTGACTTCTTCAAGCCTAACTAAGCTATAAAGGTAAGTTTTGCTGGGGATATTTCCCGAAGCATCAAGGGTAAAGGCTGCCACAATACAGGCATCCCAAACGCTACACCTGCCCCTTTCTCTGCCTCACACACAGATCAGAAGGTCTTCTGCCAATTTAACATCACAAATTACAATTAAAACAAGCTGAATTCTCGAATATTAAGAGATAATTAGAGAAAGCCATCTTCAAACACCTTTGTCTGCTTTTATCTCGACAGCATTGGCACACAAGGTCAAAGAAAACCGGCGTGGGAGCGGAAGAGTTAACAGCCAGAACTTGTCCGTGTTTCCAAAATAGAGCGGTGGCACCAACGTTGCCATTCTGCCGTGTTTACAAGAGGGAACACAGCTCGGGACAAACCTCTGGCTGTAAGACACAAACCTCTTTATCGCTAAGAGACATTCCTTCAATGTCCGGCTGTACCCGGCCGAGATAAAGACACCGAACCCCCGTACAGCTGGAAGGAGCCCCGGGACAGGGGGGGACACACACAGGGAAAGGAGGCTGTACTGGAAGGGCTGCGGAAAGCACAGCCCTGAAGGGAGCGAGCCTCCCAGAGGGCCAAGGTTTAGCGGCAGATCCCGGCGACCAGGAACAGAGAGGCTGGTGGGGTCCGGCCGGGCAGGGACACAACACTGCCGGGGACGGCTGAGGAAAGGACTCGGAACTGGAGGCACCGGGGTGCGGGCAGGTGCCCCCGGCAGC
>JAYDZK010000070.1:1237650-1248559 GCA_034509185.1 Euphonia xanthogaster | reverse complement strand
TTTGGGGGGGGGGGGAGGGTGGGGGGGTGTTTTCCCCCCCCCCCCCCCCCCCCATGTTTTTTATAACTATGAGATACTACAAGGCAGGATGGAATTTTCTTGCTATTCCCTGTCATAGCTTTCTTTTGATGAGTACAAACCCCAACAGATACGAAACCTTCCCACAACAGTGCAGGATGATTTTGTGCAAAGGCTTTTCAGGAAAACTGAATGCTTAGTAGCTTTCCCCATTTGCTGCATTTGATATGGTGAAGCTGTGCTTCTGGGAGATAATTTCTGAGAAATAATATTTAATAATTTTCATAATATTTTTCCTTTATTTCTCAGTCCAACCCAGACTAGTCGGTGGGATTTGTGCTTGTGGCAAAATATGTGTAGCATTTATTCTTGGTTGGGCTATTGTAAGTAACAATATTCACATCCCTAATGGAAACTTATCCTTTTGTAACACAACTGCCACACTCAGTGAGTGCTGTTAGTGCTGTGAGCTGACTGGGAAGCCACTGAGGATAAGGGTCTGTGTGGCAGAGTGGTGTAAATGATTCCCATGTTTGAACCTTTCATGTGGTAATAAAAATAATCCTGCAAGATCATTAAAATATTAGGATTCTGTTTGATTTTTGAGCATAAGTCCGCAAATGGACATTGCTCTCTGATACCTCTGGGCTCTGGGTTCCCTCAGCTCAAGGGCTGGGACAAGACTGTGTAACAGAAGCACTGAACACTCATATTATTCTCCTATTCCTAGAGTACAGCATTCCCTCTCCTGAAATAGACCCTGCCTTCATTCCCTTCGTTTTTCCACTCTCAACCAACTCCACTGACCTCACACAAGACAAACCTCTTCTTTCCAATGTTACATAATTTCCTAAAGGTTGCACACCAAGTCTCTTGTCAAACTTGGAAACAGGGCTGGGTTACTTAGCTCCTTAGCTCCTTGACAAGCTCAATGATTTTTTAATTTAGTCGTGTTGGGGTTTTTGTTGTTGTTTTTGCATTTGGTTTGGTTTGGTTTTTGTGCGAGGCACACAAAAATCATGACAGAATCACTTAAATACAAAATAATTCAGGTAGGAAGGAACCTCTGGAGGCCTCTAGGTCCACCCCATGCTTGAACCAGAACCAACATAACGCAGCACAGGTAAGAGATAAATGCCTTCAAGGCTGGAGATCGCACAGACCCTTCGTGCCCTAGTCCAGTGTTTGATGCCCCTTAGTCCATATTATTTCCTTATATTTATTTGTGATTTCACAGCTCTGCAAAGAGTATAGCTCATCCTCCTCACACCTTCCCAGCAAGCAGTTTTAGGCAGCAGTAAGGTGCCCCTTTGCCTTCTCTTCTCCGGGCTGAACAGATTCAGCTCTCTCAGCAGCTGGTCATGTGTCCTGTGCTCTGCCCCTGATAGCTTGGTGGCCTCCTCTGGACTCTGGTTCATCAGTGCCTAGATAGGACAGGCACCAGGGAGCTTGGGCTGGTCCCAGCACTCACAGGTGAGTTCTTACCACTGCAGAGTAAAAGGTGAGGTTCCTCACCCCGCTGGCTGCACTCTTGGTGACACAGCCCTGAATGTACTTCTTTGTCACAGGACGCTCAGTTGGGGTCCTAATCAGCTTACTAGGACCACAGCACCTTTTCCACCAAATTGCTTTCAAGGCAACACCCCATGTCCTGCTGAATTTGAGTTACTCCCTCCCAGACCCAGAACTATCTTTGACCACCTGCATTTGTCTTTGCTGAGTTTCCTGAGGGTTTTTTCCACCTTCCTGTAGGACCTCAGTCCCTACTGCTGATTAACTTGACAAGATGAAGCTGGTGCCGGTACTGGGGAGACCACAGTGACCATGTCTCCATGGAGGCAGTTTTGGTAGTGTGGATGTTTACCTGTTTTGGGATAGACACAGCCCCGAGCAAGTATCACACAATGCCTGTGGAACAGTCATCAGGTGTCATCAGCACCAATTAGTGCCTAAGCAATTGTCAGTCTTTAACTATGGCTCAATGCTGCTGACTTAAGGCTGTGTAAAGTTTGTGATTTATAAATGCAGGGGTACTTTGTTTTCACATCCTTTTTCTGTACTGTTGTTAAAGCACATTGTAAGTACTATAATGTCAATCTTCTTATTCTTATGGAGCATTTTGTTAGTTGGGTAATTATTCCAGGTAGTGCTTTATATTTTAAAATCTGTCTTTCTTGTCTTGAAATTGTTATCCCTAGAAGGAGAAACTTTGTTGAGCTGCCTTGTAAGGAGAGTCTGAATTTCATTTCATTCATGAAGATAATGGTGTAGTGTCAGAGTGTATCTATTTCTAATTGACTTTAAAATCAGAATTGATTCATTTGATTTACGACTTAGAAAAATACCAGTAGGAAAAGATAGATTACTTCCTGTTATCTGCAGAGGGAATTAATGAACCCTTCAGGTTGGTGAGAAACTATTATTATTTCCAAGTAATCTAATTAAAGGGTATAAAAAAGACATGCGGCTATTTAATTGTTTTATTACTCATTTGCTCTACAGTGCATAATCAGAGTAGTGGGAGGGAGTGATTAGGTGTCTTGAGAACGGAAATGACACAACCAAGATATGTAGATGTTTTAAAGGAAGGAGAAGCTACTGGGAAAATTGAACCTCTCTTACCCCCACAAAAGACTGAAGATTATTTTTCCCTGGGAGTGAATAACATGACACTGCAAATGTGCTGCGGGGTTTTCAGAAGCGAACATGAGATGTCAGTGCTGGGAAAGGTAAAACACAGAAGGCAGTGCTTAACTGGCAGCTCTGTCCAGCTCTTGTCTCCACAGGGGCCTTGCAAGCAGGGTCAGCTGGGCCCATGGGAGGCGCCACAGCAGATCTGCAGGGTGTCCACAGGCACCTCTTGGATCCCAGTTACAGCTTTGCCCTCTGGGTGATGCATTGAGGGTGCACGATAGGAGCAGATGCTCAGTGTCAGTGTGAGTTGGATGCCTGGTTCTGCCAGGCTCTTTGAGAATAGTTTTTGACATGCAGATGTTTATAGAGACAGAACTTTTTGTTTAGATCCAGGTTTATTTTGTTCCACTCTGATCACCTCCCTCATTTATACAATTGTGAATTATCTACATCTGAAAGGCTGACTCATCCCCTGAGTGGTTTGCCTCCTTGCAAATTGCTCTGGTATAAATCAGCTTGTCTTTCAGAGCAGAACAAGTGCTGAAACAAAGCCATGTAACACCAAAACTAACACAAAGGGAGGAGGTATGATTTAAATACCTGGAGCTTGATCCAAAGCCAAATAAAGCTAATAAACTAGTTTCCATTAATAACTCTTTAATAGTCCTTGTCAGCTTTAGGGGTCTGTACCTTCCTTACCTTATGTAGCACCTTGTAACAGGATACCTGAATGTCCCTCGCTAAAAACTAAAACCCCACACAAGCTATCAATTCTGATGAGTGAGAGGGGGAGTTACGTATTTCACTACATCCCTCTGTCCCTTGGAGTTGCAGCATTACACTTGTGAACTCTGAACAAAGCCTCTGGTCTTGGACTGACAGTGCAGGTTTGGGAGATCCCTGGCTGAGCAGAAATCTTTCTCATTCACTCGATTTCTTTTATCCAGCCTTTCTTATGCTCAGTGTGCAGTGAGTAGCTGGACACTGAATTGCAATCTGAGGGTGACTAACAGCAGGGGCAGGAAGGTTGCTTTACCAGTCCCATCACATGCCATTAACATACCAGATGCAGTGCTCATGATTTTCCAGACTGGATTAGGGGAGAATTTACTCAGTTAAACTTGCTCTGCAAGGCCCAGAGTTTGGTCCTCAGCCAATGTTCTGCGCATGCTTGCTACAGCTGGAGAGGGAGGAGAAGATGGTGCACCTGACTTACCACCAACCCAGAGCCTGGGACTCTCAGGGACTGAACCAGCCTCTTGTGTAACAGGCTGGCCCCAGGATTCTCATAAGGAACAAAATGTTCTGGTTTTACTCTTGTTGAGGGTATAAGGAAAATAGGAGGCAAGCAGTAATAAAATTAGTCAAAACTTCCCTTTGCATCAGGTCATTTGTTGTCTTTTGGGTCTTGCTTCTTGCTTTCTGCCTGCACTGGTGTACACACAGCATGTTCAGGAGTAAATAATTTCTAGTGTTCTTGAAACAAAAACACAGCCACCTTTTAACCCTGGGACTAACTATGCTCCTCCCAAAAGGCATCAGCCCAATCATACTCAACTTTTGAATGTTGCTCATCCTCATTCCCAGGGAAGCAAAATGAAGGCTCTCTCTGCCCTCTGTTGAGCAGTTCATGGTAGGAGGGGATGGTTCCATTACAGCATTAGGACCTGGCATGGTGCAGAAGCCTTTACAGGTGGGAGAAAGTCAGCTGCAGTAAAACTGGAATGTGTAAAAATTAACATCACTGAGGCAAGTGGTGTAATCATCATGATGCAAATGTTTGCTACAGTAATAGAAACATTTCTGTGGATGGAGATCCCGGCCATTCTGTACTGCTGGCTGGGGCCCTCACAAGTGTGAGGCTACAGACTGTGCTTAGAAGACATCACCGGTGTCTTTTCTAGGCACTTTGTGACATTTGCCATGGTGTGATCTAACTGGATCATCAAACACTCCATGTGTCCCTCTGCACAGGACAGCTGTGCTGGCTGGAACAGCAGTTAGACACCTCCTCTTTCATCTGCATCATTCACTATGGGAATTCTTCTTCACTCCTCACCAAACCACTATGCAGGGTAGAACAGCACTGATTTCCTAGCCAGGGTCTCCTGAAGGCCACCACCACAGTATTGTAGTGCCTAAAAGGCAGAACTGAATTTGTGTTGGCAAATGTGCATCTGAGTTTGTGGAAGGGTGAAATCATTGCAGTTTGCATGCAAGGGCAACCTGAGGTACAGAATATACAATTAAGTGGGTTTTTTTCTCTGTGGGTACCACTTTGAGACATGCAGGGCATATTTGTCAGAGTATTTGGCATAGTGCTACATTTATTAGGGTCAGTGATATACTCTGGACTTTGGTCTGTGCAACGTGACAGACATTGATCAAGAAATAGGAAAGAGCAGAGGACACTTGTCATGGACACCTAGAAAATGAGTATTAAATTAAGGATCACTGCGAAGCCTGTCTGTGGGGCTGAGGCAGCACCACAAGGGGCTGATGTGCTGTAGGGGGATAGAACCCTGTTCTCCATGCTCACACAGCACTGTGTTGTCAGACCATCCTTGCCACTCTTTGGTGTCCATCTTCTACCTGCTGTGACAAATGAAATCCTATGAACAACAGCCTCATTTTCTGTGTTTCTAATTCACACTCATACAGATCCTCCCAGTGTCCTGCCAAGTGAAAATCCCGTTGAACAAATTATTTTTTTTATCATAAAAATCCAGGTTGCACAAAGTCCTTCTCATAATGTTTGTAGCATATCAGTCGTCTCAATCAAGCCACTAGGTGGCTTTGTACGGAGCACCTGTGCCAGTATCACCCGCGTTACAGAGGCTAGACTGATGTTTTCCTCTTGGTCTTGCATCTACAACACTTCCTAGCCATACCAGTAAGCCCAGGGTTTTGTTTTTTGTTTTTTTTTTTTAATATACTTCTGAAGAAATGTCATCTTCTTAATTTTAAAGCAGTGGGACTTTTCCCCCTGAATTCCACAGCATTTTAGTGACTGTGAAATATGTAAATTAACATCCCAGAACTTCCCTGCTTGAACTCCTGCAGTAAACGAAACAGTCACATGATATATAACATGAATAATATTCTGTTATTGTGTCGTGGACTCTGTTGGCTAATAGGGTTTTGTACTCTTTTTTTCCCTGTCCTTCTTTTTCACTATAGCCTATTCTCTTCCTTTCATGACCATCTAGTGCCACCTGGTGTCCTAAATTCACCAATGACAGAAAAAATGAAAGGACCAGGGTGTATAGGAGCAGTAAAGGCACGAGATACTTACATGAAAATGCAGTAAAATACTGTGTGCTGTGAGGGATAAATCTCTTAAATTAGATGGTCAGGATGAACCACACAGCTAGAGTGGCTTCTCCTTAAGCATTCCTTATGCACCCAGAAGCCACTGAGAATGTTTTGTCACAGGAACACCTTCACACCAAGTGGAGCTGATCTGTCCTCATTTAATAAAACAATTGGTTGTGAACGTAAGAGAAAAAACCTGTAACTGCCAAAGGAGAGCGTGACCCAACACCACTGTTGGCAAAAAGATTGTTTCCTGTAGTTTTTCCACTGTCTGTAGTGCATCCAGTGGGATCTGAGGAGCTGGCAGGGCCCCAGATCCCCTGCTTAAACTGTAGAGCACATACCCTACTAGTTACAGCTACCTGTGCAGCCAGGCCGGGCACAGAGCTCCAGCAGCATCCTTAAAACACAGACTACCTTGGCTGCCCAATACTATTGCTGTAGTTTTTTAACATACTCAGAAAATTCTTGCAAACATTTCTCTGTTCCAGATACTTCCATGTTTGTACTGAAGCTGCAAAACAAACAATGCTCTGAACCACAAAGGAGACAAAGGGAAACTGTGCTTATGAGCAAGAGCAAGGACAAATAACTTCTGCTGTGCTGTTGTCTCTGAAACAAACTTTAATACTCTGGAATTACTCATTCTACCTACAGAGCTGCTTACAGGTACCTAGTGGAAAGCTTTAAAGCAGAAAAGTTGCTATAAATCCCTTTTGTCCTGCTAACTTGACAACACTCCCTCTCTCTCCAAATATTTGTGACCTTTATGTCCTTAGAAAAAGGATTTACACATAATGCAGGAATTGCTCAGGAATCCAGATGTGTGCAAGAGAAGAAGTCATGCAACTGTGATTATTCTTCAGCTGGGGTTTCACCATGTCCTCAAAGAAAATAGTCCAGTGCAGGATGGTAAGGTCTCCTGTCAGTCTGTGACAGGACACACATCATCACTTGCAGCTCAAAAAACAGTGCTAAAAATGCCCATTTATTTTCAGGGCCTAAATCAAACACCTGGAGAATTGATCTGTTAGAAAGAGTCATGGAAATAAACAGATTTCCTTCCAGTAGCCATGGAAGAGTGCAAAAGACATTAATAATTTTTCTAGCATTCATAATTTTTCTAGAGTTTATTATTTTTTCCCAAGTCCTCTGCCATGTATCTACAAATTCCCAAATACTCCACACAGTCAGATGTGTGCCTTCAGCCTTCAGCACCAGACATCCTGAGTGTCCCACTCGGATAGCAGCAAACAAAAGCCCACCATGTCTCATTTATCACTTTCTTCAGGCTTTCTCCAAGCAAAGTCAAGGGCAATCAGGAGCACAAAACACAGAGGACAAGAATTCTGACAGAAAATTGCAGCTTTAACTGAGGTATGGGCAAGGCAGGAGGAGTTATCCACTGTGTTCTCATTAGATTCATCCTCATTCCTGTGCTGGGTACCACCTGGACAAGTAGAAGCTCTTCAGTGGAAAGAGGCTTTTGGGGACCACCAAAGAAAAACCAAAGACAGGTAAAGAAAACCCACGGTTCTGTGGGAATAAACCAGGAGCCTCTCACTGAAGACATACCTGGCTGCTTCCCCTGTAGACAGCAATTTGGATTTAATTTTCTCTTTCAGATCCAGAGCTAGGACAGGGCAGGAAAAAACCCCACCAGAAGTGGTGCTGGAAACTACAGCCAAGGAGAAGACTCTCAGGATGAGTGCAGTGACACAACATCCCACCCATCCTCACACACTGGGGCCAGCTCCATGGGATAACTCCATACTGCATTTACCTAGAGTAGTATCCATCCTGCCAAGGCTTTATCCCTTCTCTGAGCATCTCCCTTGTATTTGGTGAGCAGTATGGTGGCCCTGAAGAAGCTGTTTTCCAGCTGTTTCCAGTGAGCTCCCTGCTGAAAATGCCAGGCTTAGGAGGGAGGGCTGTGCTCCAGCTGTGTGGGGACTATGACAGGCTGGGCCATGCCCCTTTATGTGGTGGGGAGGACCAGAACAGACACCCCACGTTTTCATTTTTGGCTATTGATCATGGGAGGCCTTGACGTTACCATAGTCCCTAAAACCTGCACTAAGTGCTGCTCTGGGACAGGGAGTGCATCCAGACCCTGGCAGGTTCTGTGTATCTTGAAAACAACTGAAAGTCCCAAAACAGCTTAATTCACCGTTGAAGTCTCTTTTTTGTAGGTACAAACTCAGAAAATAAAATGGCAGGAGCCCAAATCTTAGAAAATGCCACACAAACATCTCCAAAACAAAAACTTCCTCAATGGCTGGATAAGGTTCTGTGCCGCACTTGCCACTAACCTTCCACTGTGACATCTTTAAAACAAAGTAACTTATATCTGAAAGGTAAATCTTGGAAGCAATGCATGCCCTGACACCCAACACCAGGAAAAGACAGGAACAGGCACAGGCAACACCCCAAGACCCAGCAACCTGTCACAAAGGGCCCTTGGACACCCTGCCACCTGCCCTGGAGCAGCCCCAAGGCCCCCCAAAGTGGCCCAGCTTGGAAGGAATGCCTTGCCCCAAGTGTCCCAGGCAGCCCGACAGCATCTTTAGGAACGGCTCAAACCATGAGCAAACGCTGCCCTGCTCTGCGGGCTCACGCTCGCCCGTGGATGCCGACGCAGCCGCAGTGGGAAGGGCACGGGGCCTTCCACAGAAGCTGGCACGGCCTCCTCGGGACATGTCCCGCATGGTGGCCACGCTAAGCGCGGCCGTGTGACAGAGACGAGGAACGTTTGGGCCACGGCACCAATGCTGCTCTGGGCCCTGGGGCTCGGGGAGCACTGACATCAGCCCCTGTGGCAGAGTCCCCGCTGAAACAGAGCACCCCAAGCCCTGGCAGCGCTGGTGCCCCTCTCCTGCCCCAGAGACCTGTGCCTTGAGCGGGCTTCTCTGGCAGAGGGAAGCCAAAGCCAACATGCACTGGCGGCTGTGCTCCATCCTGCAGGGCCTCTTGGTAGGAGCACCTGGAGCACCTGGTGGCAACATTTGGTATGTGCCAGATGATGTTGCTCCTTCCTGCAATGATTTTTTCAAGGAAGGGATTAGCAGTAGCACAGAAACACCAGCAGCTATAGAATTTCACAGGAGAAAGAGACCCCACCAAAACACTGTCATGTTTCCTTGTGCTTTTCTGTCTTTCTTTACTCTGAAGGAAAAAATTTGGCCCAGCCCCTGCTAATCAACTGTCCACTTGCTGGGTGTCTTCCTGTGGCAGCTCATGTGCAAACACACTTGGCTGCCTGCTGAGCACCGCAGTGGATGGCCACAAACAGGGAAGTCCCTGGAGAACATCAAGGCAGACAGCTGGGGAAGTGCAGAGAATAGAGATAACTCTGGGAGGAGAAGCTGTTCTTTGTCCCTGATGATGGTGCCAGCCCCCTGAAGGAGTGTCCAAGAAAAGTGCTGGAAGCAGCCATGTCCTGCTCTTTTCTGCTGTCAGATGCATACGGGACAGACTTGTTGCCCACAGGTTTACCAGACTTGATCCAGGAACAACGGAAGCCCATGCATGGGTAGGGAATGGGCTCCGGCAAGAGCAAAGCAGGAACTTCTAGCAGCAAAGCCTGAGCTCGTGAAGTGAGCCATGTCCTCAGCAGACACCAAAGTGCTTCCCTCCAGCCCTGAATGTTAGCCACAAGTGCCTGCCTTTCTTCAGCGCCTGCTGCTGCTTCCTTTGTTCCAAGCCACTCCACGATTTAGGATGGAAGCTCATGCACGAGTTTTTAAGGTGCCTGCACGGAGGAGAGGGACGGCAGCTGCAGCGCAGGGCTGGTGCTGCCCATCAGAATGGCACCAGTGCTGCTGCCTGGTGGTGCCTGCCAGTGGAAGGCGAGTCTGCCCTCAAGCACGGCCATTGAAGTCACTCAGGGGCACAGGCTGCAGCTGCAGCTGCCAAGCATTGCTGTGAGGCTGGCAAGGCAAGAGAAAGCCATTGTGGCCAAGTGTGCTGAAGCCTTTTGCTAAATCATGTGCAATGGTGCCCACAGTATCACCTCTTTTGGCAATGGCAGCTGGTGCAGATGCCTCCTTGAGCAGGTGCCGGCGTTGGGGGTGCTGCTGTCCCTGTGCACCCTCTGGTGCTGTTTCTGTGGTGTCCAGAGCCGCTCTGGCAGCAGCGACTCAGCAGCCCTGCTCGAGGAGACATGGCCGCCCTCGCCACAGAGGCAGAAGCTCTGCGGGCCCAGAGCTCTGTGTCAGCAGGGCCTCATCCTCAGCACCGTGGCCTGGGCAGCCGCGGGGGCCCCGGCTGGCCGCCAGCCCTGCTCTGCCCACTGCCCTGGCAGCACCCAGTGACCGTGCCCCGGCAGGGCCCCCTTGCCCTCCTTGTCCCCAGCCAGCCCAGCTTGGGCACCTCGGGGGTGTCCCCAGCCTCCTGCTGAGGCCCGGCCTCCAGGGCTTCTGCCCCAGGCGTGGGAGCCTCTCTGGGGAAGCGCCAGAGCAGCCGGCTGTCAGGAACAAGGCGGCAGCCTGGGGGCTGCTTATGGCCTCTGACACCCAATTCCTCAGGGCTTCCCACCAGCCTGTGTTCCGACCCACTTCTGTCCCCTTGCAGCCTCCTGCCCCCCACTCCCTCGCACAGGGCCCTGGTGCCTTCCCACCGCCTTGTCCCGTCAGGGCCTCCGCAGCACCTCGTCCCTTCACGGCCTCCCACCGCCCCGTCGTCCCCTCAGGGTCTCCCCCAGCCCGGCCAACCTGCCCGGCAGCGGCGCAGCCCCGAGGGAGCTGCAGAGGAGCAGGATCCAGAGGCACCTGGGAGCTCTCAGCATTGCAGCCAGCAACACACGGGCAGGAGGACACAGATGGCCCTTCCTGGCTGGGCAGGAGGGCTTGTGGCCATCTCCAGGCACCAGGCTGGCAGGGATGCCCACAGCTCCGGCCCCTGCCCAGCCGCTCTGTCGCCAGCACAAAGGCTTCAGCAGAAC
>JAYDZK010000070.1:1219918-1230607 GCA_034509185.1 Euphonia xanthogaster | reverse complement strand
TTCAGGCTGCAACAGTCCACGGCTAGACTTTGTGCCGCTGATCACCAGGGTTCCAAGAAGGTAGATTCTGTGCAAGGCATCTGTGCTTGGATGTAATTTTTCAGAAAGAAGTGGTCAGGATTTACAACAGGGATTTCTGCTCCATACCTTATGTGGGAAAAAATGGAATGATCCACGCTCCCTCTCACTGGTGCTGGGTAAAGTGGTCCTGTTGTCGGTGGTAGTGGATGTCACCTGCACGGGAGCTGTGCCAGACTGGTTTGACATACTGTGGGAAGGAGGACTCTGAGGGAGGTAAAAGCTGGGCTGTAGAGTTCATTCAAAGACTATTCTTCAAACCATAGAAGCCCCTGTTTTGTGAAGATCAGGAACAATTCCTCGGCAAGGGCTGAAGCTGCATATATCTGTGAGTTCCTTTACCTCCTAGGTCAATTTCTCCATTAATGACAGCAGATTGTCCTGGCTTAAAAGACAGATGTCTTCCAAGAAAGCTGGGAATCTCCTGGGATGGAGAGATAGCGCCCTCCCTCCAAATCATTACAACTTGAAATTACAGGTCTTCCAGGGAAAGATATGGGAAAAGAAATATCAGTTCATTACTAGAATACGTGTACAAATAGGTGGACAAGAGAGCAAAGCCTGCAGCAGCCCCCAGAGCAATGCCAGACTCTTGCCAGCCGCTGAGCAGCTCTGCCTGTGCTGCAGTTATGAGCACAAGCGGCAGAGGGCGCTGCGAGCTGCCGGCGCGGCAGAGCGGCTGCAGTGACGCTGCCCTGGCTCCAGGGGGCGCTGCTGGCCCAGGCGGCTCCAGGGGCCCCCGGCCGCGAGCCCTGAGCCAGCCCAGGGGTTAACGGCGGCCTCGGGGACAGAGGGAAGCTGGGGCTCTGCTTTCCCCAGCTTCTCACCTGTCTGTTGCACTATCCTGGCCATGGCACCTCTGCTGTGCTTCCAGTCACACAGCACCTGGGGCTCCCTCTCTCCAGAGACAGAGAGAATAGGTGGGGTGGTCCCGTTTCCCCTCAAGCACCCACGCAGAGGGTGAGGATCTTCCTGGCGATGGTGAGTGTGGAAAAGTCCCCATCAGCCAGCAGCTGCTGCAAGCATTGGCCTCACCTATGGATGGCAAGGAGAATTCTGAAGCAGTGCTGGGTTCAGCACCAAAAGCTGCCCAAACTGCCCTGCTCCTAGCATGGCCAGCTGGTTCTTCCCTCAGCAAGCCAGTGCCCAACCCCACCCTCCCTCCCTGCAAGCTTCCAGTGGAATGGGAGAGTCATTGGCCAGTTCTTCTGCATCTCAATTGCCCCCCAGGCAATTCATTCCCCACAGGCATCACCTGCCCTCTCCTCGCCACATCCCCCTTTTCAGGTAACAAAGGAGAGAAAATTCACCAAAAAAACCACCCCAAACACACAACATTTTCCACCCTGGATTTCTTCCCATACCAACATGTTACATCAAACTTTGACTTTTAAACTATATGCATCCATATATTATCCTAATTATATACATACATACATGCAGACATGGATACAGGCAGAGTGTTTTGGGCAATTCACCCCAAAAACATGGTCCCCTGGAGATATCCATTGGGTTTATCCATCCTTCTGCAGCACCCACCAAGTGCAACCTGGTCCCTGAGCAAAGACAACCCCACAGGTGGGCTTGTCTTTGATTGAGGCAGAATTAATGCAAACAGTCTTTCCTAGCACACCTCCCACCTGCAGCACCAGAACCTTGCCTCCACCTGCTGTGCACAGGGGTTCGGCTTGGGCAAGGCCAGCTTGGTTGGTGGAACCTCTGCAATTAAGTAACCACGTAGCCTTTGCTAAATGCAGCTCCCACTGCTTGAGGGTCCCATCCCCCCCGATTGCCTCCAATGTGTTTTTGAAGTGTTCATTGCACTGCTGAACTTTCCTGGCCTCGCCATGCTTCTGTTTGAACCATGGCCCCCCAGACCACAGGGGCTTCACCCGCTTAGCTTGCGTGATGGCAGCTCACGTCTCACAGTCATGGATAACCTGGGAGGTGCTGTCCATGGTTACATCCAGCCCGGGGTCTCGTGCCCACCTATAGGTGGCATCTCTGCCCTGATGGCCTGAGGCATCATGGGCCCCTTGAGCTGTCAACAACTGTCCCTTCTGTTGCCAATCCAAACCTATCTGGAACACCTGGATTTTTGCAGCCTGATCCACCTGTTCATTCTTTCAGTGCTCCTCCTTAGCCCAACTCTTGGGCACGTGGGCACCCACACAACAGACTTTCACAGGTAGCTTTGATCCGGTCTTGCCCCCCTCTCTTATCTTTCCTTACTACTGTGATGTTCTTACCAGCTACTGTTGCAGGAGTCTACTTCCCCTTTTGTATCAACCTGTTGTTTCTTTCTTTTAGGGCCAGATCGCTAGGTGCCTGGGAGAATTTTCTATCGCTTCTCGGATCGCAGGATCTGTAACAGGGAATTCCAGAGGTTAAAACATGTTTTTGATAATTCATATCATCTCATTCCCATATATAAACACCATTTCCTTAAGTTAAAAAAATGTTTAAAACTTTTCAATTAAATATCTTGTAATAAATCTAACAGAGTTCTTATTATAACTTATAGCTTTTGTGGTTCTTATGGTGTTCCTGATGTCTTCTTTAATTTATCTGTATTGGGAGATCATCCCTCAGGAGCAGAAACTGGCCCTTTTTCTCTGGTGACATGTGTCCATCCTCGTTCTTGCGACCTAATGGCTGTTTCTGTGATGAGTTAAACTTGAAATGGACCTTCCCATTTTGGAGTTCGTGGTTGTTCTTTCCAGGTCTTAATTAATACCCATTCACCAGGCTGGAATTTGTGGATTTTAAAATCAGTAGGAGTAGTTTGAAGAAGGTATCCCTTCTTCCTTAACTCCTCTGAGGTTCAGGTTATGGTCTTTATATATTTTCTCACGTCTAATTCTCCTTCTTCATACGTTCCCGTATTACCTGGAGTAGTTAAGAAAGGTAAGCCAAACATTACCTCATATGAGAAATCCCTATATCCGCCCTTGGTTTAGTCCTTATTCTCAATAATGCCAGAGGGAGACATCTTAACCAATTTATTTTTGTTTCTTCTGTTAATTTTGTGAGAGTTATCTTAGGAGTCTGGTTCATTCTCTCTACTTTTCTGGAACTTTGAGGTCTCCATGGGGTACAAAATCTCCAGATGATATTTAAGGCCTCTGTTATTTGGTGTAATATCTTGGCGGTAAAATGAGGACCTCTGTCAGAGTCAATAGTATTAATCATTCCATATCAGGGTATGATTTGTTCTAATAAGATTTTACTTACAGTCTCGGCCGTTGCTCTTGTGGTTGGGGATGCCTCCACCCAGTGCGTTAGATGATCTATTATCACCAGTAAATACTTCTATCTCTGTACTTGTGGTAATTCTGTAAAGTCTATCGGTACACTTGAAATGGCCTTTTCGCTAATTCTCTACCTCCTTGAGGTAATTTTCTCCTTACTTTCCTATTTATCTTCTGACATACCATGCATTCTCGAGTTATTACCTTGGCAATTTCCCATACCCGATACACACATAAGTTCTCATAAAGTGATCATGTAAAGCTCGAGAACCCCAATGGGTTGAGGCATGTAGGTCCTCTAATATCTTTCTGGTTAATGCCTTGTTTAACACTTGTCTACCATCTGGCATCCTCCATTCTCCTTTTCCATTTTGGACTGCACCATGTTTTAGTAATTCCTCTTTTTCATTAAATACAGGGATCTCCTCCTTCTCTTTATCTTCCTCATTCCCATCTCCTACTTCATTTAACTTGAAGATCTTTTCCGAATCTTCTAGAGTGGCCTTTTTTGCAGTTACGTCTCCAAGTCGTTCCCTTTTATTTCTCTAGTATCGCCTTTTTGATGTCCCTTTATATGTACCACTGCCATTTCTTTTGGTCCTTTCAAGGCTTCTAACACTGCCTTTATGAGGCCTTCATGAATTAGGCTTTTTCCCTTTGAGTTGACAAATCCTCTCTCTGCCCATACCTTCCCAAAAGTATGTACTACCCCACAGGCATATTTAGAGTCAGTGAATATGGTACCACTCCTTTGATCAAGCCATTTTAGCCCTTTTAATAATGCGTACAGTTCACAGCATTGTGCAGACCAACTATTGGGACGCTTTCCTTTTTCTATGCCTGTCATTGTATGTCCACTTACAATAGCATACCCTGATACTCGCTTACCCCCATTGACTACCCGTGATGAACCATCTATGAACAGTGTATCTCCTTCAGGTAAAGGGAGTTCTAATGAATCTTCGCTAACTTTTATCTGCAAATCTATGCTTTCAAGGCAGTGATCTTCCAATTCTTCTTTTGGTTCTCCATATAAAAATTGTGCAGGATTTTGGATCCTTATTGCTGTCAATTCTATATTTTCACTTTTGTTTAATATCAATTCATATTTTAAAAGTCTGCTGTCTGAAATCCACTGACAGGCTTTCTTACTTAGTATACTTTTTATATCACGGGGAGTATACACCTTGATCTTGTTTCCTAATGTCAACTTGTAACCTTCCTCCACAAGAGTTACAGTTCCAGCCACTGCCTGGAGACGAGTGGGCCAACCTCTAACTACCGGATCCAGCAATTTGGAGAGATAAGCAATGGGTTTTCACACCCCACACCATTCTTGTACAATAACTCCATAAGCTATTCCTTCTTCTACATTGACAAATAGTTCAGTCTATTTAAATCCGGTAAACTTAGTACTGGAGCATTTGCCAACTTTTCTTTTAGGTCTTCTAACTTTTTCTCATCATTTTCATCCCAATTGATGGGCTCATTTTCAACTAATTTCTCATATAGAAACTTAACTAATTTTGTGTGTCCATCTATCCATAATTTACAATACCCAATTAATCCCAGTAATTTTCTCACATCTGTTTTGATGCTGGCAATGATAGTATTCCCCGAATTAGGTCAGCATCTAATCTCATATATCCTTTCCCAATTATATGGCCTAGATACTTTACTTCTGGTTCCACAAATTGTAACTTTCTTTTAGATACTTTTAACACTTTTCCCCTAGGAAGTTCAGTAAATTAACAGTTGTTGTTGGTACCTCTTTCTTCTGTTCCCCAGAAATTAATAGATCATCTACATACTGTAGGATTTGAGATCCTATTTCAGGTATAAACTGTTTCATTAGTTCTTCTAGGATTTGGCCGAATAGGTTTGGTGACTCCGTGAATCCCTGAGGCAACCTTATCCATTGCAATTGTTGTTTTTGAAAGTTTCTTTTTAATCTTTCTAACCAGGTGCTGGGTGATTCATCTTGCTGCTGTTGACTATCAAATGCCAGTCTTGCGTTATTCACTAGGGACTGCCTCTCTTATCCGACTTACAATTAATGTCCTCTATTGCCTCATGCTCGCTCTTCCCTCTTCCTGGTTTGGATCCCAATAAGGTGGGTTAATAGGCATTTTATCTTCCCCTCTAGGACCCCCTCTATTTTCTCTTTCTCAAATCCTCATACCCGCAGTACGAATAGTTTGTATTTCTTCGGAAGAGAACAGTATTTCTAGGATAGAATTCCTCTCACGTGTAAATATTGGGTCCTAAAAATTGATCTAGTTGCTGTGAGATGCCTATGGGATCTTCTAATAAGGGTTTATAATAAGGGTTTAATTTCTTTCTTAAAATTTCTAACCTCAGAGGCAGTTAATGGGGCATTCACAAAACCAATACCTCCTCTGCCTCCTCCCCCCCCCCCCATAGGCACTTCCCTTAGAGGAAACAACTTTTCAGTTCTCCCACATTCATCTTAAATTTTCTTTGCTTTGAGCCTTGTATTATACTGATGGCTTGCTACATGCTCATCTGGTTCAATTAACTTCTTTTCCTCTATATCTTTACAGGCCTTCTTCACTCCCTGACCTTTTGTTCGCAAACTTTCCTCCTGCTTTTGACTCTCAGTATGTTGGGGTATAGGGGATAAATCAAAAGGAGTGTTTTGTGATGTTCCAGGAATAAGAACAGGGGAAGAGGTACTTTGGCTTATGGGTTGAAGTATGGGGGGAAAATAAAGAGGGGTAATTTGGAAAGCTTTAGGAGCCAAGATTGGGGTATGGATACTCTTAGTGGTACTAGAGACCGGTGTCTGGCTACTTGAGGAACTGGAGGGAATCTGCAAAACTGGAGGAGTACTAGAATGGGCAGGTTCTGGTACACTTGGGAAAGGAAGTGATACAGAAGAGGGGATGCCGGGAGCAGGGCAACTTGAATTAAAAGGTTGAGGCGATTTTAAAATTCCTGTCGGAGTAGATACTGAAATTGCATCCACCTCGTGAGATGGCACCACGGGGTACAAGGTTGGAGGGGGAGGAGGGAGGTGGTCTATAGGAGGAGTCGGAGGAGGAAGTAACGGGAGGTAATCTAAGGGATCAGGAGGCGAGGCGGAGGAAGATGGTCTAAAGGATCCCACCTCATTTCTGGTAGCTTACTTTCTTCTTTTTCTTCTGCTCTGGACACTTTATACACTTTTATTTCCTCTTCCTATTTCTCCGTTTCTAACCAACATTTAGCATATCTAATCTCTTTGTCGCAAGGTTCTAGTTGGGTATTGACGTATCTATTTAAAGCTATACAAAGCCATCTTTCTTTTGTCCCGTACCAGGGCCAATAAACAGGTCCTTCAGCAATACTATCTTTAGGCCATAATTCTGTACAGTATCTTATCATTTTTATCTTATCTAGATTCCGTCATTAGTATCCTAATTGCTTAAAAGTTCACCTAAAGGACTACTAGGAGGTATGTTCTTAAAAACTTCCTTCCCTTTTCTCTTCCTGCTGGCACTTTTTCCAGCACACTGTCCCATCTTTAACTAGCAATTGGTATCCAAATACAATTTTTATTTATTTATTTATTTATTTATTTATTTATTTATTTATTGTAATTTTTTAAATTTACTTATTTATTTATTTTTATTTTTTTATTCTAATGAGTGATTCTAGTATTAGTGATTAATGAGGAAGAGAAAATAAATAATAGTTATTGTGGAAAACATCATAGTAATGGTTACTTTAAAAAGTTCCTTATCGTAAGAGACAAGACAAAAATGGCAACTTTAAAGAAATGGTTGACATGGGAAATGAAATAAATATGGCAGTTTAAGAGGTGTTTTGGAATAAAAATGTCAATTCAAATGAACATTTATAACTTAAGAATAGTGAAATGTCGAAATTAATTCCAAAAAGAAATAGAATATCTATCCTTTTAGCTGGAAAAGTAAACAATAATGATGCCTATTTCAAGAAATGAAACAACTTACAATCACTTGCTCAACCAAATACAAAATAGACGCAGTGAGCCACTTACTCAAAATGGCCTCTGCACACCCCACTCAGCCAAATACAAAATGGCCTCAACGAGCCGCTTACTCCAAATGGCCGCTGCACACCACACACGAAACTCAAAATGGCCGCTTCCCGGCCCACCACATAGAAAACTCAGAATGGCCCCTTCTCGGCCCGCCACACCGGAAGCTCAAACATTCCTAAGGAGTGGTCGAAGGGCTTTTGGCTTGCCCTCACCTCCAAACCTCACTCCTTAGGCGCCCCGACTCTTAACATACAAAAAGAGAAAAATTCTCCCTAACGTAAGCCGGTTCTAACCTCCCCTTCATCCGTAGGGACTGAAAGGGCCCTTCCAGAGCCGGCGGCCCACCTCCCCCCTGCGGTCACCGTTCCTGTGAAGTCTGTTTTCAGCCACCCCTATGACCCCCTTTAGCTGGGATGCTAGCTCAGGATAAGCCTACTTCCCCTCCATGACCCCCTTCCCACTGGGGTCCTAGTTCAAGGGGACCCTACTCC
This sequence comes from Euphonia xanthogaster, assembly GCA_034509185.1. NCBI lineage: Eukaryota > Metazoa > Chordata > Aves > Passeriformes > Fringillidae > Euphonia > Euphonia xanthogaster. Next base: position 1,222,760 of record JAYDZK010000070.1, on the reverse strand, counting down.
CCTTGGGTTGGGCACCCTCCCCTTCCCCGGCTTCGGAAAAGGGGCACTCCCCTACACAGTGGCCACTTTGTTAAGTGGTCTCCGTATAGAAGTATTTTCTCCCACCCCCAAGGTGCTAGTTCCTCAGGGACTAGACTCCCCCAGTCTATCCCTGAGGAACAGCCCTCCAGGTGGTTTGAGCTAGCAGTCAGAGCTTTAGCCCTCACCTAGCAAGTCCGCCACACTAACCCCCCTCGGGTACCCCTATGACCCCCCAATGGGATCCCAGTTTGGGATACCAAGTGTGTCCCCCTCTATGACCCCCCAATGGGATCCTAGTTCGAGGGGTACAACTCGGGCCAGGGGCTCAAACCACCCCTAGGAGCCTCCAATCACTGGAGGAACGAGCCTGAGCAGGTAGGTGAGCACTCCCCATCTCCCCTGCTCCCGGGGGTCCATAGCGATACACGCACTCTACGACAACATCACTTCCCTCCGTTCCTGGCCGACCCCCTCGCAGGAGTCCGGAATCGCGGTACTGGGAGGCCTGCATCCGCTTCGGGGGTCTGTACTCACAGCCCCCGTCTCAGCCACACGCGCGCACTTTGCACCCCCTATTACCTTTAACCCCCCTCACGTTCCTCTGACGCAACGTGAGCCCCGCTCCTTCTCGCAGGGCTCTCACCTTTTGGGTAGCTGTGTTCCCTGCAGCCTCGGGTATAGGCACAATCCCTTCTGCGGTCTGATGCAGTCTGATCTCTGGCTGCCAAAAAGTGGCTGGACACGTCTCCCAGGTCCTGAGCTACCCCGGACTGTTTTGGGGTGTGGCCTATCCCGGACGAGTCCCCAACAGGATGTTATGAATATGAACGAGGCCAAACTTTCTCTGCAGAAAGAGGTTCTCGTTTATTAAAATAGCTACAGGGAACGGAGTACCTAGGATAAGCCCGAGCACCCACACAGCCAGCCAAAACCACAACAGTGCGCTACCCCCAAGTGCACTGGGTTCCCCCTAGAAATGAAGTTTCCAAAAAGAAGAACCCTGACTTAACTGAACTCCCCCCATTTATAGCCCCCTTCGAGTCAAGGATTGGTCCATTTTGGATCCACATGGTGATTGGTCCATTTCCAGGCTCCCCATTGGTCTTTAACGCCGTTCATTCTGGACCAATCGTTTCTGCAGGGCTTCGAATGATTGGTCAGATCTTTCATCCAATCCCTCCTCGACCTCGCTTTGCCCCGCCGGACCGCCCTTGCACCAAACCCTGGACCCTTCGCTTAGAACATTCTAATAAACCCCCACTCTAAACACAATTAATATAACATAATTAATACAGTACATCTGAACTATACTCTGATTTAACATAACTTAACTTTTACCCATAACAGCTTCTCAACCAAGTGCCAATGTCTTGCCATTTGTCTTCAGCCCAGATTGCTTTTCCCCTGTGCTGCCAAATGGCCTTTTCCCACCTTTCCAGCCAGGAAAGGCCTCCACAGAGCATTGTCTAGCATCCATGAGTCAGCGTAGAGAGAGTTCTGGCCACTTCTCTCCCTGACCAATGTTCAGGGCCAACTGGACGGCTCTGGGTTCAGCAAGTTGGCTCGATCCAGCCTCTCCTTCAGTAGCTTCTGCAACCTGTCCCGCGGGGCTCCGTTCAGCTGCTTGGCACTTTCAGTTCGTGCTGACAATGCGACAGGAACTGTCAGTGAAAAGAGCGTAGCGTGTTTCTCCTTGTGGCAGTTGCTTGTAAGGTGGAGCTTCCTCAGCACATGACACCTGTTCCTGCCCCTCTTCTTCTGGCAGATCAAAGTGGTCACTTTCAGGCCAATTCATAATTATCTCCAAGATCCCAGAGCAGTGTGTCTTTCCAACACTGACATGCTGTGCGATGAGGGCAATCCATTTGCACCTCTGCCATGTCTTGCTGTAGCTGGAGAGCCCACAGGAGTCCCTGCAACAGGCGGCCATCAGGTTCACCTGTGAGCCAGAAGGCTGGGCTTCCCCTGCCCCACCCTACCCCACCTTGCCCTGCCCTGCCCCACCCAACCCCTCCCTGCCACGCCCAGCTCCACCCAATCCTGGCCTGCCACACCCAACCCTGCTCCTCCCTTCCCTACCCCACCTTGTCCCACCCCATCCCAGCCCTGCACATCCAAACTTTACCCAGCCCCTCCCTGCCACACCCAACCGTTCCCAGCCATCCCCTGCCCTGCACAGCTCTGCCCACAGTGCCCTGCCACGCTGAACTGGGCCCCGCCCTGCCAAGCCCTGCCGCACCCCACCCGTTCACAGGCCTGCCCTTCCACGCCCCACTCCACCTCACACTTCTCTGCCCTGCCCTGCCGAACCCGGTCCCATCCTGCCCTGCCCCGTTCAGCTCCGCCCTGCACTGCCCAAACCTGCCTCACCCAGGCCAACCGCACTCCACCCCACCACGCCCAACCCTGTCCCACCCTGCCCTGCCCCATCCTGCTCCGCCAGACCCTGATTCTCCTCACCCTGCCGCAGATCGGTCCCAGCCTCAGCCCCAGCCCCCGCTGCAGCCCTGGCAGCGCCATCCGTGCCTGGCACCTTGGAGTCCCGCCTGCCCTCGGCGCTGCTGCCGCCCTCTCGCAGCCGTGCCCTGGGGCGGCAGCATGCGGCAAGGGCCCGGCCCGAGCCCTGCCGGGGCCAGGAGGGCGTGTGGCCCCAGGGCCGGCAGCGCCGCTGGCAGGGACCTGTGCCGCTGGCGCCGTGACAGGCTCTGTGCTCTCAGGGATGGCCGGGCGGCACCTCAGGGGCAACAAGCGAGAGCTCCGGCACATCTGTCAGGGTGAGTGAGGGCAGAGGGCTGCCAGCCCCGGCTGCGCTGCCGGGGGC
>JAYDZK010000070.1:1198844-1217120 GCA_034509185.1 Euphonia xanthogaster | reverse complement strand
CGGGCTGGGAGCGCCTCGCGCGGGGGACGCCCGGCCGCGCTTCTTCGGGTGTTTCTGAAGCTGCGGGTGAGCGAGCAGGTGCTGTCCCGCAGCCTGCAGGGACAGCACTGCAGCCCTGGACGGGGCCCTGCAGCGTGCAGGGCTTTGGTTTAGGCTCGCAGTGCGCTAACAGCCCAGGCTGTGCATAGGGTGCTGCACATGGCCCAGGACAGGTCCTGGATTGATTTTACTAGTTTTTACCTGGATTTGTTTACTAGTTATAAAAGAAAATAAAACACTGGACAGTTAAAAATATTTTGAGGTCAGGTATCCATCCTGTTTGGATGTTTCCATCTGCATATAAGTGTGGAAAAATACAGAACTGTGCAGGTGTGGGTGGTGAGCGGGACTGGTGCTCTCCGGGGCAGTGGGAGGTGGGTGTGGCGGTCCCTGCTGTGCCCCTCAGAAGTGCCCGGGCTTCAGGCTGCCTGCTGGCCTTGGATGGTGGCACATGGGATCACTGGCAACTGCTCATCCTCCCCACCTGTGGGTCTGAGCAGATCCACAAGCCTGAAAGCTGGTCCTGGTGACAGTGAAACTCCTGGGGGCAGCAGGTGACACCCAGCCTGAGTGTTTCTGCTTTGTCGTCCATGTCTGAACCCAAAGCTGAAGGCAGCTTGCTGCTTTATTGCCCTTCTCCCTCTGATCTCCATTTCCACAGAATCTATTTGCTCTTTTGAAATGTGTAACATGAACAGCCTCTTACTGCACAGAGAGACTTTTCATCTGGTTTTGAGATGTTGATAAATACAGTGGCCCACTCCAAACCTCATCATGCTGCTCAAGAACCCAGGAGGAGAACTTTGTGGCCCCTGGTTTGTTCCAGAGGAGGCATTTGCTCCTGGCTTTGGAGCACCAGTCAAATTTGGAGGGGAAGAAGTGTGTGATTGTCTTTCTCCGCTGGGCCACCTGCCTGTGCCAAGGGTGTTCCTGAGTGCTCCTGTGTGTATATAAAGCAAGTATTTTCTGCAGTGCCATTAGTCTCCTAAACACCTGCCCTGGGCAATGCCAGAAGTCAGGGGAAGATCCAAGTGAGAAGCTCTCAGCCCCTCAGGTCTCTGCAGTGTGCCACTTGCAGCTGTAGCATGATCCCAGCTGGTGGTCTTTCTTAAATGCTCAATTTTGCCACTGGAGGTAATTAAAAATCCGTATCTCAGCTGATGACAAGGATGGGGAAGTTTTCTGTTATGGCTGAGGAAATTCCTGAAAAAAATAATTTACAGAACCTCAGGCTGGGGGAGGCTGGAGGCACCTCTGGAGGTCACCTTGCCCAGCCCCTGCTCCATCAGAGCCACCCAGAGCCGGCTGCCCAGGATGTGTCCAGGTGGCTTTGGAGTCTCTCCAGGGATGGAGACTCCCCCACCTCCCCGGGCACCTGCAGCAGTGCTCAGCCACCCTCCCGCTGCAGAAGCGTCTCCTGAGCTCGGAGGGCGCCTCCTGTGTGTCACTTTGTGCCCGAGGCCCCTGGGGCTGTCCCTGGCCCTGCCCCCTCTGCAGCCTCCCGCCAGGTTTTTATCCGCAGGGATGAGATGCCCTGAGCCTGCTCTGCTCTACTGGTGTGGAGTAGAGGGAAGGGATCCCCTCCCTCCACCAGCTGTGACACAGCTCCCAGAGCAGCCCAGGGCACTGTTCTGCATTGCTGCAGGGGCACATTGCTGGCCCGTGGGCATCCTGGTGTCCAGCAGAACCCTGCCAAACTTCAGTTTTCCAACTGGGTGGCCCCAGCAGATACCGGTGCCTGTGCTTGTTCCTTCCCAAGGACAGGACTCAGCTCTCATCATTGAACTGTCGCCCTTGTTGAACTGTCCCTCTGCATGGCAGCGCTTCTCTCTGGCAGATCAGCCACTCCTCCTGGTTTGTGGCAGGGCACACCCTGGCCCCATCACCCACTTTACTAACAAAGGTGTCAGAAAGGACTGGACTCCTCATCGTCCTCCGGGGTCCACTCTGGGGACCCTGGGGGCATCCCCTAGCTTAGGGAGACACAAGAAGCTTCCCTCAAAAAGCTCTTAAGACCCTATTGGCTCCTTCCCCTGTTCCTATGTCTGTTCCTATGTCCCTGAGCCACTCCCTCCCTATTCCATGACTGGCCCTCATTTTTGTACTGCCTGGAGACCCGGTTCACCCCCAGCCCCTCTGGAGGGAGAAACCTCAGGTCTCCCCCTGAGTGCTCCTGGGGACTGGGAACATCTCACGCACGGCTGAATTAAACATCTGTGCATACCATGCAAAGGCTCTTTTTGCTTCCTTACCCTGGACTTTACGAGCAGCTTTTCAGGCTGCAACAGTCCACGGCTAGACTTTGTGCCGCTGATCACCAGGGTTCCAAGAAGGTAGATTCTGTGCAAGGTGGCTTTGCTTGGATGTACTTATTCAGAAAGAATTGGCAGGATTTACAACAGGGATTTCTGCTCCATATCTTATGTGGAAAAAAATGGAATGATCCACGCTCCCTCTCACTGGTGCTGGGTAAAGGAAAAGGGGTCCTGTTGTTGGTGGTAGTGGATGTCACCTGCACGGGAACTGTGCCAGACTGGTGTGACATACTGTGGGAAGGAGCACTCTGAGGGAGGTAAAAGCTGGGCTGTAGAGTTCATTCAAAGACTATTCTTCAGACCATAGAAGCCCCTGTTTGGTGAAGATCAGGAACAATTCCTAGGCAGGGGCTGAAGCTGCATATCTGTGAGTTCCTTTACCTCCTAGGTCAATTTCTCTATTAATGATGACAGATGAAATTTGAAACTTGCCCAATGTATATTTCCCTCATCTTTCTATGACCTTGGATAAGAGGGAGGAATTCTGGATCCTGAAAATACTCAAGAACTGGCTGAGTATGAGAAGGTCAGGGGTTGAGGGCAGAATTTAAAATAACTTAGCAAGGTGAAAACAGAATCATAACCCTGGGTGACAGGACATCAAGTGAACTGGAAACTTCAGATCAACCTCATCTCAGAAAAGAGGAATGTGGAAGAAAAAATTGTGGAAGAAGAATCAAGTGATCCAGAAGGAGTGTACAGACATTCCTGTGGAAGCACTTATGGGCTTACACTGGAAGCCTTCCCTGCATTGTGCAAACAAGAATGGTGAGAAATGGGGAAGAAAGCTGATTACACACGATCTGAAAACTGCAAAGGTCCTGTTTGTCAAGTCTATAAACCTTGAGAGAAGACCAACAAGCTATCAAAATGATAGATTTATTACAGGCCTGCAACTGCTTTTGAGCAAACTGCTGAACACAGTTTCTCACACTGAAATGTATAAATAATGTCTTAATTTTGCAATAAACCAGATTCACTTGCTTCTAGCTTGTGTCTCTCACATTCATATGCCACAGCAGTAGAGAAGGGGGAGAACAGTTAGGGAGCTCTTGAGCCAGGCATACACCAGGTGTAAGGACTGGAGGAAGCTACAGCAGCTGTCCATTGTCTTCAGAAGAGGCTGGCCAGTGAAGGTGGTCCCAGAGAACTTCAGAGAGCATTACACCAGTCTTAAAGATGGGCACAAAGGAGGGTCTGAAGAACTACAGGATAATCAGCTGCTTTGGAATCCCTGGGAAAGTGATGGAGCAAATCCTCCTGGACACCCTTTCAAGCAACAGAGAGAGAAGGGCATTGGGAACAGCCAGCAGAGATTTACCAGGGGGACATGGTGCGTGGCCAACCTGATTGACTCTGCAAATAATGGCAGGGCAGGGATGGTGGTGCTGGACATTGCAAAGCATTCAACAGCCACGCAGTCTCCTTACAGCCCAACTGGTGAGATATGGACCGAGTGAATGGCCGAGGGAAAAACGCCCAAACCAGAGGGCTCAGTGCTGGATCAGGTGTATGAAGTGGCCAGGCTGTGGCAACGCCACGCACTCCAGATCATCCCTGGAGCTAGTATTACTGTTGATTATTGACTAATATTTATATGCAGAGGATGTCTCCTCTGAATGAAGAAACTTTACAACAGGGATTTATTCCACCATGATCATACGTGTCACAAAGTAGTTCGTAGCTCATACACAAACATTACTTTTCCTAGAACTACTTTACCCACCTCTGCCCCCTGCTGGAAGTCCTTTTATGGTCTTGGAGGGTCATCTAAAGGGGTCTCACTGTGAGGCCCCAAATTTGGAAGTGCCCTTGCCTTAAACTTCTCTTAGGGCATGCATTGTTGTTTCTTGTTACATAACTTTGCCAAAAAACCCACTCAGGTGCCTTATAATCTGTTTTTCCAATGCTTCCAGCTCTGTTCAACATCCTGTGTGTCTACTTTTACATTCTTTTATCTAATTTGCTAGTTAGTCTTTAAGCTGTATTTTGCAACCAAAACTTTCTCTTTCCCATGTTTTCTGTCACAGTGAATGGAAGCAATGCATCTTCCTGGTGGCTGAGCCACCCCCATTTCTATGGTCCCTGAGGCTGGCAGACATGCCACGCACTGATGTCATGTCCAGCCTCCACTGAGCTCACATCCCTTGCCCAGACAGAGGAGAAACACAGGCAGGAGAGGCAGAAGCCATATGCCTAGGCTGCCCCGCCTTGAAGGCACAAAAGCCTCCACCTTCTACTGGTCAAGGGTCAGGGCAGCTGACAGTGAGCCTTCAGCCCTGAGTGATGGCATCCCACTTCTGCAGCCTTGGCCCAATCAGATGACCAGGTCTCCTCAGGAGCTGCCCTTTGACCTTGTCAGGGACTACCCAATGGACATGATGCCATGGCAGCTTGGCAACCCCTGGGATCGTCATCACTATGGTGATGTTTCACCTCAGCATACAATCCCAGACTGGTTTGGGCTGGAAGGGCCTCAAAGCTCATTCTATTCCACCCCCTGCCATGGTCAGGGACACCTGCCACGAGACCAGGTTGCACCAAGCCCCCTCCAACCTGGCCTCAGACACTTGCAGGGATGGGGCAGCCACAGCTGCTCTGTGCAACCTGTGCCAGGGTCTTACCATCCCCGGGAAGAGTTTCTTCTAACCCTGCCCTTTGCCAGTGGAAAGCTATTCCCCTTGTCCTAGCATTCCAGGCCCTTGTCCAAGGTCATCCCTCAGCTCTCTTAGAGCCCCTTTAGGCATTGGAGATGTCTCTAAGGTCTCCCTGCAGCCTTCTCTTCTCCAGGCTGAACACCCCCAGCTCTCCCAGCCCGGCTCAGAGCAGAGGGGCTCCAGCCCTTGGAGCATCTCTTTGGCCTCTCTAGACTCACTCCACATCCTTCTGATGCTGGACCCAAGGGCTGGAGGCAGCTCTGCAGGTGGGGTCTCACCTGAGCAGGGCAGAGGTGCAGAATCCCACTTGTCCCCTGCTGCCCACACTGTGGGGCCAGCCCAGGACATGGGGTTTTCTGAGTGACAGCACAAGAGGCTGGGGCACACTGAGATTTTTGTCTACCAACATGCCCAAGTCCTTCTCCTCAGGGCTGCTCTCAACCCCTGCTCTGCCCAGCCCGCGTCTGTGCTTGGGATTGCCCTGCCCCAGGGGCAGACCATGTACTTGACCTCATACCAGCAGAGTCACACTGGGATGTTGGTGATGGTCTCTGGGCCTATGGCAATGACTCCAGCTCATTGAAATTTGAGCTCCTCTTGTTTCCCCTACCTCATGCTTTTCTTGAGACGCCCATGCTCCCCTTGGTACAACCTCATCATCCTTGTCGCAGGTTTGCATGGCCAGGTCTGGGTTGCAGGGGCCTGCAGGATGACCCTCTATGAGGAGACACCAGAAGCTGCCCCCGTGTTGGGCAGAGCCAGCTCCAGAGGGCTCCAGCATGGACCTGCCACTGGCTAAGGCTGAGCCAACCAGTGATGCTGGGAGGGCCTCTGTGATTAGATACTAAAAAGGGGGTAAACACTCCTGTGCAACAGCAGCTGGCAGGGAGGAAGGAGATGTGAAAGCAACAGCCCTGCAGGCACCAAGGCTGAGGAAGGAGGAGGTGCTGGAGCAGATTCCCCTGCAGCCCATGGTGCAGCCCATAGGGAGGAGGATTTTGACCCATAGCCCATGTAGGTGAGTAGAGGAAAGGAACAGATCCCCACTGCACCCCATGTTAGGACCCCACAGCACAGCAGGTGGGGATGCCCTGAAGGGAGCTGCAGCCTGGGAGGAGCCCAGGCTTGAATGGGCTCCTGGCAGGGGCTGTGCTCTCTGGAGAGGAGTCCATGCAGGAGCTGGCAGAACACTGGAGCAGTCTGTTCCTGAAGGACTGTACCCCATGGAAAGGGACCTTGCTGGAGCAGTTCTTAGAGAACTGCAGTCCGTGGGAAGGACCCACATTGGAAAAGTTGGTGCAGGACTGTCTCCAATGGAGAGGGGAATCTGTGAGGAGAAAGGAGCAGCAGAGACAAGTGTTATGAGCTGACAGCAATCCCCATTCCCCATCTTGCACACTGCTCAAGGGAAGGAGGTAAAAGAGCTGGGAGAGAAGCCGAGTCTGGGAAGAAGGGAGGGTAGGGGGAGGTGTTTTAAGGTTTATTCTTATTTCTCATTTTCCTACTCTGTTTAATTGGTTATAAAATAAATTAATTACCCCAAGGTGAGTCTGTTTTGACTGTGACAGTAATTGGTGAGTGCTCTCCGTGACCTATGGGATTTTTATCACATTTTCTTCTCCTTTTCAGTCAAAGAGGGGAAGTAGTGGAGTGGCTCAGTGGGTACCTGGCTAGCCAAAATTGATCCACCACAGTTCTCCAAAATCCGTCATCACCATCTCCACCTTCAACACCCATTGCCCATGACATCTTCATGTCCCTGACTCCACTGTCAGTGAAAGGGTCTACCAGCACCACAGCATTTATTTTGCACTTTATTTACTGCACACTCAAGACATGCAAATGGCTCAGGCTACTCTGTGATGTCCATTGGTCTACGTCTTCATCTGCCACCAAAACTCCCCTACCAGGGCTGGACAGTCTGGAAATGCCTGTGGCAGGTCTGTGGCAAGTCCACGGTGAGTCCACAACAGGTCCATGGTGGGTCTCTGGTGGGGGCCTGGTGGTCCCTTGGCCCAGGTGCTGTGCCTCTTGGTAGGGACCTCTCACTTTCTGCCCACATGGTCCTTCAGTGTCACCAGCACTTTTTGTGCCCGCTTCAGGACCTCCTCCTCATCCACGCTGGGGAAGGCCTCACTGGGGGTCATGGGAAAGGGATGGTAACTAGGGTACTGCGTGGCCTTGCCATCCACACCACAGTCACACAACCACTGCACATCCAGGACAAGGCCCCTCAGCTCCGGCTCCTCCGCCTCCAGCCTTTGGGCCATGCCCATCAGCCCCCTATGGCCCGCAAGGGCTTCCCCGCGGCAAAGCACGGCCGCCACCAGCGCCTTCTCCAGGGCCTGGTGCACTTTGAAGAGCACCCAGTTGGGGCAGCAGTGCCCGGTGTCATTGCTGGCTGCCTGCAGGTCACTCGTGGCCTGACACAGCCAACGCAGCGCCTCGGGGACGGACGGAGTCAGGACCATGAGCTCCTCGCTGCTCAGCAAGGAGCCACCGCCGCCCTGTCCGTGGTGCCAGGCGGCGCTCACGGGTTTGTATTGGCTCCGCACCTTTGGCCCCCTGACACCATGCAGAGGCCTCAAGGTTGCCATGCTGGGATAATTCCATGGCCCCTCTTCTGCCACAGCTTCAGCGTCCTCCTGCAGCCTCTTCTCTGGCTCTGGTGCAGCCCCCACCAGTGCCACGTTGTTCTCCTCCAGAACCAAGGCAATGTCCTGTGGCTCCTTGCAGACCAGCATTTCACGCAGCACGGACAAAGCGCGTGCCTCCAGCTGCCCACCCAGGATGTTATTGATCTCCTGCGCCAGCGTCTCCACCACCCTCAGCTGCTGCCGGTTCAGCACCATCTCTGAGTGCTGGATGTAGAGGAGCCGCTGGGCTCCACCAGACAGGCACACGTGGATAACCTGCGACTGGGAGCTGCCCTCCACCTTTGCCCCACTGTGCACTAGCACAGTGCAGATGTCTTTGCAGCACTGCACTTTCACCTGCTCCACTGCAAAGCCACCATCCCCCTCCATTCCCATCATAGCCTTGTGGGTCTGCCATTGCAGCAGGGACTCCAGCCCCAGCCTAAACCACGGGGATACCAGCAGGGTCTGCAGCCGCCTCTGCGCAGCGCACTGAGAGCCGTACTGACACGGCTGTGGACTGCCCTCCTCCAGCTGCTTCTCTGTCACCTCTGAGAGCGCCCGTGGCCGCAGGTGTGGTGGCAGCCTTTGCAGCAGCCACCTGGCACTACACCCAGACACTGGCAGTGCAGCCATGAACACAAAGGTCTTCTCCAGGGCCCGAGCCGTCTCTGAGGGCACACAGTCATTGAAGCAGAGTCTGTGGGACAGCTCCAGGCAGTCAGCAGTGCTCAGCAGGTACAGCTCAGCCACAGCAGAGCAATCGGGGGGCTCTGGTTCCTGCCACAGCAGCTGGAAGAAATGCCGTGTGGCCAGCAGGACTGCCTTCTTCTGGCTACTGGAAAGGGTCCCACTGCCATGGCTCTCCTGGTAGATTTGGGCCAGGACACGGCTGTAGTGAGTCAGTGTGGGGACCAGGACGACGCCAAGGTGTTGCAGGAGATCTCCAAAGACAGCCACGTGGGGGTGAGGCGTGAGGAGGTAGGGGTAAAAGTCAGCCTCGTCCAGGAGTGATGTCACCACCTGCCGTGGCCTGGCCATGTCGCATGACTTGGCCAGCACCACGGGCAGCTCAGCGAGGTGCTCTGCATCCACCTCCTTCAGATGGGTCTGCAGGAAGCTGTACATGCTATGGAGCACCTTGGCCCGTGTGCTTACCTGCAGGTGTGTTGAGCAAGCTGCTTTGCACACATGCTCCAAGTTGGCCACCACCAGGGCAGTGGGTATCTCTACAAGGACTCCCATGGCCTTCAGGGATGTCTCCTCAAGTTTAAGGGATTCTGGCAGGATGGTGGCTGATGTCCACAGGAGCTCAGCCACATTTTTGCAGTAGGAAACGCTGCCTTTCAGAGCCACGGCCTTAGTACAGTCTCCAAAAGGAGGGTGAAGGTTCATCAAGTTTGGGGGGATATCCAGTGGAGGCAGGAATTGGATTGAGGCAATTTTCCTCAGGAAACCCTCTGACTCAGGCTTTGTCAACAGGATTGCAAGTTGCTTGAGCATCTCCTGCTGTCGCTCCAGCAGTTCTGCAGCATGGCATGTAGCCTGAGTGGCTTCACGCTCGATCTCCTCAGCCAGTGCCACAAAATCCTCTACGGAGAGGCTGGTGCGGACACCTGCCTCGAGGAAGAAATCCACTATTTCTTTCTGGTTCAAACATAGCTCCTTAAAGAAAGATTTAGGCACAAAGCGGTTTTGGAGCCGCAGAGTGTGGAAGGAGGGCATGTCATGGTAGAAGTAGGAGGCCAGGCGCAGTGTTCTGTAGGCATCTGGTATAAACGCCACTTTCTGAAAAGCTGCCACAATGGCCTCCATGCTCTGAGTGTCACAGATGGGTTTCACGACAAAGAACAATCGTACAGCTTCCGTGAGGTTTTGCCGTGTAAGTTGGGACAGCCGAGGAAGTACCACAGTCATGAAGAGCTTTCGGTCATCTGTGACCTCCCACTTCAAACGCTCAGCCAGCCATTCGTGGACCGGGCTTGGTGTGAGAAGCAGCATGTCTTTGTCCAAGTCATACAGGGCTTGGGCTCTCAAGGGCACTTGCAGGAACTGTCTGTGGAGTAACAGCACCTTGCGGTAGGGAGCCACAGCTACATAGCCCCCCGCAAACTTCTGGAAGAGAGGCAGGTGCTGGAGCTGCTCCAGTGCACGTGAATCCAGCTTTCCCTGCTGGACAAACCTTAGCAGGGCTGACACATCCTGCTCCCCTAAATCCCCCCAGCAAAGATCAGCTCTTCTGTCTGCCAGATGGGCCAGTACAGCCCTGGGATCTGTGACCTGCAGTACCCTTGGCTTCAGGCAACGGTGGGCAAAACTCTGGGGCAGCAGGGACTGCTGGAGCACAGGGATGCCCAGTTTGTGCAGCACCTTTTCCACTTCAGAGTAACACTGAAAAAGAACCCTGGAGAGGGAGGATAGTGGCAGTAGGTGCTTTGAGTCTGCCTTACTCCCCTGAATAGGCAGCACTGCCATATTCTGGAGATGATTCATGAATGACTCCATGGCCACATCTGAGTTCTTGGAGGGAACCACACTCTTAAAGAAGATCCACAGCTCCTTGAGCCACTCTTCTCCCTCTGTGGTCCACTCCCACTGACCCAATGCCTCCTGGATGAGTGGTGTGGCCTGTGGGAGGTCAAGCTCCTTCACAAAGCAAGGTGGGATCCATGCAGAAACACACTTTTGGGCAAAACGGTGGCTGTGCTTGGGGAAGAGGTGGGCAAAGGAGTTCTTGAAAACAGGGTGGTGGATGCTGAAAGCATTCAGAAGACCATCTTCTGTGGCCAGCAAGGGCAGGCCTTCCAGGTCTGCCCCGTCCCCATCGTTGTGAGTACCTTGAGAGTACCTGTTCCATCCTGTTAAGTATTGCAGCAGGTCAGAGCAGCTCTCTGGGGTCCTCAGGGGTGTCTCAGCCAGCTTGCAGGGCACAGGCAGAGCCAGCGCCTTGAGGAAGCACCGGAGAGAGGCTGGCCCTAAGACAACGGCGTTCACCTGGGCTTCAATGAACTCCTCACGGATCTGCTGCAGGTGAGGGAATGGTGGAACCAGTTTCATGTTCAGTTGCTCCAACACTTTCTGGACTTCAAGCTGAGGCATCTCCTCAAGGAAGTATGGCTCTGTTAGCATGTCCCCTCCACCCGGAGATGCCCAGGTTATTGCCACCTTGCCAAATGACCTCCAGTGGTACACAGGCACAAGGGGCAGGCGTGCGTGACTGAGGTGCTTGTAGACCTCTCTCACCATGTCCTGGAACATGGGTAACACCCTTTTCATAACAGGGAAAAACTGGAGGAAGTGGGAGTCCAGGTGCTGCTGGCAGAGATGCAGGGACCAATACTGGAGCTTTTCTGGCTCCAGGGCTTTCCACTGCCTGGTGAGAAAGTAACAGTATAGTGGAACCACCAAGCGCCGGAGCAAGAAGCCATTCCAGGTTGTCTCTGTGCCGCCTTTGTCCCAGTGGAGACTGCACCTGGCTGCATTCACAGAGAAGTTCGCGTTGATGTGCACAGGCAGCCCAGTGAACAAGGACAGTGGGAGGGTGCAGAAGGCTCTGCCTGTCACTTGGTTCAGAGGCTCCAGGCGGGCAGCCACAGCCCCATAGGGCAGCCATTTAAGCACTGGAGAGTCTTCAGCTCCGCCCTGCACCCCAATTTGGGAGACCACCCTCCACAAACTTGTGGTCTTGGCCCCGCTATTTTTGATTTTCATGGTATAGGAGAGAGGGGTGGGGCTGTTCCCATCCATGGCTTGGCTTAATCTTGCTTGAAAATCCCGTCTCAACTTTGCATCATCCTCTGTGAGCTCTGTGGTTACCCGCAGCTTCTCCACCAACTCTTTCCCATCTGGGGGGATCTCAGAGAAGATGATGGTGTGGACATACCGGAGGAAGAGCACCAAGTCCTCACCTTCCTTAGCCAGTGTTTCTTCCATGTTCTTGAGGTCTTGGTCTCGCACAACCATGTCAGACACCCTGGACTTGGCAGCCTCAGCTGCAGTGCGGAGAGGCAGCCGGAAAAGGACGCCCTGTTTCAGGTTGAAGAAGGATGGTAGGAAGGTGTCATAAACGTCTGGAAAATTCTGCTTGAAGTCAGTGTTGACAGCAAACATGCTACCAGGCTTCTCAGTTGTGGCTGTGGGCATGTAGTAGAGATGGGGATCAGAGACACACAGGGTACTGTCTCCGGTCAGGAAGGCTGGGCAGTCAGTAAAGTGGTAGACAGTGTTGAAGCCAAGGCCATATTTGCCTGTGACATCCTGCCGGTCTTGCTTGCCACTCACCCCCAGATGCTGAATGCCTTCAATGTCCTGCTCCTGGAAGGGGCGGTCATTGTAGATGCAGAGGGCAGGGCCCTGCAGGATGTTCCATTTCTCACTAAAAGTGGCCTTCACTGGGTGCTGCCGGTGGTCCCACACAAAGTGCAAAAGCCCCGCACCAGCATCATCCGCATTCTGGAGCACCTCCTTCACCAGATCAGGAGCTGACTCAGAGTACTCCTTCAAGATGTTCTTCAGTCGTGTTGGCAAATCTTCATGGGCACCAAACGGCTGCGCCCAGAGGCTCAGGTGATCAGTGTTGAGTTCACTCCTCTCCAGTGCTCGGTGGCGTACGGTGACCACCCCACAGTGCAGGGCTGCCTCTCGGGACAGCTGTTTATGGCACAACAGGACATCTCTGTCCAACGGCATCCATGGTGCATCATTGAAGTAGAGCTTGTCCCGTGGGTGCAAAACGCCCTCCTCATCAGGCAGAAAGAGTTGCTGGGTCTGGCAGGCATCTGGCTGGTTGCCATCTTCCATCAAGCCACAAGACACCAGCCGCAGGGCCAGAGCCAGCTCCGCAGCAGGCAGCGGCTTTCCAGCATGTGTCTCTGCCAGGGTGCAGAGCACTCGGGCATAATCATCCCAGGCAAATGTGTGCCGCAACCCCACACACTCCCAGAGCTCTCTGTAGGGCTTGTACTGCTCTTGGAGCTGATGAAGGTATGGGGCAGCCTCAAATGACAGTGTCTCGGCCACAGCTGTGACTGGCACAAAACGGGAGCCCACCAAGATGAAGGGCTCCCCTGGGGCCACTGCAGAAGCCACCTCATCCCAGCTGGAGGGATGTTCCCGGAGCAGCATGTCCAGGTGCTTGTAGCAGCAGTTGGTGCTGTTCTGCAGGGTCTCCAAAGGGAGAGTGTTGGAGAAATGGCAGAGTGCTCGCAACTGCTCAAGGACCTGAGCTGAGGGTATCTGCCGGTCCAGCCCCAAGAAGGATGCTACCTCCTCGGAGAGGCTGAAGTTTTTTCCCAGCATTTTAGGAGCCAAGATAGGCTGGATGAGTCCCACTAGTGGCTCATGGAGGTAATGGTAGAGCTGGGTAGCTGGCAGCAGCACAGGATCACCAGTGCGCCGTGCAGCAGGGAGGAAGGGCACAGTCTGGAAAGCGGCCTGCAGGGTGTTGTTTGTTCCCGTCTTCACTGCACCCTGAAGTAACTCAAGGATGCAGGCAGCCCTCTGGCAGCCCTGGGCACGATCCTTGGTCCAGGCAAGCTGCACGGTCTTTGCCCTCTCCAGCAGCTCTGGGAGAGCCACGGTGTTCTTCACCATGCCCAGCCTCTCCAGTTGGCTTAATCTCTCCAGGGAAAGGAAGGCATTCCCAGTGGGGAAGCGCCCATCCTCAGGGTTGTATAAAGGGGCAGCGTGGCCTCTGGGATGCACCAGCTGATTGATGAGCTGCAGGTGGCCATGAGGGGTGACAGGGATGCAGGGCACTCTTCGCAGCACTTTGTCCACATCCTCATGAGACATATCCAGTGCATGCAGCAGCAGCAGGTTCCGGTCAACATCAGGGAGATTTTCCAAGTTGGGAAGCACAAGCTCACAGAGAAAGCGGCTCCAGTCATAGGTTCCAGCATCCAGCGCCTTCCCGAGGCCCTGCTGCACCTTCCCAGGCAAGGCCACAGCCAACAGGGGACGGGGCACGGTGATGGCAAAGACTCGCCGCGCCACAGTACCCAGCTTAGGGTGTGTCTCCACAGCCTGGTGCAGAAAGCAGGCGTCCTGCAGCGAGCACCAGGAGTGGCCATCAGAAAAGAGCCTTGGGCCACTCCTGGCTGCCACAGCCTGGTAGAAACCGGTCACAGCCTCTGTAAAGGGGTAACGGGCAGTGCTAATGTCTGGCCAGAAGAGATGATACTCATAGTTCTTTAACTCGCCTGCCTCATGCATGGCACGGAGATGGTCCAGGGCCCGGAGCCAGGCCATCGGCACGGCATTGTGGAGCACCACCCGGTTCCACTTGCCCCGCTCCGCCGTGTCCCACAGCCCCTTGCGATTTGAGAGGATGCTGAAGGCCCCATGCAGGTGGATTGGCAGCCCTGACATGACCGGCATGGGAAGGTGGCAGAACACTTGCCCCTTCTCAGCGTCCAGACGTGGCACCCACTTGCCATCATCAGTAGGGGCAAGGGGAAGGGCCACACCAGCCATGGGAAGTGGAGGATGGAGTCCTGCCTGTGTGTTCTGGTGAAACAGTTCCAGCAACTCCCCATCACCCTGACACACCAAAACCAGGTAGTGCCACGTGGTCCTGGATTCCTTCTCACAGGCTGAGAGCTGCTCGATGGCTGCCCAACTTGGGGGATCCCCAGGGGCCCCCAGGTCTCGGATCTCCTTTCTCTGCAGCGTGGCCAGAGGCATGGTATCCTCTGCAGAAGTGGCTGTGTCTGGCAGCATCTCCAGGGACAGCTCCCTCACCTTCTTCAAGAAGAGCAGCAGGAGCCGCTAGAGCTAAGGAAAGCAGTCCCAAGGGACTGGATGCGCTCTGTACCAAAGGCCTCAGAGCAAATTTGCGATGTCACAGCTTCCTCTTCAGTGCGAAAAGGCAAGCGGAAAAGGCTCCCTGGAAAGGGTCCTGGCTCAGGCAGGCAGCAGCCAAAGATACCGTGGTAGGGCTGGAACTGCTCAGCAAAGACACGGAGGATGCGTGGCCGGCTGGAGAAGTCCAGGCGGATGCCAGGGGAGCCGGCCCTGGGGATGTGCTTGCCCAGATGGGTGCCATTGGGATCAAAGATGAGCAGTGTCTCCCCACTCAGCACTGCCGGCACGTCTGTGACACGGTACACAGAGCTGAAGCCCAGCCCAAAGCGCCCGATCCGGCCTGCCTGGCCCTCCTTTGTGGCAGCCCCAATCCGGGTGATGTTCTGGAGGTCGTCCTCTGTGAACAGGGCATTGTTGTAGGCCCAGAGGGCTGGGCCATGGCAGGCAGCCATGCCTGGGTCTAGCAGCCCAGACGTGGCATTTCTGCGGCACCGCAGGTCCAGGAGGAAGCGGCACACGGTAGCGCTGGCATCCTCTGCGTTCTGGACCATCTCTGTGAAGAGGTCGCCCTCCTCGCCGTACTCCTGGAGGATGTTGCGGAGGCGTCGGGTGACGGGCTCCGAAGGGCCACAGGCTGTGAATGGCTCCGGGCCCAGCACCCGCGTACTGAGACGCTCCGTGCCCAGGAACATGGCTGTGCTGCAAGACACTGCCTCGTGCACCACCTCTTGAACATCCTCCTCTTCCTCCAGCTCCATGTCCACGTACACGGCAGAGGCAGCTGGACGGAGGGCAAAGCCTGAGCCCTGCGGGATCCTCACGGGAACCGGCACCGTGCCCTCGCCCTGGTGGCCCCGCATTTTCAGCCACTCCAGGACAGCTACAACCACCTGCAACTCTGCGTCAGTGCCCGCTCTGGAGCTGCGCCTGTCTATGTCCTGCCCCAGGGACTGCAGGGCTGACACCGCCCTCTCCTCACTCACCCCGTCTGCCACCCCCCAAGCCCTGAAGAGGCAGCCATAGGGCAGGAAGTCAGGGGGCACCCGGGGCACCAGCATCCCCAGCTCCAGCTTCTCAGGATAGCCCAGCACAGCATCACGTGGCAGGACAAGCCCAGACCCGGTCCACACAACAGCACCATCCGGGGCAGTCCCAAAGGCCTTCAGGTTTTCCTGCATGTGCCAATAGATGGGCTGGAGAGCAGGACCCACCTCATCCATGTTCCTGTGCCTTGCCAGCTTTCTCAGCTGCTCCCACACTCTCTCCGGCGGTGGGGTCTGGCTCAGTCCCAGCTTCTTCTCTGCCTCTGGCACAAAGGCATCAGTCAGGGGCATGGCAAGCCCCACCAGGGATTGGTACTGCATGGATCTCAGCTCCTTGGGGGACAGGAAGGGCTGCCCAGGCTTTCCTGTGCACTTGGAGCGAGGCACCCATGGCAGGGCCTGGAGCTGCCCGAGCTCTGCAGCGCTGAAGCCATCCAGTGCCTTGGGGTGGTTGCAGACTGTGATCAGTGCCTCAGCCCTGTCCAGAGCTGCTGTGCTGCCCTGACTGACTTTTGCTGCAGCTGCCAGGATGTCTGAGGGCAGCAGGCACCCCTCACCATGCCGCAAGCCCACAGCCCTCAAGGCACGCAGGACAGACAGATTGTGGAACGCAGCAGGAGGAAAGCGCTCGGGTCCCAGCAGTGCCTGCAAGGTGCTGTCACAGGGGTCGTAGAGGTCTTGCGGGCATGCGGGGCCGTCAGGCGTCTCCAGGAAGGCCAGCGTGCTGCAGGCCTGCCGCAGCGGGGGGCTCTGTGCAAAGACAGTGTCTCCGTGCTGCAGCACCCAGAGCAGCAGAGCCTGTGTCTCAGCCGCTCGCCCCGCATACGCGCCTTGGGCCACGGCTCTGACGGCCTTCAGCATCACACAGGCTGCACTGATGAGGGGCCTCTGGAGCCTCCCGAGCAGCCGCCGGTCAGCTTCATCCCGGCACCGCAACACGGCCTCCGGCAGCAGCACACCTTGGGGCAGCTCCAGCTCCGGCTCCAGCGCCGGGGTGGCAGCAGCTGGCACCAGCTCCGTGGGCTGTGGGGTGGCCAAGCAGGGCAGCGGCAGAAAGAGGGGCAGAGCAGCCAGAGTGGCCATGTCCTGCTTTGTCAGGGATGGCACGTCTGCCAGGTAGCGCCGGAGAGTGACCACATCCACATCAGGCAGCGAGGCGATGCGGGAGGCCAGTGCTGCAGCCCCCTGCCTGCCCAGGGCCCGCAGGGCATTGATGGGGGATGGAGGCAGGACATAGCGGGACAGGGAGCGGTGCCACATGCTTGGTGGCACCACAGGGCAACCCAGGACTTCTAGCACAGAGGCCACAGCAAGTGGCAGGAGCTGGTCCTCCCATTCCTGGAAGATAAGACTGGACTTGGGTATCAGTGGAGCCAGACGGACAGTGGGGGCATCCAGGGAGGACAGGGCTATGAGAGGAAGCCCCTCCAGAGGGCCCAGGTCTTCTATATGGGCCAGGAATTGCCATAGGGCTGGGAACCAGGAGGCTGGGGGCTGGGGGGGGCCTTGGGCTGGACACCACGTCACTGGGGTTGAAGACTGGGATGTCCAGGTGGGGGGCAGAGCCAAGCGCAGGGTCTGCACAGTCACGGCTGGATCCAGCAGAACCAGGCTGGGGAAGAGACCTGCGTACAAGAGGCAGAGGCTGCACTAGAAACATGTGGGACCTGTCAGGGGGACACAGGATGGGGGAGAAAGAACTGGCAGGGGATGGGTGGCCCCCATGTGGGATAGGGGAGGACCTGGGCTCTGGAGGGATGGTGGATACCCTTAATAGGAGCACGGAGAACTCAGAAACCCCAGGGTGGGTGGGGATATAAGAAAGAGATATGGGAGGTAAAAAGGTGTTAGGGGGACCAGTACTGGGGAGCTCAGAGGTCTTCAGAGGAGGAACACAGAGAGACCCAGGACCTGAGGGAGCACAGAAGGGACAGAGGAATGTGGGAAGAACAGCAAGGACATGGATCCCCAAAGAGACAGGAACCTACAGGGAGATAGGGGGGCTGCAGAGGAACCCCAAGGTGTACAAGGCTGCCTGGGGATGTTGGGGTTTAGGGGGGGCAACCAGGGGACCTAAAGGTGGTCCAGGGACCCCCATCTCTTACCCTTCTTGGCAATGCCTCGCAGGAGGCTGTCCAAGCCTGGCTCCAGGTCTGAAGGCAGGAAGGACCCGGCCAAGCCAGGTAGGAGCTCCCTGTGGGGTCAAACAGAGGTGCTGGGGGACCAGAGGGGTAATGGGGAACAGCTTTCTGGACGCCTGCCTCAGCTCCCACTTGGTGACACTAGAGAAGGAGGGCAGTGAGGAGCCCAAATATCCAGGGCCAAATATCCAGGTTTGGCCATGCCTCCCCTTCCCAATTCAAGAGTGAGAGCTGTGACTGTGGGCAGCTAGCTGTCCTGCCCACTCTGCAAGGAACGGAGCCGCCGGGGGCCGCGGGCTCACCTGGGGCAGTCGGATGTGTCCACGTAGACAACGGCAGACGCAGTTCCAAAGGCCACGAAGGTTCCGTCGGCGCGGGGCAGGAGGGGGAGGCCACGGAGCTCAGCCTGGCACCCATCCCCGGCCACGTAGCGCAGCAGGGAGAGGCGGCCGGCAGCCGGGAGCTCTGCGGCCCCGTGGCGCCGCAGCACCTCCCGCACATGTCCCGCCGTGGCCTCCCGCAGACCCTTCGGCATCCCCAGAGTCAGCGCCCTCCACACGTGGGGTGGGACCTCGGCCACCGGCTCCCCGGCTGCCACCAGCAAGGCCTGGACCGCCTGCCGTGTGGCCACATCGCCCGCG
>JAYDZK010000070.1:1184534-1194773 GCA_034509185.1 Euphonia xanthogaster | reverse complement strand
TCCCCTTTTCCCTTCCCTTCCCTTCCCTTCCCTTCCCTTCCCTTCCCTTCCCTTCCCTTCCCTTCCCTTCCCTTCCCTCTGTGGTTACCCAAACTCTCAGGACAGTTTAACCCCTGCCTGCAGCTCATCCCATAAAGCCATTCGCTGTTCCCAGTGGGGGAGAATCAAAAAGAAAAGGTAAAACCTCTGAACTGACACAAGAACAGTTCAATAATTGAAAAAAACCCTAAATATATTGATGTTACTGGTGCTTCTAGTAGTAATGAAAAGGAGAGAGAATGGAATAAAACCCAAGAGAAACCAGCAGTGCCCAGTAGTTGCTCAGCCCCACTGACCAATGCCCAGCCTCTTCCCCAGCAGCAATCGGTGGCTCCCAGCCCCCTCCCAGTTTCTGTACTGGGCAGGAGGTTCTGTGGTCTGGAATATCCCTCTGGCCAGCTGGGGTCGGGTCTCCTGGCCATGCTCCCCCTTGCTGGCAGAGCATGGGACACTGAAAAGTCCTTGACTTGGAGTGAGCTCGACAGGGCTCCAACTCAGCGCGTTACCAAGGCTGTTCTCACTTTGAACACCAAAAGCAGCGCTGGAGCAGCTTCTGGGGAGAAAATGATCTCTCTCCCAGTCGAAACCAAGACATGCAGCAGCCGCTGAAAACCCCTCCCTGTGAGGCCTGACCGCTGCAGTCCCCACCTCCCTCAGTCACCCTTCAGTTCTCCCCAGCACCCCCTGAGCCCCCCGCCCCACCAACAGCCCCCGTGAGCCCAGAACGCTCCAGCCACGCCCTGTGTCCCCCCACAAACCCCCAGTGATGCCCCCAGACCCACTCACGCCTTCGGCTGCTCGAGGGCCATGGTGGGCACTGCGGGGGACCCCTGCCCACTCCTGGAGCTGCCGCTGCCCGGTGCCGGTGCCGGTGCCGGCGCTCGGAGCTCCGGTCCGCCCCCTGCTCCGCCTCCCCGGTCCCGCCTCCCGGACCAAGAGTTTCGTTTCCCCGTTGCTGAGGCGCATTCGAGGAAATGAGTTTTACTCAAGATTTTTTCAAAAATAGCGGCGGGGAACAAAGAGACGTGAAAGGCGGTGGGCGGGACCGGGGCAAGGATATGGGAATGTGGATACCTGGATGGGCTATGGGAATACGTGGGTGTTGGATAATATTTTTTCTGATTCAGAGATGGGGCAACTGACAGGTGTTTTAAAAACTTTTATTCTATTTTCAGTCTCATGAGAAGGGTGAGACAATACAGATGTTACAATTCATGCCATCACAATCAGAAGCTATTTCCTAATTCCAGTACACTGTTAAGGGTTTCTTGGCCTGTCAGCTTTTGCCACACCATGCTGGAGATGCCTTAAAGCCAATCGTCTAAAAGGACCCCTCGTGGGTCCCACTACAATGCACCTTTCATAGTTCTATTTCTCCAAAGTATTTAGTCTTATTTGCAAGGCCATCTTTAGAAACTTGTTTCTAGCTCCATTTGTCTCTCAACAATATCTGTCCTATGCCATGGCATTTCAAAGTCAGCATTTTTATCTCAAAGTTTGCAAATGGATGTGTGGGCCTTCTGTCAGGCCCTGAGAACTCTCTATAAATCCATTTCCTACACGTGGGGATATGGCTACAGGGATATGGAAATATGTAGGGATACATCTGCCGGGATGTGGTGTGGGCATTCGTGGGGATGTGGCTACAGGGATGTGGTCTGTGGCTGTATGGGGACACTGCTGTGGCCCAGGGCCATCAGAGGCTGGTCCCCTGCCTCAGACTGGCCTGCAGAAACACCCAAACTGTCCTGGGTGAAGGGGCTGTGTCTAATGGATCGTGGGACTGTATGGAGATCACTTGCGCTGCAGAGATCACATAAGACAAATTTCAGCCCCAGGGAGTGTTACAGAGCATGCGGGGACCGCACGCCACCACACCGAGGCTACACGGACTGCAGAGTGTGGGCAAAAACACCACAGAGACACGAGACCGCTTGGAATGCGTGAAGAGGGAACCTGCACCACACGGTGACTCGGGGCAAATGTAGGACAGATTTCAGGGGATGCAGTGAGGCACCTCTGCAGGGAAGCCTCCTCACCTCCTCGCTGCTGGGTGTGATGGTGTGCAGGTCAGCGCTCCACGGCTTCGGCTCCTCTCCAGGCAGATTCCCATTCCTCCAGACCCTCATCCCTGTGACCCTCAGAGCTGTGGTGGGACTGCAGATAGCCACGGGCCTGTGCTCCGTGCTCCCCCTCTGCAGGGCCGGGGATGGGTCCTGCAGTGCTGCCAGGAGCTCTGGCCAGCCGGGGACAGAGGGATGCAGCTGCTGCTGCCCAGAGGATGGCGTTGTGCTCGCAGGGAAGGCTGGGGAAGAGAGAAGGGGATGTTTGGGTGGTGGCATTTGTCCTCCCAAGTCACTGAAACCCCAACGGAGCCAGGCTGACCCGGGGATGGCTGAACGTGCCAGTGGGAGGTGGGGAATGAATCCCTTGGTTTGCTTTTCTTCCATGTGCAGATTTTCCTTCCCTTATTAAAGAACTTTATCTCAAACCACAAGGGGGTTTTCACTTTGACCATTTGATTCTCTCTGCCATGCCACCGGGGACCGTGTGTGAGGCTCAGTTGTTGTCTGGGATTGTACCATGACAGAAGGCAGGTAAAGGGAGTCCTTCCCTTGCTAGGTGCCATAAAACTGACCCTTCTCTTCCCTGCTTTTTCTCATTTGCTGGGCTGAGAGGTGGAGAGAGGAAGCTGAAGCACCTCCTGGGCTATTTGGAGCAGTTTTGCATGTCTGGAGCAAAGTCTTCCTTGTATTTCTCTCTGGATGTAGCACAGCCAGGACAAACACCGGTGTTCAGAGAGGAGGGACAGGGTGGGATCTAACGAGACATTTGTTCTCCAGCATGTTGGCTCTCAGAATTGAAACTGAAAATGAAAGGCAAAATAGGCAGATCATAAGAAAAGGAAGTAGAACCCAAAACAAGTCTGACATTATATTTATATTTTTTTTTCTCTTCTGGAAAATGCAGGTTCACTGAAAAAGCAACAAAACATGCTTGTAAGAAAGAATCAGTTCTTATTATTCCAAACTAATCTGAAACAACTCAGGTGGAAAAAACATTTTCCTGTTGATATTTTCAAGAAGAATATTTCACTATTTTATAATTCAAGATTATGCTTTTATCACAGTATTTGAATTAATGCATTGTTTAAAGTGTGAAAAATTAGCCAAAAAAAGAAGATAAAAATATCATTTACATAAAATATTTTAAAAATTTAATCTTAGGAATGTCTTTTCTTTTATCTTCTTGAACCTCATTATTTCCCAAGGTTTTGGCTTTTTTTAATCACGGTTCTAAAATTTGTGTGACAGGTAAAAAACCGTTTGTGGCTTAGCTTAATGGTTAAAATCTAAAAATGTCTGCGGCACAAATGATAGTCAGCGTTGCACCATGTAGAATTTTGGGTGTACCTCAGTGAACTGTGGGTTGGTGCTGCTTGCCCTGGGAGCCCGAGTTTGCTGCCTCTCTTCAGCAGAGGCAGGTCTAGAAGGCTGTGCAGTCTGCCCTGACATTTGTGAAGCCTCCTTTCCTGGGAAGTCAGCTGCAGCTGGTTCTTGCTGCACCCTGGGCACCGGGAGCACGGCTGCACGCTCACCTGGTGCTGTGGGAACAGGCAGAGTTTGTTTCATGCTTTGCTTGTCTGAAGATGCTTCTGCACTGTTGAGAGTTTGTGATTAAGGCCTCCACGGACAGCCAGGGAGAATCCAGGTGGGAAGAGACAGCCAAGGCTGGTGGGGCTATGGGGAGACATGGCTCAGGTGTTATAAACACGATGGTCCCACCAACGAGCAGGTGGAAGATCACTGCTGGAGTCTGCTTTGCTGACCAGGAGCACTGCAGCAGTTGCTGGATTTTGGCAGCAGGGGTGGTTTCTTGTGATATTTGCATGGTTTGGAAACAGCTTGTATTTCTTTATCCTTCCCTGTTTTTTTTTTTTTCTAGTATGGACATACTTCTGCTCTAGCCAGTGACTTGAGGCTGCAGAATTAATGGGGAAAGGTAGATGACTGAAAGGAAAATGTTAGGCCGCTTCAGGGCCAAAAAAAGAAGAACCTACTGAATCACATATTTGCACTGTAGCCAGAAGTGTGCCTTGATGATCCTGACAGCTCCCTACCAAGTCAGCATCTTCTGTGATTCTGAGGTGAGAATGTCCAGTGGTAGAAAGGGCTAAAGTGGCTGGGATCAGGAATGCTGGGGATATTGCCTCCTGTCAGAGGGTGCCATTTCACTTGCTGATGAGGTGAGGACGTGCAGCTGGCAGTGCAGTGGCTGAGGAGCCACCTTTGGGCAGCAGAGGGAGGTGTAGCTGTAGCTGGGGGTGAAGCCCAGATCACAGGGGAGTTCTTTGGAGTTGCTGAAGTGGATACGAGGAATTGTCTTCAGCCACATCTTTCCATACTGCCTGTAGAACTGTTTATGGTGGTGGGACTCTGACAGTACATTGTTCATTAAAGCTTTTGAAGTTTAAGCTCAAATGTGCTTGCAGGGATACAATGAGGGCACATCCTGTTGGTGCTGTTTGTGGGAGGCCCTGTGTGCCTGTCCAGACCTGTGGGACTGGCTGTGACTGTGTGTGACCCCACCTGTCCTCAGGGGACTCACAACTGCTTGGACCTGGGGCCTTGGAGCTGTGGCAGCCTCCTCTCTCTCAGGCTGCTGGATCAAGCAGCTCCCAAGAGTGGTGATGGAGGGGGAAAGCTCTTTCCATGGTCCCATGCTCTGGATGTGCATCCTGAGGTTGCTCTCAGGCTGAGGGATGAGATAAAAGGCTCTGGAGAGGGGAGCAGGGATTCTGGTGTGCCCATGGGTGGGCCCACAGCGATGCCTCCAGCAGATCCTGGACAGTGTGAGCCAGGCCAGAGCCACAGAATGGCCGGGGCTTATTCCCCACGCGGCACCGGTGAGCCCAGAGCAGTTTGGTGTGGCCACTGGGGCTGAAAGGAGGCTCTCCAAGGAGATGCTGATGCCTTTTTGGGGCTACCTAAAAACAGAGTCCAGATAAAATTAAGGAAATAATAAGAAATTATATTTATTGAAGGGCCTTCAGGTACATTTTGGGCAGACAAAGCCCCCCAGGGGCTACACCCAAAATGGACAATGGTTCACAGGTTTTCATAGTTTTATAACTTTTATAAGATTGGTCCATTTGCCTCTTGGGGGTTAATCTTCTAATTACAGCTTCAGGTAATGAAGTCATTTACCCCCAGTTTGCTCCCCCCAACTCACTTTTGTTTACATTTCTCAGGGCCTGAGACAGCGAGGAGTCCTTAATTCCCAGACCTGGAGAGCAATTGTTGTGTCTGCCCAAAATGGGGAAGTAGCAGCTACTAGCACTGTATATGGAGTTTAGAGCTATACACTAAAGAATTGCAGGATTACAAATATAGGAAAACTAGAAGTCATCAATGCCAAGAATCAGTTGAGGCTGGGGGAGGCAAAGGGTGGCTAGACAGGAGAGAGGGCCAGAGGAGATGCCCAGAACAGGAAGAGGCCACAGGGCACCCTGCTGCCAAAACTTCTTGCCCATGGAATCTCCATGGGAGACCAAAAGAGCTGAAGGGGGAAGAAAGAAAGGGGTAGAAAAGGGTCTGGAAGAAGCACAGCTTTGCCTTTCCCCCCTGGTTTACACCCCTATAACCCCCACCCACCCAGCCCTGAGCCTTCCCTGTTTTTCCTGCAGGGGCCAGTTGTGGCAGAGGTTGCAGACACAGAGGGGACAGGATGTGCTGCCTGCAGCTCACAGGAGGGCAGGGAGCTACAAACGCTGGCACCTTCAGAGCAGGGCTCCTGGACAAGCTGCACGTGTCCCACACAGCCCCAGAGCCAGAACTCATCCGTTCCCTTCTCCCACATCCAGAGGTGCAAGTGACTTTCCCTGTTTCATCAGCCCTTCGTTATTGTCAAAGGGAACTCTATCTGCATCACTGGCCAACCCAGAGAAGATGCAGCTGAGGTGCACCTGGCTCCAGGTGTGGGTGGAAGGGAGCAGCTGTCTGCAGTAAGGACCATCAGTTGCTCCAGTGTGGGACTGAGGGGTTTGGATGGATGAGGAGTGGGACCAAGGCTGTGGGGAGCACCCAGACCTACAAGTAGGAGGTGTTGCTGTCCCTCCTGCAAAGACAGAGCCTGTAGCCCAGGAAAAGGCCAAAAAGGAAGTCAAGTTCCTTCCCTCCTATTTCATTCTGCTGAGCCACCAAACTTGTGGGTTTGTGGTTGCAAAACAACCCCCTATTTCATAAGGCAGAGAAGAAGCCATTTTGCCATCAAGTGACCAGATCTAAGAAAGAGAAACAAAAAGCCCTGATAGCCTTTCCCCCAAGGTCTGCCAGCTCCTAAGACCTAAGTTGTCACAGGGGCCCAGCCCTGGGCATGTGACTGGACACTGTGGTTCCAGTTGAGCCCCGCCAGCCCTGCAGTCGTGCTGCAGAAAGCCAAGCTGTGGGACAGAGGGCGGTTTGTGACAACGAGCTTCTATCAGGAGCCACAAGAAGCCGCGCAGCTGCTCCGTGCCTCTGGCCAACGCTTTCCTCTGAAGAAGCCCTGCTTGAGCCAAATACAGAGGGAGCCAAGAGGGACATGATGCTGCCTGTGACCCGTGTGCTGGCCTTGGGTGAGTGCCAGAGGCTGTGGGGATTCCCAGAGGGCAACAGGAGGTGTCCAGACACTCCACGGAGGTGTTACACAGCTGCTTCTCTTGCAGGCGCTTGGCTGGTGTCACAGGGCGAGGCTACACCGAGTGAGTACCTTGAGGAGGTAGATGGGGAGTTTGGACACATTTCTGGGCCCACGCATCTCCCAGGGCTCTTCCACAGCCCCCTGGAGCAAAACTCCTTGTGTGGAGGTGGGGCCTGGTGGCAGCCCTGGGCCCACAGCAGGGCAGCTGCTTGGCGCTCCCTGGCTGGCTGGCAGCATCTCTCTCCCTGTGCAGGTGGCCCCACAATCTCCATCTTCCTGAAGCCACCTGGGGTGATCGCACCTGGAGGCTCCACCACCATCTGCTGCATTTGCCAGTGCAGCAGTGGGAGCTTTGTGCTGTACAAGGGCAGCCACCAGCTCCGCACCCTGGAGCTGAGCGGCGGCAGGGCCGAGTTCTCCATCTCTAATGCCACCTACAAGGACAGAGGTGGCTACCTCTGCCATTACCTGGAGGGACACACCGTGCTGGCTCGAAGCACTGAAGTGGAAGTCTATGTGGAAGGTGAGGAATGTGCTGTTTCCCCTCTTGTGGGGTCACACGCCCCAGGGCACACCAGGATGCGTGTGGCCATTTCCATGATGGGCAGGGTTCTTCCTCCTCTTCCCTGGCTTGGAGAGGTGGGGACGATCTTCACCTCTGCCTGAGCCAGTTGGTGGCTTCCCAGAGATCCTGGTGCTCCTGGCACCATGGCAAAGCCCTCTGCACCTTCTCATTCCCTCTCCTGTCCCCCCAGAGCTCCGTCTGCCCCAGCCCGACCTCTGTGTCCTGCCTGGGCACGAGGTGGCTGCGGGAGCTGAGGTGATGTTCCGCTGCACCACCGCACAGCCCAGCACCGGCTGTTTCCTGTACCTGGAGGGCCAGATCCGAGCCCAGCTGCTCTTCAGGGAACGAGGGGACTGCAACTTCTCCCTCGTGCAGAAAGGTGGCAGCGGCCGCTACAGCTGCCAGTGCTACACCCTCAGCGCTGCGAGAGAATGGTCGGCTGTCAGCAAGAGCCTGGACTTGGTGGTGAGAGGTGAGACATCCCCGCAGCCACATCCTGCTCCACTCTTCCTCCCTGAAATGTCACATCCTGGGGGAACTAGTAAAAGGATTTAGGGCAGGAAAGCAGCTGTATGAGGGGACCAAGCAGGGGGTTCCAGCTTCCTTCACCTGTACCTGTGTTTGAGCCTGGCCAGCTCCTCAGAGACCCTATAGATGACCTAGAGACCCTATAGATACAGGGTTGCTGAGCTGATAAGTAAGCTAAGAGGATAAGATAAGATGATAAGACTCTGAGAGGATAAGAGTCAGAGGACACCTCTCCCTACACTGGCCCAGAAAGTACCCATGTCCTGGGCTGCATTCCCAGCAGTGTGGGCAGCATAGGAAGGAGGAGATTCAGCCGCTGGTGGAGAGCAGCTCCCCCTGCCCAGTGAATCATGATTTTAAAGGATTAAGATGTTAGCTGAGGGTTAGAAGCAATTCATATTGAAGTTAGATACACCAGTGATAGGGTAATGATTATTAGATGCTAAAGCTAATTGTTACATTATGAGCTATGGTAAAAAAGCGACCCCCTGGCAGGGAGTAATGTGCTCTGCGTCCATGATTCAGAATGCTGAACAATTGCTTTATTAAGCAATACTATATTACACTAATATTATATTAAATTACATACTAAGAAGATTATACTATCCTATCCTATACTATACTCTACTACTAAAGAAAAACCTGTGACTGAGACAGCCAGGACACAGCTTTGAGTGATTGGCTAATCACTGCAAACAACTTTCACTGGTGTCCAATTAACCAAATCACTTTTGGTAAACAATCTCCATAACACATTCCACATGTGCAAAAACAGCAGGAGCAGGGAGTAGAGATAAAAATTCTTTTCTCTTCATCTCTAAGGTTCTCACTGCCTTCCCCAGGAAAAATCCTCAGGAAGTTGTGCCTGCTGCTCTCTGTGAAGAGAACTGTGGCCACAATGAACTCATTTGTAGAAGAATGTGGAGCAAGCAAAGCATTATAGGAACATATTGAAACGAGTAGAACAATGCCCAGCACCTGGCCTCTGTGTCAATCCATCATGAAGCAGGGGGGCTTGGATCGTGCCAGAGGGTCACCGAGACCTGACGAAGACTTTCCTGACTTCATCCCTGGGACCACTGCCCCAGTTTGAGATCACCCACCCAATTCAAGAGAAGAATTGCGCAGGCTTGACTAATAAACTCATTTTAACACAAAGTGGGGATGCAGGGTGCTGGGGTTATGCATATGTATTATTTTGGGAAATAGATGGAAGGCAAAAATCCCTGTGCGGTGCGGTTACGCATTTTGGGGACAATCCCCAAGGTGCCGCCCGCCGGCCTAACAAACATACCACTTTCTAACTTTGACGAGTTAGAGAGTCTTTTCTGTGGTTTTAGGTTTTAACAATTCACCAGGACACCCTCCCCATGCATCTGCGGCCTCGGGCTGTGGCAGGGCTTGAGCTGGGCACTGACAGCCTGTGCAGAGCAGCTGAGCTGCGCCTTGGGCTGCTGTTGGGACAAAGCCATCAGTGCTTTGGAGGGAAAAAGGGAAGAAAAGGGAGAAGGGAAGGGCAGCCCCATTTCTCACTGAACTTTGATCCCTGCTGTGCATTCTTCACCCCTTTGTTTGATAAGACCTCAAATTTTCATTACTTGTTGCAGGGAACACCTGTGCCCTCAAGAAGGGAAATTGTGCAGGAGCTTGCAGTAGCCTCACTGTGCCAGTGAAAATGAGTATAATTTTCTTCTAAAAAACATTTTATTAAGAAATAATTCCTGTCCCTAGGAGATGCTTGCAAATGCACACACCACAACCTGTTATGTTCCTTGAATTGGTTGTAGCGCCCTCTTTGTGTCCTTTTAAGTAGCTGCCTTCGGACAGATGTCACCCACAAGTCTTACTGTTCAAAGATTATTTTTTTTGTTTGGGCTTCATTCTCCATACATCATTCCTTCTCCTTACCGATGGTGTTGTTCTCACATATTCACATTTTGGTCCCAGAAACCATCTACTTCATGAAATAATGTTTCATAGATCCTAATCCCCAACACGAGGTGAGGTTTGACACCAGCCAAATGTGAGACCAACGGATGTTTAAGGCAGAGAGTACCGCTGCCCTAAGGAGCTGATCCCATTCCTCACATCCATGAGCTCTTTGTCTTAGAAGAAAATGTTCCATTCAAATGAAGACCAGAGGTGCTGTTACCTCAGGTCATCATTGCTTCTGGCAGGTCTGGCTCTTGCATGCCCCGGCTGTCTCTCCAGAGACTGAAGGCGCAGTGTTGAGTTAAGGCTCAGAGACTGATCCAGCTTCCGAGTCTCTTCTTCCAGAACAGCAGCTCTGGGTTCCTTGAGCACAGCTGCAAAGGAGCAGGACAGCTCCTGGTGAAGGTCTGACAGCTCCTGCCTGGTCCTTGCACAGCTCTCAGTGTAGTTCTGCCAGTGCTGTCGCTCTTGGGCCAGCTGTGAGTGCAGCAGGG
>JAYDZK010000070.1:1162421-1183123 GCA_034509185.1 Euphonia xanthogaster | reverse complement strand
GCCCATCGCACTGACCACCGCACTGACAACTGCACCGACCGCTGCACTGACCACCGCACTGACAGCTGCACTGACCGCTGCACTGACCGCCGCACTGACCGCCGCACTGACCGCCGCACTGACCGCTGCAATGACCATCGCACTGACCACCGCACTGACCGCTGCAATGACCACCGCACTGACCGCTGCACTGACCACTGCAATGACCATCGCACTGACCACCGCACTGACAGCTGCACTGACCACCGCACTGACCACCGCACTGACCGCCACACTGACCGCCACACTGACCGCCGCACTGACCACCGCGCTGACCGCCGCGCTGACCGCCGCACTGACCGCTGCCTGACCGCTGCACTGACCGCTGCACTGACCATCGCACTGACCATCGCACTGACCGCTGCACTGACCGCTGCACTGACAGCTGCAATGACCACTGCAATGACCACTGCACTGACCGCCGCACTGACCACTCCTGCTGTGCAATGACCACTCCTGCTGTGCAATGACCGCCGCACTGACCACTGCACTGACCACTGCAATGACCACTGCACTGACTGCTGCACTGACCGCTGCACTGACCACCGCACTGACTGCTGCACTGACCGCTCCTGCTGTGCACTGACCGCTGCATTGACCACTGCACTGACCACTTCTGCCACACAGCGACTGCTCCAGCCGTGCTGTGCCCGCTCCTGCACAGTGACTGCTGCTGCACACTGACCACTCCACTGACCTCACGTGCTGTACAGTGGCCACGCTGGCCATGCAGTGGCACCCACCAGCGCACTGACCTCTCCCACCATGCAGTGACTGCTCCTGCTACCCCACTGCACAGTGATTGCTCCCACTGCCCTGCAGTGACCGCTCCCGCAGCACAGTGACCACTCCTGCTTCACAGGCCTCTGTTGCTCACATTCGTTTATTATTTTAAAACACTGACAAAACACATCACATCATCATCTATATATATAAATTTACCTTTGTACCACTATAAATTTATATATATAGAGCCTTTAAATCTCTGTACATTCAGGACACACAGTTCCAGAATAGCTGCACTGGCTACAACAGAAGGATTTTCATTATGAAAACACAGAGAGGAGGCGCCAATATCAAAAACACAGAAAAAAAGAAATTGAGAAAGAGTGCAAAATGAATGAAAGTGCAAAAAAGCTTTTGTTATCATAATCACACTCCCTCCACAATATGGTCCCCATTCCCCCCTCCAAGTACAAGCGAGCCTCAGGCCCCAGAGGGAAGGGCTAGGCTGGAAGAAGGGAGCTAAGCTGCAGCCCTCCAGTCTTTCCCTCTCTGCATCGAGGAGCTCTCCTGGAGGATGAGGAGTGAGGAACCCAAACGGCAAAGTCACACCCCTCTCCTGGCTCCCTCTTCCAACAACCTCATCGCACCCACGGGCCCAGATGTGCCCCTGCAGGCAGCAGCTGCCCTAAGCCCCCAGCCCTCCCAGACCATTGGAGGGTGCTTTTCTCTTCTGAAAGTGCTTGTGATCGCCATGGAGGGCAGCGGAGGAAGGCGAGGGCAGGCAGCTGTGCTCTGGTGGGGCAGGCACGGCCGCCCTCCCTGCTGAGCTCCAGGCTGGCTGCTCTCATGGAAATGGAGACCTTGGCTCGCACTGTCCCAGCGCTGTCCATTTCCACTGGGAGGAGGAAACAGTTTTCCAAGAGGCTCCAACTGCTCCCACGCACCCAGAGTCAGCCCAGACCAGCCCCCCCAGGAGACACCCCACAGCTGAGGCTGGAGCACGTAGAGGGACTTGTGCCATGGCTCCAGCTAAGTCCTGCCAACACCAGCTGCAGGGGCAGGAACGGTAGAAACAGAGACTTGGGCACCTCCACTCAGAAACACATTCGACTTGAAGAATTCTTCATTGACTTAGAAATGCTGGCTGCAGTCACAACTCTCAGAAAGGCCCCAGAGGAGAACCTGTGGGTCAGAC
Organism: Euphonia xanthogaster; assembly: GCA_034509185.1. Taxonomy (NCBI): domain Eukaryota; kingdom Metazoa; phylum Chordata; class Aves; order Passeriformes; family Fringillidae; genus Euphonia; species Euphonia xanthogaster. The sequence goes on along the minus strand of JAYDZK010000070.1, from coordinate 1,181,163 downwards.
TCAGCCCACTGTCCTCTCTGGCTTCTTAGTGACACGGCAGTAAATGTCCCTGTGAGGAATCTGGTCAGGCAGCAGGGGAAGGACAGAAAACTTTGGTGCTTCTGCCTTGGTCACAGCTGTCCTTAACAGTCCCTGAGAGGGGACTCCCACTCAATGCTCTGTGGGACCTACCAAGGCCAGGGGTGCAGCAAACCTTCCTTCTTGCTGGGACCAGGGCCTCCCTGCTGGAACCAGGGACAATTGCTCACAGAGGACACATCACATGAGACCCTGGGATGGGTGTCTGCTGCCTCCACAGCCCCAGAGACCCCCACCCTAAAACAGCAACACACCACAGCAGGGGAATGGCGTCATGGTACTCCCACAATCACCCACCCACACGAACACGATGCTTTGGGTTTGGTTTTAAAGGACACAGAAGGTTATAAGTTTTAACAGTAAATAGCCCTTGACCACCAACAAACCCTGTAACTCCCTCACCCAGACAAATCCAGCAGCTTTGTACCCCAACAGGTAACCAGCCTGAGAGGCTGAGGAGGCTCAATCCAGCAGGTGTGTGACACAGCCTCCCAGCTCCCCCCACCCTTCCAATGGGACTGGTGCTCCTGACAGCTGCTCCCAGCACAGAGCTCAGGCCTGGGCTCCAGCTCTGCAGCCAGACCCCCCAGGTGAGGGGCAGCACCCTGGCAGTCCCGTCCAGGTCATGTCTGTTTTTAAGAGGGAGGAGAGGAGAGCCCAGGGCAGGTGGTGCCATGGCTGGCACGGTGTGGGGATGCACCTCTGCCAGTGTGGCTGGTGCCCAGGCAGAGCACGGCTTGGCTGCACCCAGCAGCAGAGCAAGAGCCAGTGGTGCTGGTTGTACCCAGCCCTGGAGGGCAGCCAGGGCTCAGCTCATGGCTCCTCTTCCCTTCAGCAGGATCTTCTGAGCTCCTCACCATCTCTGCCCTCCCAGGCAGCCCTGTGAGACACAAGGCTCCCCCTCCTTCACAGTAGTTCCAGATCTGATGCCTGGGTAGCAGCTCCTCTCCCAGCACCCTGGGATGGCGCTCAGTCCCTTCCCCAGCAGGAGGAACGACTTTCACACATGGGAATACAGCAGATGAGAACAGGATGCTTTTCTAAGATGGGTCCTTGCAAGCTCAAGGGCTGTGTCCAGTGTGAGGGAGCTTTTTCATTCCAGATCACACCTGGAAAAGTCTCAGCACCATTCACAGCCTGGGCTGAAGGTCCCAGGCCTCCTCCTCTTCTGCCCCAGCACACAGTTGCCCAGAAAGAGACTCTCCATCAGCTGAAGAGACCAACCTCCACACCACTTCCTGCAGAGGAAGGGTGGCTGGGGGAGTGACTCTGGGACCCAGGGATACAGCTGTTCCTTCCCACTCCCTCTCTCCACAGCTGGCCACACTGCAGTGCTTGAAAAGATGCAAGAACATAAAAAAGGAAAGGAGAAGGAAAGCTGCCTAAATCAAACCCAAGCAATGACAAAACAAAAGGCATGGACAAGTTGCAAGTCCTGCGGGAAGAGGAAGCAGCAGACGTTTCAAGAGCAGGTCAAGCATGACCCCGAATATTGAGTAACAGAGTCAAAATGCTACATTTCCATGGGAAGCCTCCAACAGGTTGACCCAGATGTGACAGCAGCTCCCAAGGCAGCGCAGCTCCAGGACGCATTGCTGGTGCACTTGCTCACACCTCTGCATCCCTGTCTTTGGGCACTGGGAAAGGGGGGAAGTTGTTTTATTACTGGAATGTCATTGTTGGGAATGGGAAATGAAATGCACCTGGGACTGGGTGCCCGGCCACGTGGCCATCTGGGCAGGTGGCCATCCTCCAGCACTGCATGGCCAGCCCCTGCTCCAACAGCTCCCACAGCAGGTGTGCCAGGGTGATGGACCATGGAGAGCAGTGTGGGGACTGCCAGGAGGCACAGGGGCTTATCAGAAGCTGCTGGGACTCTGCCAGGACCCCCAGGAATGTTGGCTTTTCTGGCTCTGCAGCCCTTTGGCCCCTCCTCCATCGCACGGGATGGTGTTACATAAGCATTCCCAAACTGCCCGTGGCCCTGTTGGAAAGGTGCCATGTTCTGAAAAGGACAGGAACAAACCAGCTAAGTGCTGGCTTTGTTTTAGCTCTGCAGGTAAGGGATCCAGGGACAGCAGAAGATCCTGCTCTTCAGACAGCAAAACCTGGGTGCCTTGTGAGGGCAAAGAGTGGGGAGAAGGCAGCTTGGCAGAATTGACTCAGCCAACTCAGGAACGCCTTCAGAAGCGACTGTGGATCTGCCTATTGGAGCAATGGATGCTTTTTGTCCTCAGCACCTGTCCCCACTCTAGAGAGAGCCTTGCTCCTAATACAAGGACCAAAGAGGGCCCAACTTCCTTTGTAGAGGACTCTTTAATAGGTGCAAGGGGAACAAGCTATCCAAGCATCCTTTCTCCCAGAGAAGAGCTGGACAAAACAGTCTGAAGTGCAAGAAGAAATGGAGCCTTTTCTGCACCCAACCAGCCCTGGCCTGGCAGGGCCCTGGGGCTGCTGAATTCCAGGAAAGAGGAAGAAAGCACAGGCGCTGGTCATGGGCGGAGCAGCTGCCAGGACAGCTGCTCCCTGAAGGGGCAAGAGGTGGCCACTGGTTTGCAGTGCAGTGCAGGGGCAAATCAGTCATCAACTGGCCTTAAAAAGGGAAAGTCAAAAGAATTCAGAGAAAAAGGCAAAATGAGCAGAAGCTCCTCAAGAATGTTCCTTGGAAATGGTGTTGGCACAAGTAGCCCCAGAGGATCACACAAAGGGGAAAACCCCAAATCTCTCTCAGCTGCTGAGCAAAGGCGAGAGCAGCCTTTAAGTGGGTGTGAGCATGGATGCAGGCAGGCAGTCCCTTCCCCTGCCTGGGTCACTCGAGTAGGTGCCACCCCCCCGCTGTGACACCCTCCGCAGGGCTCCCCCAGCCCTCAGCACCCCTGCCCCGGGGCACAGGGTCACAGGGACCCAGGCACAGCAGGACACAGTGGGGGCAGCTGGGGCACCAAGATGGGCCAGTGCCACCTCCACCCTCCTTCCCTGCCACCGCCCCCGAGGCCTGGGCCCAGCGCTGCAGGAGGGCAGCGTGCAGGGAACAGGACGGGAGAGGGAGGCTGGGACAGGGGACGTGTGGCACCCGGGAGGACACGAGCAGGACGTGACAAGCTGCGGTCGGCTGGGGGAATCTCTGTCCTGACCGGACAGTTTGGCAGCACCAGTGATGAGGGAGGGTCCCGGCAGGGCCAAGAGAAGTCACTTTAAGGTGTCATCAGCGTTCTTGAACATGAGGATGGCATTGTAGATCTTGAGTGCCGGGCCCAGCTTGACACTCATAATCTTGACGATGTCAGCCTGCGTCAGCAAGAGGAACGCCTCGCCATCGATCATCTGGGAAGGAGAGCAGGGACAAAGGCACTACTGCAAACCTGGGCTGGCACTCCTGGGGACAGCCAGCACCAGCATGACCTGGGCAGAAGCCACAGGTGACCCCAGAGACCAGGGCAGGGTCCATCCACAGCACTCCCCAGGGAAATCCCAGCTGGCGGCTCATGTGCCCAGGAACGGGGCAGAGGGGGAGAAGCCCTTCAGGGGCCATTCCAGCAGCCCTCACTGCAGCCAGGTTGGGATTCTGTGCTGCAGCCCCACGGGCACAGCACAGAGCCACCACAACATGTTCTGGGCAAGCAGCCATCCATTCCCTGCCCCAGGGACCAGCACTCGTGGCCACTGCCCCGGTTCAGCTTTGCCTGCCTGAGCACCCTTAAAGCACAGGGGCCATTCCCAGACAGGCTGTGACAGTGGCTGTACCCAGGGTGCCCATGATCAGCCCCGGGTGTCAGAGCCACCCCCACCACATCTGCCCACAGAGACTCCAAAAACGCTGATCCTGACAGGCAGCAGTGCTGGTGAGAGGGGCAGAGGGGGAAGGATGAAAGGGTGAGGAGGAGCAGCTCCCCGCAGGAGGCAATGGTGCTCTTCAGGCTGCAGCACCATCCTCCTCCTGCCCCCCAAGCACATCCCCTCCGAGGGGATGCCCCCCATGCTGGGAGAACAGGGCAGCACAGCTCCCTGGGGCTCAGCAGCTCCCTCGTGCCCTGCAGGGACACAGCCAGATGGGCTGCAGGGCAGGACCACTGCCAGGTGCTGGATGTGCCCTCGGCATCCAGCAGCAAGCCACTGCAGGAAGGCCACTGGCCAATTCCTCCCAGTCTTGGTGGCAAACAGCTGTCCTTGACCATCTGCTCTCACCTGCTAGCCCTTCTCACCTCATCCTTGAAGAGTTTGGCTTGGTCCTCACAACCCGTCAGAGTCTGCACAAAGCTAAAAACCTTGGAATAAATGAGAGAAATGTCAAGACAGAGCAATGATTCCGGCTGGAGACCCCCCTGAGCCCACATCCTCACTTTCTGAGCCCTGCAAGGTGCCACAGGGCTCTGGGGGCAGAGGCTGCAGTTGCTTTGCCCTCCTATGCCAGAGCCTGCCCTTGGCCCCAGGCACAGGCACCGGCCTGAGAGGGGCCCGGGGGGGTATGGGCACATCAGGGGATTGTTAACATTCCCTGAGCCCCCAGTGATCATCGAGGCTGCCACTGAGCAGCACTGCCAAGGCCGCCATAAGCCATGGCCCCAGCTGCCACGTCCACACAGCTTCTGAACACTTCCCGGGATGGTGACACCACCACTGCCCTGGGCAGCTGTGCCAGTGCCTGAGAGCAGGCAGGGGCTGCTGGGGCTGGTGCCAGAGCTCCTCCACCTACTCAGGCCTTAACAGGGGTCACCGTGGCTGCCCAAGAAAGTGAACAAAGGTAACAATGTCTCCAGCAGACCCCTCCGTGCTAGCCCAGGGACCCGGCCACTGAAGTGCCTGGTGCCTGTGCCACGGTGCTGCACGGCCAGGCAGGGTGCTCCCAGCACGCTGGCACATCAGGGGCCAGCACAGAGCCGTCCAAAGCACCTCACCTCATCAATGGTCCACTTGGCCACCGTGGCTGCTGTGATGCCAGCCACCCCGGGCAGCAGCTTGCAGTGCTGCTCCCAGCACAGGGACAGGGAGCGGTCGGGGTGGGCGGACAGGGCGGACATGAAGAGCGACTGGTGCACGTTGTCTGAAGAAATAGCTGGGGATAAAGCACAACGTGTGACACGAGGTAAAAGACAAGAACATCCCAGGCAGGTATCAAGAGCTATTGGCTGTCACTTGAGTCAACAGGATGTCAGTGTACCCAAGTGTTCACTGACATGGGATCAGGGATCCTGGGAAAAGAGGTTGAGACAAGCTTGGCTTTGCCTTGTTCTTATGACTTTTAATCATTCATTTTCCACTCAGCCCCAGTGGTGGGGTAGGTGGCAGGACAGCCCATGGTGAAAGGGATGCTGGATGGAATATACATCAGGCATCTGCTTGTCTGCATCAGAACCAAATGCCAAGCCAACTGTCTAGCACCAGTTTCTGTGTGGCAGCAATATTTTGGCAGTTCACAACCACACTGAAATTTTGGGGCACAACTTCCCACTGTCCCTGTCTGAACAGGACAAAGCACCATAGAAAATACATGCCATAGAGAGGATCCTAATTCCATGCCCTAAATCACTCAAAGACTCCCAGGCATAACCCCAGAGCCAAACCAAGGGAGCTTTGTGAGCCCCAGCACAAGGCGGGGACGTCCCTTATCCATGGTCAACTCTGGCAGCTGACCACAAGCCCCTCACTGGGGTGAGGCAAGGGAGACCTGTCCCCAGCACCCCCACCCCCCCAGGCTCCTCAGCCTTGCCCTGCAATGACTCCACGGCAGAGGATGGCACTTACTCTGGAAGTCTTCCTGCTGGATCTTCCGGTACTTTGGGGGTCTCCCTCTAAAGAGACAGGAAGACTGCTGTCCTGGGCTGGGACTGGCCCCAGGGCCCTCCTCCCCAGCGCCCAGAGCTACACCTCGCAGTGGGAGCAGGGACCCCCTCGGGCCCTGGCCCAAAGGGTTGACAGCCAAAGCCAGAAGCCATGGGAAGAGGAAGCGAGAGAGGAGCCCGGCAGAGCTGGCAGGAGCGAGGCCAAGGCGCCTCTGGGGCGCGGTGCCCCCGGCCGGGCGGGCAGCGCTGGCACAGGGCCCTCCCCGCGCGGCGCTCGCCGGCCCTGCCCCTACCTCCCGTGGTGCCGGGATTTCTTCCTCTGAGGGAAACCCATGGGGCTCCTCTTGCGTGTCGAGGCCTCGGTGTCAGACAAGTCAGCCTTCAGCCTGCCCTGGTTCTTCTCTGCCAGCGGGCACCCTGAGAGGCAGTAATGGGCTGTGAACCTCCCCGTCACATGGCCTGAGCCATCGCAGCCCGGTGTGGGGCACTTCCTGGAGAACAGAGGGGACACAAGCGTTGGGCCCAGCTTGGAGTAGCACCGGGGGACGAGCCAGCAGGGCCACCCCTCTGCCCCCGAGCACGGGCAGCCTGGCCATGGAAGGCAGAGGAAAGATGTGCCGAGCCAATTCCCACAGCCAGGCTGCTGGGGGCAGGAGCAGGGCACAGCCAGCCCCTCCAGGTACAAAGCTTGGCCCTCTGCCATCCCTGCAACCCTGGGCAAGGAACCTGTGTGCTGACTGAGCAGCTCATCAGGGCTCCCAGAGTCTCCATCTTCCTTTGGCCCCACAGGCATCCAGACCAGCCTCAGAGCGAGCAGTAAGTGTGTGCCAGGAGTGTGGCCAGCAGAGAAACCCCCAGGAGGCACACCTGCCCTCCCCATACTCCACCATACTGGCTCTCCCTGACACCAGCCTAGTGCTGGGGTTGGCACTAGACACAGCCTGGCTTCCCTTGGAAAAGGTCCTTCAAGTGACTGCCTGAGCTGGAACCATGCACTGCCCCTTCTTGGCACTTCCCAGCTCAAAGCCTGACAGGGAAAGGCATGCAGGAGGGATGGGGGGAAGAGCATTCTCACAGCTGGTGTCAGTGAACAGCATCTGCACTGTCCTCTCCACAGAGGTGCCCGTGGTAGGTGGGCACGCAGGACACCTTCAGGGGCTCTGGGGCCACAGGACAGGCACAGGAGGGGCTCACAGGGGTCACTCCAGCTGGGGTCCTGCTGCTGCTCCCAGGGGAGCAGGGGGCAGAGCCAGGTGTGGATGAGTGCAGGGAAAGGCTGGGTGCTGGTGGGGGTGGCAGGTGGGGAGGAGCAGAGGAAGAGCTGGCCCGGCCCGGCAGGGAAGAAGCTGTGCCCCTCCAGGCTGTGCCAGGGAGCTCACCTGTGGTGAAAGCTGTACTTGGAGCTCTTGGAGTGAGGGATGCTCTTGCAGCCCAGGCTTGGGCAGCCCCCGTGGGCAGAGGCTGGTTCCTTTGGCCCTGCAGCCAGAGGAGAGGAACAGGAGAAAGGCTGTCATGGCTGCAAACCCAGGCAGAGCCAGAGCTCTGGGCTCCCTGCCTGCACCAAACAGGGAGGGCTTTTCCAGCTGACAAACCCATGGAGTGGCCTCTCCTCCCTGCCCATTCTCAGCCAGAACCTGCCCTCCCATTTCTGTGCATGGGCAGGTGGCAGTGACAGAGGTGTCTGGAGGAGCTGACACAGGTGCAGCACTTACTGAGAGGAGGCTGCAATGGGTGTCCTGTTTTTGAGCACCAGCCCATGGGATGGATGTCTGGATGATCCGCATCAATCCAGAAATCATACACGTGGCTCCAGCCATCAAAATGGACCTGGGGAAGCAAGTAGGGCAGTCACCCTTCAAATGCCAGCACACATCTCTGAGGAGCTCTGGAGCCCTCCTGATTGAGAGCAAGCAGCAGGGTAGAGCTGAAGTGCAGCACAAGCTCACAAGGCTCTCCCCTCCTGGAGCCAGGCACTGGGACCGGCTCCCATTTGCACACTCCCAGTGAGGGGAAGGGCAGGAGTGAGCCAGCACAGTGCCTGGACACAGGCTCAGCACTGATGCTCCAGCACCCACCTTGATCCTGTGATCTTCCACGTCCTCCACACTGGCCACTCGGATGAAGGAAGGAGTCCTCCTGTCCACTGCCTCCAGCTTCATGTTGACCAGGAAGCCGTGGGGCGGGCGCTGGAAGAGCCCAGTCAGGGGGAGCAGGGAGCTTCAGGCTCCTGCCCCCTCAGCAGCTTTCCCAGCACTGTGTCCTCCTCGAGCCCAGCTCCCAGCCCTGGCCTGGCCAGGGAAGAGCCATCCCAGCTCACAGTGGCAACAGGAGAAAGCAGAAAGAGTCTCCCTGCATTTGAGCTGTCTTTAACAAGATGTGCCCCAGGGAAGAAGGTCTCTAAGAGACACATTTTGGGGATCTGTATTGCAACCTCGCTTGGCTGGACACAGCTGCTTGTGGGGCAGTTTGAGACAAAAACTAATCAAGCAAACCTAAATTATTTTCCATCACTCAGCTCCTGTTTAACTGAGGGCACAGTCATACTCCTCATTTTTCCCAATTTGGAACTCTTTGCCCAGGATAGCCCTGACTTCTGAACCCTGAGTGTAGATCCAAAGCCTAGGCCTGTGGCAGGAGAATACAGAACATCACTGGACTTGTCACAAATGCAAAGATCTGACAATGAAGAAAACCCAAATTCCTGCCCAGGTGGGGTGGAGCAGATGATGTGACACTCACCACTTTAAAGGCCCAAGCTGGGACAGCAGATGCTCCAGTTTCTTTCAAGTACTTTTCCCAGGTGAAGTTATCAGGATCAGGATAATCTGGAAGGGGGAAGATGCAGAAGGTGAGACAGGCCTGCAGGAAGTCAGAAAGTACCCCAGAGTGCTCCACTGCCTTCGAGGGCCACCCAAATCTGCTGGGCACACGGGAACCTGAGAGACACCAAGAAGTGCTGCTATTTTCTCATGGCCCATGAAACCCACAGTACAAGGAAGCAGAAACAGCTGGGTGTGCACAGACAGCTGGGGCCTCCTCGTATCTCTGAGTGGAGACTTGGCCCAACACAAGCACCATGCTGCACCTGAACATGTGTACAGGAGCCTTGGCAGGAAGTTTGTGTCCCCAGGACCCCCATGCCACCCTGGGAAGCCAGTTCCCAAGGGGATGCACTCCCAGGCTGCACCTGCCTGATCACTGACTCACCTTGAGGAGGTGTGAGGGGTTTGCCATGCTCATGACACCATCCAACTGGGTGGATGTATGGACTGCTGGGATCACACCTAGAAAACATACCCAAGCCCTTACACAGGGCCCTCTGTGGGTGTCTCCCCAGCACTGGCCCCCCAGGAGCCTCTGTGCCCTTACCAGTAGTCGTAAGTATCATCCCAGTTGTCAAAGTGCACCAGAAAGCGATTGTCCACCACGTCAGTCACCGTGGCCACACAGATCAGGGAAGGGTTCATGCGGTCCACGGCCTCGAGCTTCATGCCCACCTTGAAGCCTGGAGAAGCCTCGTGCTGGCAGGGGAGAGGGGCAGGGCTCTTTCAGAGCTGCAGCCCCAGCTAATTCCCCACCACTGCCTACGCCTGCTGCAAGGAGGCACCTGCCCAAACCCTCCCAAAACCAGACCCTGTCTGGCCTCCACACAGGCCTGGGGCCACTCAGGCTCCCAGATGGGCAGCGTGCAAGGAAAGAGGAAGTGGGTGAGTAACTCAGCTGAGCCACACAAAGAAAGAGGAAAAGTGATCTTCAGACCCTCAGGATCTTCTATAACCAGTAAATTCCAAGAAAAAAACCCCTCCAACTGACACTAGTTCTGCTTTGTCCCAAAACACTTGTTTGTGGTCACAGTCAGCAGCGACCAATGCCTCAGGCATGGCAGCAGGAGCTGGGATGGGGCACTTCTCCCTTCCTTGCCTTTATTTCTTGGATACAGATTCTGGATACAGATACTGCATCACACACACCGGTGGGGCTGTTGCAGCAACGAACAGCAGAGTTTAGACACAATAAATAACTTGGAGAAGCTGATCTGCCAGTAGGGTGAGTTTCCTCTGCAGATGGCAAAGGAACAATCAGCATTTTCATTCTCCTATATTCCCACTTTCCTTACCGAAGCTTCCATGTGAAAAAAATAGGCAGACACAGAAGCAACAAAGATACAAAGAGACAAAGGAATTATACTTATGAAACATTAGGTGATATATTTTAGCCAAATAGTTGTTGAGAATAGTAGTTACTTCTCCTCATCAATACTTCACATTTAATTGGCCATAAGATCAACCTGGAGGAAATAGAATCAGACAAGCACCAATTCTGGGCATATCAAACGAGTGCCCAAGCTACAGATCCTGAGCTACAAAGTGTGCCACAGACTCCTGGCACTTCAGCACTGTGGGCTTGAGGGGTGTGGGATGTACAAAGCAAATTCCAGTGCTGGTGGAAGCATTTTGCTCAGCTGGAGGGGAAGAATCACACCTGAACCTGTAGGCTGTGGCAGGAAGGAGATGCTGCTACTCACAGTGTTTCGGACCATGAAGAGGTGCTTAGGAGCTGCCTGAGCCTTTGTTAACTTCAGGTAGTTTGTCCAGCTGAATTCCTCTTCCTTATAACCTACAACCCCTCAGGAAGAGAAATGAGAGCAGTGAGTTCACAGCCAGGAGGGTGTGAGGGTGAGCCTGACCATCCCTGACCCACTGTCACCCTGCCAGCACATCCTGCTGCGGGCAGACAGGATCTGCAGCAGCCCTGGGATGCCCAAAGCCCATGGCTGAGGGCTGATGGGTGGTTTTGAAGGGGTGTTAGGAAACACGAGCAGTGGAGTGGAAATCCAGAGCACAGCTCCTCCTGCCTGCCCTGGGGCACAGCTGGTGGCACTGGGAGGTCCAGAGCAACAGGGCTTTGCCACAAAATGCGAGCAAGCAGAGATGGGTGCCTGAAATGTTGTCCTGTGGAACTCCACCAGTACAGCAGCATCCCTCCATGGAGCCACCCTGTCCCCACCTCAAGCTCTACATGTGGCCCACTCTTCATCCCCCTCCTTCAGCAGAACCCACCACCCGAGCTGAATTAACTCCTTACCTTTGGGGGGCTGGAGTTTGTGCCCTGTCTCCTCAAACCAGCCAGCAGGGTGGATGTCAGGGGAGTCAGCATTCAGCCAGAAGTCGTGGCACTCGGAGTAGCCATCGAAGTGGAGACGCATGCGGTAGCCACACACCTGCCAGCAGGGAGGAAGGAGAAGGAAAGGGCCATGGAGACCTGCTGCTGTCCCTGGATGCCATAGCCCCCCCTCCCACACACCAGCTCAGCACGGGTCACTTTGGGAAGCCAAAAGTCCATCACAGAGCGGTGCCCAAACTGGGAGGCACAAACCAGACTCCAAGGGTGTCCAGCACGGAACAAGGTCAGTGCAAAGGCACCACAAGCCAGCCCGAAGAAGGGATGCTCAGGCTGGTGCTTTAAATGCCATGGTGGACCACCTTGGTGGATCCAGCAAGTGCACAGACTCCCTTTTCTGCAGCCCAGGAAGCTGCTGATGCAGGGATTTTGGCTAAATGCCACACTGGCTGCCTGGGGAGCTCTGCAAGGCAAGGCTGGTCCAGCTGCCACGTGGCTGAGTGGAAAGTGGATCTGCATGGACACAACAAGAGCAGTGGGATGCCTCCACACCCTCCATCTCAAGGGCTCAGACCTGTCTTAGGGACATAAGCTGCTGCCATCACCACAGTCCCTCCCCCTGTGCTGTGTCAGGGTGACAGAGACCAACACAGCTCCACAGTGCTGTGTCCTGTCCCTCCAAGCTGGCAGGGGACTCCCTGCTTGTTTGCCTGAGGTGCTGGAGCAGCAGCTCATCTCCTGCAGTGACAGGCCCTGTCTCCTCCAGGGGCCAGCTGGCAGCACCTCCCCTGCCCCAGAGCCTGTGGCTGAGCCAGGAGGAACCAAGGAACAGGGGCACTGGAGACTCCTTACCTCAGCCACTGTCAGGATGAAGTACATGGATGGGTGCTGTGGGTCGATGCCCTCCAGCTTCATCCCCACTTTAAAGCCATTCTTGTGCTGGGAAGCTACTTGGTACTGGAAACAAAAATTAAACTACAATGTAAAACCAACACAGGGAGTTGGGTCTAGAACCCATCAGGGGAGCAACCACCAGGCAATGGGAGCTGCTGGGACCAAGAGACTGTGGGCCACAGGTTATGTTGTCATCCAAATCTTAATTTTTTTCCCACAGAAAAGAAAACAGTGTTACACCTCCTTATGGATTTACATCTCTTGCTATTGGCAGGGCAAGGTGTTCCTGGGGTAAAAGCTGCAGCTGGGGGAGCAGGACACAGGCCTGACTTTTTTGCAGCACAGCCTCAGGAGAGCCCATCTGGCTTCCAGGAAGGGCTGGAAAGGCTCCACCACCCTGCCAGAGTCACAGCGGTGTCCTAGGCAAAGGTGGGGTGTTTGGGATGGGGCCAGCACCTGCTGGGGAGTGGGACTCTGGGCAAATGAAAACTGGAGGCTGCCCTGGCACTTCCAGCTGGCAGTGGGAGCTGGCTATTGCTCAGAGTCCCACAAAACAGGGAAGCGAGGAAGAGAGGAGAAGGAGGAGGGGTGGGAAAAAAAAGGGAAAGAAAAGAGAAGAGGAAAGAGGGAAAAAGACAGGAAAATCCCAACTCACATCCTGGAAGAGATCTAAAGGGGCAGCGACAGCTTTCTGCTCCTCCAAGTAGGACGCCCAAGACCAGCCTTCTTTCTTCTCCTCACTGGCACCTGAGCGCAGCACAAACGCACACAAACGCTGCTGAGGGGCCACTCCAGCCCTGCCCCACTGTCACACAGGGTCCTGCATCCCTGCACAGCTCAGCACCATCCTGCCAGAGCCCCTTCTCCAGCAAACCTGGCTGGCTGCACCACGAGGGGCAGAGCCAGGAGCCCCCGTGACCCAAATGTCCTGAACCATGTCCTAGTAAGGCACCTGGGCTAGTGGAAGGTGTCCCTGCCCGTGACAGAGGGTGGAACCAGATGGGCTTTAAGGTCCCTTCCAACGAGTCTGGGACTCCAGGGAGCGTGAGGGACGAGCCATGGGGACACCAGACCTGACCAGACCCTCTTCCAGCCAGAACATCTGCTGTGTCCACACAGGATGGATTTGTGGCAGTCAGGATCCACGCACAAGTCTGGGAATCATTCCCAGCTGCAAGGGGCTCCTAGACAGTCAAACCAGCAGCAGGTTCACATCCCAGCTCTGCCATCCTCTGCCCTGAGACAGCCACCTGAGCCCCCGTGGACAGCACTGTCTCTTCATGGGCAGGGAGGTGACCTTTCATCCTTTGAGAAGGCCACAAAGGCCTTGCCCAAGACCTGTGAAACACAAGCCAAGTCTCTTGTTCTCCAGCTTCTTTGTCTCCCTAATTTGCAGCAACTGAAGGGACTCCAGGGGTGCTGTGCCTATTCCAGTGCTGAGGAATTCCCAGATACAGATTAGCCACGGCAGACAGCCCCAGGTAGGGCAGGCTAGAAATGCAGGGGAAAAACAGACCAACTCCTTCCTCTTTTGGGCTTAGGGGAAGAGGAGATGGAAAAAAACTAGAAACTTAAGGAAGAAATTGAAGGTGAACTTCAGTGAGCGAGGTGACTGACCTTGCTTTGCTGACATGCTCAGAGTGAAAAACACTTTTACTATTCCTTAGGACATAGAAAAAGTGCCAGGCATGGCTGGGGAATCTGTGAGTACACAAGCTCTGCACTTCTGGGGAATGACAAATACACCAAGAGTCAGAGCATACACTGACTGCTGCACTGAGGCATCCAGGTGTGTACTTTGTTTGCTGAAGTACTTCTAAAATAAGAGAAAATAAAACGCTGAACTAACAAAGCTCATTGCTGCTCACTTGTATGCAGCAGGGAAGGTTACATGCTCAGGGCTCAGTGAGAAGCAGGTAAGATGTCTGAGATTCCTTTTTAACAGTGGTTAACTCACTGTAACATCAGGGGTTAGTGACACCTGGCCCCTGCCACTGTCCCTGCACTTGGTTGTGGCGAGGAGTATGAAGTTGGAACAGTTTAATTTTAAAATTATTTTGAGTATGACTTTCAGTACTCAAAGACAAATTAATATCTATTTTCCATAACTGCTTATTTTCAGTGTTTCCCAAAGTTTTCCTTGACACTGCAGGGAAAAAAAACAGCCAAGCAAACACTGCATCCCTCAGCTTGTCTCCTTTCCTTCCATGACAGCTCTGCTTTTGTGATCTCTGATACAGAATAGATCCCCTCGGGATGAGACAACCCCAATTCACGTGGCCTCAGTGGCACTGCACCTACATGAGCAGCTCCCAAACTTCTGAGCTCCTGATGCCAGGAGGGAAGTTCCCCGTGAGCCCATCCCAAAGGAGGGCAAAGCCACACGTGGTGCAGTCCTGTTTGTGCTCAGGACAGTGTCCCTGGGAGCAAACACAGTGCCCAGGAGCCAGTAACAAACTGAGCTCCCGAGGGGAGGGACAGGAAGCTCTGTCCAGCAGGGGCCAGCGCTGTGTCCGCAGGGGTGCCCCCTTCCCACGGAGAGAGAGAGAGGAAAGGAGAGAAACGGAAAGAGACAGAGAGAGCAGGATCAAGCAAGCAGAGGAGCTCAGGAGCCTTCAGGACCGCGTGCCAGCGCATTGCAGTGGGTGCTCGACCCTGCAGGAGCACCCAAGGGGTGCAGCCCTGCAGGGGGACCCTCCAGCCCCAGCAGCAGCGCTCACCCCACAGCCACCCCGCCCTCCGTACCGTGCTGGCTCCCGTTCCACGCCTCAGCCTCCAGATTGCTCATGGCAGAGTCTTCCACTGAGCTTTTCCTCTCTTCCTGCTTTTCCTCCTAGACATGAGAGCAGACAGAACAGAACCCAGAGATTTTTGGCTGTGTTGTATCCTCACACTGGTGCCCAGGGCCATAGCGCACCCCCACAAGGTCCACAGTGTGACCAATGCCTGGCCCAGAGATGGCCTGCCAGAGAAGCTGGTGATGGGAGCTTGCAGGGACTTCAGTGCTGACTGGCAGCAATCACACCTGGACTGGACCTGCTGCAGTCAGGGCTGGCAAGCAGAGCTTCCTTACCTTGTCCAAGCCTCTCCTCTCCCCAGGACACCCAGCACACAGACAGACACTCTCCCACTACAGCCCCCACTTTGGTGGCCTGGACTCAAGAGAGCAGCTGAGAGTGGTCAGTACCTACAGCCCAGCCTGGACAGTCAGGCACTGCCCAGGCCTCAGTGCTCCACACACCAAACAACCAGTCCACTGCTAGGAGCCCTCATCTCCACACATTCAAGTCTTTTTGGCATTTTGGCCAACCTGTTTCCCTTTTGACCTGCAGCTGACAGAGCCCTGAGCAGCATGATGAGATCTGTGCACACAGGGCTGGCCTCCAGCCCCCTGGACACTGGCTGCACCCACCCCCTCCCTGTCTTTGTCCTACCATTTGCTCAGATTCATATTCTTCCTCCGAGGGGCTCTGATAGTCCTTCCTCTTTCGTTTCTTCACAGGCTTGAGGATTTCAGTGGCATTGGTGCTGCTGGCAGAGTTTTCCACAATGACAGACCTGCCCAGAGGGAGGGAGGGTCAAGCACTGCAGCCAGCGCAGCACGGTGACACTGCCTGGGGTGTCAGTAAGGGAGGGGCTGCTGGACAATCACTGTCCCCCCATTTCTTACTCACACATGCCCCCTCCCCTCCTGTGGGGGGATGTTGCCAAGAGTCAGAGCCAGGGACAGGCCAGAGTCACCCTCACACACTTGGGTGTTAGAAACCTGAACCCAGGGATGAATCAAAAGGGATCTAGTTTAATAGCAGGGCTCTAAGCTGCACCAGAGATGTTGGAAAACAAATCCTGAGAGTCACACACTGGTCAGGAGCAGGGCTGGAAATGCCCCTGTGACCTGTGGCCTTCCACTGCTGCTCAGCCTGGAAGTCCCCACTGCAGCAACCTCCTGCTCCAGCAGATATGTGTTTACGAGGCCACGCATCAGGCAGGAGAAAATCTGGCTCCCGTGCTTTTGCTGCTCCCTTGGGAAGTTTTCCTTCCCCAGCCTGCCTCCAGGACTGAGCAGAACACGTGGGACCCCCAGCACCTGCCAGAGGCGCTCCCATCCCTCACTGGAGCGTGCGGAGCAGGGCAGGGAGGGAGGGCAGAGGGATGGGCAGGGCACAGAGCCCCCTTCCTTTACCTCTCTTTGAACTGCTGGTGGCAGTGCTCGCTGCAGAAGCCCCTGCCCTCGCGGGCGCCGTCCCACACGTGTCTGCGGCCGCAGGTATCGCAGTGGCACAGCCCTTCTGCCGCGGGCTGCTCCGGCACCTCTGCGACAGCAGGAGCAGCAGTGAGGCACACGGAGGGACAGCAGACACAGCAGACATCTGCCTCGCCCGCGGAGACCCCGGGCAGCATCTGCTGGGTGCTGGTACCCACCCCACAAGCGCCACCACGGTGCCCTTACCCTGAGCCACAGTAGGATTGTCTCTGCTGGGGGGTGCCACCTCGGAGTCCCCATCTTTGTCTGTGTGACCCTCCTTCACAGCTTCCACAGGAGGCAGCTTATCAGCACTCACCACCTTCAGCGTGCCGTACTCATTTATCCGGAACTGGCAACGAACAAAAAGCAAGGAAAAGCAGTTCAGCAGGACAGACGTGCCACTGGTGGTTGTTCTGAAAAGGAGGGACAGGGATGGTCAGCAGTGTGTCTGACAAGAGGACAACTCTTCTGAGCACAGAGGTGAGCCCTGTGAAAGCGCCCTGGCTGCAGCCTGTGCTGGGCACTCAGCTGGAGCTGGCAGGCTGGGGGCTGGAGGATGAGGTGTCCTGAGGCTGAGCAGCTGCTGAGAAATGGGTGCATTTTCTACAAGCTGTCACGCACTGAGGGTACCCCTGAGGCACCCACTGCCAGACGAGCACAAGGCTGCTGCTCCCCGGGTGAGGGCAGGAGCTGGGGCACAGCCAAGTCCACAGCACAGTTTGGAAGGGAAGATGTCCTGCACAGCACGTAGCACCCCTGTGCCTCCTTGTGCAGGGCAGAGCTGCTGCAGCCCCCAGGCACCTCTGTGAGCTCTGTGCTAAGCTCCCAGGATGGCAGGGCCACAGGGATGGGGCAGGAAAAGAGCTGGAGCAGCTGAGGGATCCTCCAGCTGGGGTGCAGGGGGGCCAGGGCACATCCTGGTGCTCCCTGCCTGGCACAGGCTGAGGGATTTACAAGCACAAGCTCCTGTGGGGAGAGGCAGAGGGCTCAAACCCAGCGGCCCAGGGCTACACTTACCCGCAGGTTACTCCCAGGCAAAGTTGCCACCCCATCTTTCCACTCCAGCACGCGGACTGTGCTGCAGGTCTGCACCCCGCTGATCTGGGGAATGACAGCAGCAGTGATGGGCTCATTCCCTGCTCCCCTGTCTGGCCTCTCGGCCCCTGTGCTCCTCTGGGGCTCCCGGGGGAATCGCTGGATTTCTAAGGTGCTCGTGGGAAGGTTGATGGCAGTGGCATTTGCTTGAGAAGGGAAGAAAGGAGACAAAAACAACCAGAGGCATACACAGAACACTTCACTGATGCAAACAAGGCTCAAGGGCAGCCCAGGATCGCAGAGGATGTGGTGTCCCAGGTGAGGGCTCTGCTGTGGGCCAAAGCACAAAGGAAGCAGAGTGAGGCCAAAAAAATCTGCAGCCAGTAATGGCTCATGCTGGGGGTGGCACCAAGGCTATCCACATTCAAGGGTTTCCACATCAGCCTGATCTCAGACTGTTTTCTGTGCCTAGGGTGCCCTGATGTGACAGGAGTTTGCTCCTGGACTGCAACTTCCAGTTCAGTTACGTTTCAAAGGAACACACTGTGCAACCCAGGGCCTCTCTGCAAAGAGAACTGAGGCACCAGGAAACACTGGGAGATCTGCTTCTAGAGAACACCCCTGATGTCACCTAACACACAACCATGCTTTGCTCAAACACCTCCTAAAAGACACTGGTCAGCTGCATTCAAAATTGTCCCAGTTTTCAAGAAGGGTAAGAAGGACAACCCTGATAATTACAGGCCTGTCAGTCTCACTACAGTGCTTGGTAAAATTAGGGAGAAGGTTATTCTGGGAGTTACTGAAAAACACTGGAGAGACAACACAGTCCTTGGTCACAGCCAACAGAGGTTCACAAGGGGAAGTCCTGGTTAACCAACTGAATTTCCCTTTATGGAAAGGTCACCCCACTAAGCTGACCAACCAAAGGCAATAGATGTGGTTTTTAGGATTTTAGCAAAGCCTTGATGCTGCCTCTCACAGTACCCTTCTGGACAAAGTCCACTACAGAGCTCATCCAGTCCACTGTCCATTGGGTGAACAACTGGATGCTGGTTCTCCTGCAGCTGGGCTCAAAGCCTTACAGGAACTGGGTGCACACCAGGCTGGTGGCCATCACCAGTGGGGTTCCCCAGGGTTTAGGGCCAGTGCTCCTAAATGTTTTATAAATAATCTGGATGCAGAATGTCCATTAAGTAATTTTATCAATGACACTAAATTAGGAGGAGCTGTGGACACCCTAGAGGGTAGAGAGGCCTTACACAGAGATCTGGATAGACCAGACAGCTGGGCAATCCAATCATCATGTGCATGAAACCAGAGTAAGATCTGGATTCTGCCCCTAGGACGGGATAATCCTGAAAAATTGTATGCCTTGGGGAGCAAGACTGGGGAGCTACCCTGGGGAAGAGGCTCAGAGGCTTTGGGCTGAGGGCAAGTGGAACAGGAGCCCTGGCAGCCCCAAGGGCCAGCCCTGCCCCAGGGGACATCAGGGGGGTGACTGTCCTGCTCTGCTCTGCTCTGGGGCAGCCTCACCTCCAGTCCTGGGGACAGTCTGGGGCCCTCAGCACACAAAGGACAGCTGAGG
>JAYDZK010000070.1:1085563-1097551 GCA_034509185.1 Euphonia xanthogaster | reverse complement strand
GGCACACCCAGCCTGAGCCCTGGGCAGGCGGCAGGGCACGGTGCCCTCGGGCACACCCAGCCTGAGCCCTGGGCAGGCGGCAGGGCACGGTGCCCTCGGGCACACCCAGCCTGAGCCCTGGGCAGGTGGCAGGGCACGGTGCCCTTGGGCACACCCAGCCTGAGCCCTGGGCAGGCGGCAGGGCACGGTGCCCTCGGGCACACCCAGCCCTGGGGGGCTCCCCGCAGCCCCCCAGCCCAGCCCAGCCGGGGGGAACAGGGGCTCCTCTCCTTCCCCATCAGCTGTGCCTCCTGGCCCCAGGCAGTGCCCCAGTGTGCCCTGAGCCCCCTGAAGCCGTGGGGGAGCAGGGCTGCAGCCCAGGGGCAGCGTCCTGGAGGTGCCAGCTGTGTCTGGAGAGCATCAATCCCTGCTGGCTGCTGCCCCAGCCCTGCCCGCTGCTCCCTGCCAGCTCCTGCTGCTGCCTCTGGAAAACCAGGGATGTCACTGAGCAGTGCCAGCCCTGTGCCAGGGCCTGACCTGATGCCCAGAGGAAGGCAGCCTTGCTCCCTGACCCTGCCTTTCCCCAGTCCTGACAGTGAGCCAAGCAGGCTGTAGGCAGCACGTTGGCAGGTGGGGGCTCCTCGTCAGTGCTCCCTCCTCATCGTGCACTGCCCCCCAGTCTGGGGCTGCTCAGGCACTCCCCAGGGTCCCTCCCAGGTGGGCAGGGTGTGCTGGCACCAGATGCCAGCAGCCAGGGGCTCCTGGGCACCCGGGGAGCACGCCAGGACACTTCCCTTCCCCTGTGATATCCAGGTAGATATCCAAGCTCCTGTACAACATCACCTGAAACCTGGCCTGGCAGCCCAGAAGCAGTATGTGCTCATGCACAAATCCAGAGGGATGACAGTCCCTGAGGGGGAGCAGCAGCTGGCATGGCCCGAGGAGCAGCTCCTGCCAAGCTGCTCATCTCCCCAGGGAGGATCTGCCCCGGTGCTTCCCGGCTTCCCTGACCCTGCTGTCACCTGCCAGGGGCTGCTGAGCTCCTGCAGGGCCTGGGAGCTCCTCCCTCTGCTCTGCCACAGCCCAGCTCAGCCTGGCACCCTGACACTCCCCTTGCCCACCCACGGGCCAGGAGGTGCCTTCAGGAGGGAGCTGGGGATTCCTGGAACTGCTGAAGCACCAGAGACACAGAAGAGTTGCTTTGACCTGACCCATATTAAATGTTTGGGGTCTGCTTGTCAAGCCACAGCAGCTCTTCCCAAGCTGGCAGAACGTGCTGAGAGCACACCCAAACCCCCAGCTGCTCTCCTTCTCCAGAAGGGGCTCCTCTGTTCGGTTCCTTGCACTGCTCCACTTCACGAGAAGATCTGGGGTCTCCCTTTCTGGAAGGTGGATGCATTGTGTGCAGGAAGCTCTGCGTGGGAAGGAGAAGGTGCCTCTGCTCAGTTTGAGCCTTTGCTGCTCCTGGACAGCCCCAGCTGCCCCCCCCTGCCCTGCCCCACACCCTGGTGGGGATTCTGTGCTCCAGAAGGTTCTGGGCACCTGTGTGTGGCCATCCCTGAGCTCCAGGCACATCCCTGCTGGGGCAAATGAAAGGCTGGCAGAGCTGGGGGTGCTCACCTGGAAGAGGCTCCAGGGAGAGCTCAGAGCCCCTGCCAGGGCCCAAAGGGGCTCCAGGAGAGCTGGAGAGGGACTGGGGACATGGGATGGAGGGACAGGACACAGGGAATGGCTCCCACTGTCAGAGGCAGGGCCAGATGGGATACTGGGAGGAAATCCTTCTCTGGCAGGGTGGGCAGGCCCTGGCACAGGTGCCCAGAGCATCTGTGGCTGCCCCTGGATCCCTGGCAGTGTCCAAGGCCAGGTTGGACACTGGGGCTTGGAGCAGCCTGGGACAGTGGGAGGTGTCCCTGCCGTGGCAGGGGGTGGCATTGATCCATTCCAACCCAAGCCAGTCTGGGATTCTATAAATTCATCCAGGAGTGGAAGAGGTGCAGGAGGGAGGCTCAGGCTCGGTTCCCTCCCAGCAGAACAGGATTTCTTGATGAAGAATGAAAGTGCATCCAAGGACCCAGTGGCCCTGCCCAGTGAGGAGAAGTTTGTGTCCCATTTGAAAGGACTGATGGCAAAAATCCAAGAGGGAGAAATAAGAAAGTTTAATAAAAGCCTTCAGGAAGAGTGGGAGGGTGCAGTGGAGCCCGAACAGGGCTCAAGGAGGGAGTGTGGTGGAGACTCCTGGCACCTGAGCAGGGCACAGACAAATGCCAGCAGCAATGGGGACAGCAGGGAAGAGGTGGGAACGTCCCCTGGGAGCAGAACATCCCAGGGGCACATTGAGCCAGCACAGGCCAGGTATGCCATGGAAAAAGGGAGAGCCTGGAGAAAAGGAATAGTGCAGAATTTCTATACATCAAAGATGGATGTGTGAAGATGAATGTAGAGCTAAGCACAAATGCAGAGAGGAAAATCAGGCAGACCAAGGAAGAAATGAGTTCTGCCTAGAGGGATAAGACTATGAAAATATAAATCTGTCTGTCCAGGACAGTCTTGGTTAAGGCAGTGGGACAGAGTAGGGAATGCCAGGTGACATGTGAAATAGCTGAACCTTTGTGCTGAAATAGCTGAACCTTTGTGCTTTAAATATGCACAGAGGTGTTCACTCTACCCAGATTAGTGTTGGCGACAAGAGGCTTGGAGCAAGAACAGAATACTGGGGAGGAACAGAGCATGGGAATATTCAAATTGTCAAAATCTCATAAAGTTTACCTTGGCATACATGAGAAACCAGTCACAGCCATCTCTGACCTCAGAAAGCACAGGCACAGGTGAGGTCCTCGTGGAGGGGAGCAGAGGGAAGCACAGCCTGTGACATTAAAAGGGAGTAGGGAAATCCAGTGGGCAGCCTGGCTTTGATCCTGGAGAGATTCAGAAGGAGTTGTTCCGTGGGATATGCTAAAGCTCTCAAGGATAATGCATGGTAAGGAACAGGCAGCAGGGATTTGCCAGTCATACAAAATATTGAACCAACGCAGTGTCCATCACTGATGGGGATTCAGCCCAGCTGGAAACTGGGAGCAGTGGACATTCCATGGCGTGCCTTGGCTTCCATGGGCCTTTGGGATGTGCATGGGAATGCTCCTCAGGAAACACAGCTGAGGGGGCACAATCCCAGCTGGGGACAGCACTGAGGGGGGGCAGCTCAGCTGTGCTCACTGAGGTCCTGTCAGGTCTGTCCTGGGGCAGGTCCTGGTCAATATTTTCATGAACCACCAGGTGGATGGAACAGTGATCATGCTTATAAAATGCTGAATTAAAAACAGATTACAAAGGGCTGGAACTGCTTCAAAGGACATGAGCAGAATGTAAAATAAAACTCAACTGCTGAGAAATGACTGGGAATTGGTAGCAGCAGTTCAGTAAAGACAAATGCAAAGCAGGCGACCTGCAATGCACCACCCTCATGCAGAGATTCTGGCTGGGGACCAGAGGCACTGCTGGGCACTCTGCTGATGCCTGCTCTGCCTGGGCACCTTCTGCTGCCAGGGCAGGGCCAGCACAGGCTGGGCATGGCCAGAGAGGTGACCCCTGTAAGGCAGGGATGGAACAATGGGATGGTTTGGGTTGGGAGGAACCACAAAGCTTATCTTGTTCCACCCCTGCCATGGCAGGGACACCTTCCAGCATCCCAGGCTGCTCCCAGCCCTGTCCAGCCTGGCATTGGGCATTGCCAGGGATCCAGGGGCAGCCACAACAAAGGACAGCCCCAGTGCTGCTCTGCTTGGCCCGGGGAGAATTTCAGCCATTTTGGTTTTTTTTAGTTTTTACAGAGATACAAAACAAGCAAACTCACAAAAGAAAACAAAACAAGAAAAAGCTTACAAAACTATGTAAGCTTTCTATCAAATTTTAAAAATTCTTTACAAATCTGTTTCCTACACAGCCAGAGATTTCTGCTGATCATCTCAAGGAGCAGGAGCAGATGAAAGTCCAGAGGAGTTGCTGACAAGCTTAGTTAGAAGTTTGAAAGACTTGAGCTCCAAGAAGGGGAAGAACAAATCAAATCTGGGCCTGGCAGGGTGAAGCCTGGGCAGGGATATGAGAACAGCCTTCTAAAATGCAAAAAACCACTAGAAAGAGATTAGTGATCACTTATTCTCAGGTCTACCAAGGGTGTTTTTTCCAGTAATTGGTTTAATTTGCATCTAGAGAGATTCAGGGTGGATTTTGATATTGCAAGGAGAATTTCCTTGTGCCACATGATGATGCATCAGAGGCTGGCTGGGATCGAGGTGCTTCAAAGCTGCCTTCAGTTCCAGCTGCTCTGGGGCTGCCGGACACCCTGGAGGGACCCCCCTGTGCTGGGGTTCCTGGGA
Organism: Euphonia xanthogaster; assembly: GCA_034509185.1. Taxonomy (NCBI): domain Eukaryota; kingdom Metazoa; phylum Chordata; class Aves; order Passeriformes; family Fringillidae; genus Euphonia; species Euphonia xanthogaster. The sequence continues at coordinate 1,093,199 of JAYDZK010000070.1, read as the reverse complement.
GACATCCCCGGTGAGCCAGGGCTGGGCAGGGAGCGCTGGGCAGAGCCCCCCCGGTGCGGGGGGGAGGAGGGGAGGCCCTGGGGGCTCATGTCCTTCATGTCCCCCTTCCCCAGGTCCTTCATGTCCCTGCTGCCCCTGCCCTGGCAGAGGGAGCTCTTTCCCTGTGCCGGAGGGTGGAAGCCGTTCTGTGAGCTGTGCCGCTGAACGGGAGAATCATCTCCGTGAGCTCCACTCGTCCCCTTTGTGCTGCATCCCCCTGCCTCTCCAGCCTCCCCTCTCCGTCTCTCCTGTTTTGCATCTCCTGCGTCATCCCTTTTCTGCTGCACCCCTCCTGCATCTTTCATCTTCCCCATCCCTCCAGCTGTGCTCCTCCTCCTTTCGAGTCTCTCCCTCTTCATTCCCGCTCTGTCTCACAGCAGCTCTTTAATTCAGCAGCTCGGCATTTCCATTTCAATTGCTTTCCTGCCTCCATCCCCGACAGGAGCGGAGCCAGGGGCTGCCTCCTGCCCGAGGGGCTGGCACAGGGACGGTGCTGCTGTCCCCAGCCCGGTCCCATTCCCTGGCCATGGCAGGCTGTGCCCAGGCTGTGCCCAGGCTGTGCCCAGGCTGTCCCCAGCCCTGCCGGGCCAGCGGGGCTGTCTCTCAGAGAGGCAGTGACAGGGAGCATCCCCGTGGGATTCCCCACCATTCCCAGGGCACCTGCTGGCTCTGCAGGGTACCAGGCACACAGCTCTGTGCCACCTGTGCCCATCCATCCTCGTGGACCCCCCCTGGCACACAGCTCTGTGCCACCTGTGCCCATCCATCCTCGTGGATCCCCCCAGCACACCGGGGACCCCGTGGCAAAGGCACAGGTGAGGAGGGAGCTCTGGTGAGGGTGTGTCCCCAAGGGCTGCTGGCTGTGGGAGCATCCAGAGGGTTTCCAGCAGGCTCTGGGAGGAAGGCTCTGCTCTCATCAGGGCTCTGCTCTCATCAGGGCACCCCTGGGCTCTGAGGCTCTCCCAGTACAGGGACCTGCCCAGCTCTGCACACACCCTCAGAGCAGCCACAGGCTCTGGCAAAGTCTGCTCCTTCCCAAGGGCCATCTCCACATCCTCCTGCTCATCTGGGTGTTTTGGGGGCTGCTGTTTTGGGGCAAACCAGAGGCACCAGCTGGGCACCAGGGCTGTGGTGGCACCATCCCTGCTGGAGCACCTGGGCCACCTCCTTTCAGGAAGTTTCACCCTGTTTCAACCTGAATATTTGAACTTTGCAGTGGACAATCTTTTGGCCAGATTCTGCCATCTTTACCCATTTTCATAACGCACAGGCAACCACGTGGGTTGGGGTTACTCTTCCTCTTCACCAGTGTGCCCAGTCTCACCAGGGCCCTGCCCAAGCAGAGGCCAGCCATGCCCTGTTCCAGGCTCCAGCCCTCCCAGGGCCAGGCTCTTGCCCTGAGAGCTTGTGTATAGCCCAAATGCCCTCTCCCACATCCCTCAATTCCCTTCTTGCACAGCAGCACGTGTGAACATCCATCAGAGACCACTGAGCTGGCCTGGGACCTGCTGGGACAGCTCAACTCCTGCCCTGGCCCTCCTGGGGCTGCAGCTGCATCACCGGAGAATGGAGAGCTGGGAAATCCCATCCTGTGATATCCATGGATATGGGAGGCCCTGTAGTGAAATCCCCGAGAGCAGAACCATTCCCTGGTGCACTCCCTGCCCTGGGAGGCAGGGCTGGGGTGGGGACCTGGGAGCAGGTGGCTGCCTCCCCTCCCCAGCTCCTCCTCCCTGCTCTGGAGGCTCAGCCTCACCAGATCTGCCTGTCTCCCTTCCACTGCTACAGCCTGACCAGGCTCAATGGGATTTTCACACAGGCCAAGAGCTTCCAGCCTCCCAGGCTGCTCCTGTCCTCCTCTGCCAGGTGCCAGTTAATGGTTAACCTCCAGGAGCTTTCCTCCTGGCAAACAGGGAGCCCTTCAACATTCTCCTTCACCTCCTGGTTAAAGGAAAACCAAGAGGGCCAGCTGGTATCTGGGGAACTTCTCTCTGTGCCAGGTGGAAGCAGTGCCTGCTTTGCAGATGCCCAGCCAGTGCAGGAGCAGCTCCAGCCACAGCTGTGGCACAGGGCAGAAGAGGGGCCAGGTTCACTTAGAGGACAGAATCATGGAGTAACAGGGTGATTTGGGTTGGAAAGGACCTTAAAGACCATCTCATTCCACCCCTGCCATGGGCAAGGACACCTTTCTGCAGCCCAGGCTGCCCATCCCTCACACAGCAGCTCAAACCCACAAATGAATTTTCAGTGAGATCCAATCAAACAGAGCATCCACAACTCCTTTGGAAAGTGATTCTTCTAGGATCCATGGGAGTGCACTTCCAAAACACTGGACTTGAAATGAAGCCTCTCAAGCTCCAGTAACCAAAATGGAGAATCTGGGGTGGATGGAGTTCAGGAGTAGCTGAGGATGGGGGTCCTGCAGGGACCTTGCTGGGAAAGGGACCCCATTGGGCTGGAAATCAGAATTCCAGCTGTCTCCTTCTCCAGGGCAGAGGGAGTGGGAGCAGGGCTGGCACTCTGATGTACTCAGGGAGCCTCAAGCCCTTTTCCATGGATTCAAGGTCACTCTCATTGTGCAGGCAGCTGGGCTGGGGCGCCCAGGTCTGCACTTGATGTCTCCAGAAGCAGAGCTGCTGCCCAGGAGTTCAGGTTCTGCTGTAACAGAGCCAAGGGCAAGGACACTCTGTGGCCTTGGGTGACTTTCAGTGGTGGCCATTGGTGGCCCATGTTGTGGGGCTGGAACCAGAGGCTCTTTAAGGACCCTTCCCAGCCAGACCATTCCAGGACTCTGTGCCAAGCCATGGACACATGGTGACCCTGGGACTATGAGCAGAGGGGCTGGTGCTGCCCTTGGGGACAGCAGCAGGGCCCAGAGCTGTGTCCCTTCAGGCTGGGCTGGAAAACAGCCCTTGATTCCCATCCTCTCTGCCATGATGGGAAAAGCAAACAGGCAAAGGAGTTCTCGCTCGGGTTGTTAAATTTTCATGGCGATTTAGCAAGGCTGGTTGAGAGTCATTTTCCAGCTGATTTCAGTTCCTTTGAGCTGCTCCTGGGCTGCAGGGCCTGGGCTGCAAATGTGACAGCAGGGAGCTGCTGCTGTGCTGCTCAGAGCCTTGTCAAGGAAAAAGGCTGGCCTGGGAAAGGGTGCTAGCAGCGTTTGATAAGAGGTGATAATGCTAATTTTGGTCCTAAAATCTTTCTGTAATAGAAATGAGGTGCTTGTATTGATCCCAGCAATTACAGCCACAAAGGGCTCACACAGTCAGGGAACATCCACTTCTGAGCTGAGAGACAGCAGAGGCTCCCTGGATCATGGCTGCTAATCCTGACAGAGCTTCATGGAGGAAATTCTGCCTTTGGAGGAGAAATCAGAAATTTATCAGCTGTCAGAAATTGGGCCCTGCTCTCCCCTGGAATCACAGAGTCATGGAATGGTTTGGGTTGGAAGGGACCTTGAAGCCCATCCAGTGCCATGGCAGGGCACTGACCATCCACCCCCTGCCAAAAAGCATCATACAGTCAACCTAGGACATACAGCCACAGAGAAACTCTCTTAACTTTGTCACTCACTCACTGCCTTGTGCTGCACAGCTCTGCTATAATTGGTATTTCCCTTTGCTTGTTTGAGGCACCTCTCTTGCTTGCTTTAAGCGTTGCTATTTCACACCACAGCAACTTTAATGCTGTGGAAGATCTGCTCTGTTCAAAGAATAAAAGCCAAATCTGGTGGTGGTTACTCTTTACTGTTCCAATAATTCTCATCCATTCCAAGGTCTTAATTCAAAGCCTTCCTCCACGTCTACACCTTCATCCACTGTCTCTGTGAGATTTTGAGAACTCTCTGTGAATCCATTTCCTGCATCTCTCTCTTGTACAATAAAAACTTCTTTGACAGTTCTGTCCATCATTTGTAGCACACACTGCAGTATGCAAGGTGTCACTACCAGTATCACCACCAAAACACCCAGCACGTGTAAACCCAGCTCACAAGTTCCCTTGGCCAGCCTTCCCCACCCAGGGCACTGGGGCAGGCTCAGTGCCCTGCCCGGTGTCCCCCGTGCCAAGGGCAAGCGGCCCCTCGGCTCCGTGGCTCCCCCAGTCCCTGTGTCCTGTGCCTGCTGTCCTGGGGCTGGGGCAGCTTTGGTGAGCCCTGCGCTGCCTGCACGGGCTCCAACGGGAGCACGGTGACCAGAGGAGCCTGGCCAGGGAGCAGAGCTAGCACTGCTGCACTGCCCCTTCCCTCCTTCTCACCTCTGGACTCACCCACCAGCTGAAGCTGCCAGGGGGCTGGAGGGCTTAGCACCACAAATAAACGCCCTGAAAAGAGGCCCCCACCACCAAGCCTGGTGCTGTGCTGCTGGGAGAGGCTCTGCTGGGTGTTGGACATGCCTGGCAGGGGCTGGCTCTGCACAGATCTTTATTTTCCAAATATTATTCATGACCCTGTGTGTGATGAGCAGTAACAAGGCTGGGATCTTGCTGAGTGCTGCTGCCAGGGTGCCTGGGCCAGGGAAATTGGCTGTGGAGCATTGGAAGTGCTCTCACAGCACAGGGGGCTGAGCCTGGCAGCCCCAGGGACGCTGCCCTCAGTGCCCTCAGTGCCCTCAGTGCCCTCGGCCACGGGGTTGGGGCTGGCTCATGCCAGAGGCTGCAGTGGATGTTGCTCGGAGTCCAGGGCAGCAGGAATCTGGGACAAACAGGGTTTGTTTCCCCAGGCCTGACTTCTCTCCTCAGCTCAGCTCTGGGCTTGTGTTCCCTGTCTCAGTGGGGTGCAGCTCTGGGCGGATGCTCCTCCTGTCCCATGGCATCTGTGGGGTCCTGTGTCCTCACTGGAACCTCGCTGAGGACCTGACCTCCCCTTTCTGGGGCTGCTCGTGGGACTGGGCCCCACAGGGAGACACAGCACGGGCCAAGGCTGCAGGAGAGAGAGGCTCAGCACAGCCCTGGAGCACCAGGAGCAGCCTGCCAGGGGCTGGGCTGGCTGGGCTCGGGGACAGGGGGAGCAGAGCTTTTCCAGGTTCAGCACACTGGGCTTTTCCAGGTTCAGCTGGCTGGGCTCGGGGTCAGGGGCCGCCTCCAGGCTGGGCTCAGGGGTGTCTGGGATGGAGTCAGCAGTGGGGAGGCGATGGCACAGCACTGTGGCAGCCCCAGCTGCAGGGACCCCGTGGCCCAGGGCAGGTGCAGAGCTCCCTGCTGCATCCTGCCCATGGATCCCACTGATCCCATGGTCCTGGTGCCCCATCCCCGTGCTGCCCCCCTGCCCTCGGGCACAGCCAGCAGTGGGGCAGAGCCAGGAACGAGTCCAGCCCGAGCCTCTCCCTGGGAGTTTGGCTGCAGATCCTCTCTGGGACAGGTGGCTGTAATTTAGCAACACTGGCTCGGGCTTTTCCTGCTAACCTCCCCAGGCTGCCAGGGGCTGGGGGGCAGCAGTGAGGGACTGTCCTGCACACCCTGCCAGGCACTGGGAGCAGCCAGGTAGGATGAACTGCCCAGGGCTCAGCTCCAGGGGCTCCCACCCCATCAGGGTTAGGCCATTTGGAAAGGAGTCCCGTGTCCCAGGGCAGGACAGGTATCCCATCAGCCTGGGGGACACAAGTCCCTTGGAGAGGGCAGGGCCAGGCTGTTCCCAGGGCTGGGAGGCAGCTGGGGAGGGACTGGCAGGAGGGCAGGGCTGGGGGGTGCTGCCAGCCCTCAGCATCCACCCTGCCTGCCCCGGTGGAGCAGGGATGGAGGGAGCAGGAGCTGTTCCTGCTCTGGCACCAGCAGGTCCCTGGCAGGGACAGGGACAGGGACAGGGACAGCACCGACCCAGCTGGGGTTGGCTCTGGCTGACCCAGGGCTCTCCTGCTGGGTGGGTCAGGGGCAGGCTCTGCTGTCCTGGGAGCTGCAGAGCTCCACTTCCCATCAGACAGGGGCCAAAGGCTGGCACTCCACAGGGCTGGCACAGAGCAGGAGGAAGCATCTGGAGAGGACCTGGCACTGAGAGGGGAGTGAGGTGCGTGCCCATCGAGGAGGGAGACTGCCTGCCCTGCCCTGCCCTGCCTGCCCTGCCCACTGAGGCCAGCAGTGGCACCCTGGCTCTTGGGAGCACACAGCACACCATCTCCAAGACCAGGGTTTTGCCTTCAGGGAAGGCTGGCCCACCCTGTGGCTGCACTTGGGACACTGAGATCTGTTTCTGCCCACTCTGGGTGAGTTTCTGGTGTTCTCTGGCATGCTTGGTGAGAGATGGGAGCCATGTGAATCCTGCATCCAAACCCAAGAGCACCGTGAACAACACCAGACCTCAGTCCAGAGTGTTTAGCACCAAATGTGGCTTTAGCAGAGCTTTTTGTAAGCTATTCAGCCCTCCCCATTTTGCTGATCCCAGACCTGAGTCTTCCTTCTTGTCCCTGGCAAAGCCTTGCAGCCTCACTCAGCCCAGGTGCTTTTGTTGTTGTATCCAAGAGGAAGCTTTTCCTGGATTCCCTTCATTCAGCAGGCATCCCAGGAAGGATTGTCACCACACTGTACCACACTGTAACCACAATATCCACTGATTGCTTTGAAGATGCTGGAGGGAGCCCCTGCTTGTTGTGATCCACATCCCTACTGCAGCAGCAGAGAAGGGAGGGGTCCCCACCTCTTCCCCAGGTATGGGACCCAGCTAGGAAGCACAAACTGCTGGGGACCCTTGGGAAAGAAAGTATTGTTCTTCCTACAGAGATCCCAAATCCTCCCTGTATGAAACTGAGTCTCAAGCCTGTCTTAAAGCCACAGACATTTACAGTCATCAGGTAAGAAGCTGAGAGAGGTCCTTGAGAGCTGCCAGCCCAGCCTGGGGCAGGGGAACCCACCTGGCAGCAGCTGAGTGAGCTCCAGCACCCTGGGTGTCCTCAGGAGAATGCCACAGAGGTGTGGGAGCCACAGGATCCAGCGTGGGAAGAGGCTGGTGTGAGCACTCTGCAACCTGACACCTGCAGCCAGGGCCAGTAATTAGGCTGTTAATTGGTGCTAAATGATGGCTGGGATGCTGCTCCTGGAGTGGAGGTCAGTAACGTCCTTAGGCTGTGGCCAGGTGACCACCACTCCGCAGCTGAGTGTCCCCTCACAGCCAGCTCAGGCCCCTGGGGCTCTGGGGGACAGTTCTCCAGGCTGGGCTGTGCAGGTTGCAGGAGTTCCACATGGCTTGGTGACTTTCCCACCTAAGCAGATCCTTAGATCATTCTTGACCCTCTCTTGATTTATCTTCTGCCATTCCAGTTTTTATCTCTCCAATTTTCCTGCCTTTCATTGAACCACTGAGTCACTGAGTTGGAAAAGACCCCAAAATCATCAAGTCCATCCACTGACAGCACCACTGAGCCACGTGCCCAGGTGCCCCATTCCCACACCTTCGGAGCCCTTGCGGGGATGGCACCTCTGGTGCTGTGCCCAGCAGTGTTAGAAGCCAAGATTTTCACACGGTCACCTCCTCTGTGTGCTGGGACCAGGGGCTGCTCATCTCAGGTATCTCAAACCCAAAAACAACAGATGGCTTTCTTTTCTTTTCTTTTCTTTTCTTTTTTCTTTTCTTTTCTTTTCTTTTCTTTTCTTTTCTTTTCTTTTCTTTTCT
>JAYDZK010000070.1:1014881-1035859 GCA_034509185.1 Euphonia xanthogaster | reverse complement strand
CTCCCCGGGGGATCCCCTCTGTGAGCAGAGATCCCAGCTGGAGCTGCCAATGGGAGCAAGCACTGCCAAGGGCTGAGGTTGGCCACGCCGGCACCGCCCAGGCTCCCTGTGCAGCCCCAGCGGGGGTGGGCACCGGCCCCGACCCCGCCCGCCCCAGCGGGGGTGGGCACCGGCCCCGATCCCGCCCGCCTCATCGCTTGCCCGCTGCATGTGCATGTGCTGCGCCCAGCCCAGAGGTGGGCACACCCGAGCCCCCCTCAGCTCGGGCATGCGGGGCCAGGGCGGGACTTTTCCTGAGCTCTGCTGAGCCCTCTGCGTCTGGAAAATTCGGTGGGGCTTTTCCTGGGACTCTCACGGGTCTCTGCTCTGTTGCCGAGGAGGTACCAGGGAGGTGTTTGGGGGCCTCCCTTCGAACCTCAGGAGAGCTTTGGGTTTGGGTTGGAGGCAGAAGCCAGGTTCCTCCTGGGAGCCGGTTTGCCCACCTCTGCGGCGGGCCGAGGGGGCACCCCGGCGCTGTGCCCTCACCAAGCCACGCTCTGACACTGACCCCTCTTCCCTGAGCACTCTGAGCTGTCCTCTCTCCACAGCAGATCAGACTCACCCCACCCTGGGCTGATCCACAGGGATCCAGTCTTGGATCCATGCTGGACATCCCTGCCCAGCCCTGGACCTCCACTCCTTTGTCAGAGCCTGCTCTGGGGGAGCTCTGCTGGAAATGCCTTTCTGAGACAGAGCCTGGGCTCCCTTTATGGCTGGCACCAGACAACAGCAGAGGCTGCGGGTGTTTCCAGCAGGGCCCCATTCCTTGCTGATCCCAAGGCTCTCCCCTCCAGGAAGCTTTAGCGTGTCCCCAGCCAGGAGGACACAGAGCCCTGGAGATGCCACCGGGCTATGCTGTGCCCTTCACCTGCTACACACGTTCTGCTGCTGCCTGCAGTGAGAGAGCTGCTCCCTCTATAGTGAGACCTGCAGACCATGGTGCTCCATTATGCTCCTCATTTGGCTCCTGAGACCCTAAATTCCAGCCCAGTGTGACACCAACCCTCCCGGTGCCCCTGCTCATCCCTTTGGACTGGGCTGCTGCTTTAACCATCACTCTCTTCCTCTCTCCTTCCCAAGTTTTTAGACAAGCCAGAGGACGTTTTGCTGAAGCACCAGGCCAGCATCAATGAGCTGAAGCGGACCCTGAAGGAGCCCAACAGCAAACTGGTTCACAGGGACCGGGACAGGAGGCTGCCCTCCTCACCAGCCTCTTCCTCACCCAAGCATGAGGATGAAACACCAAAGGGAACCCCTGAAAAGGCCACTGAGGTTTGTTCTGCTGCTTCTCTTCCAGAGAGGATCAGGATCTGTTGGGGAGGAGTCCTTCAGCTCCTGTGCTGCCCTGAGGGAGTTCAGCAGGAGTGACGTGCTGGGGACAAGGGTGTTGTTTCTATGGTTTTGAACCATTTTTACTGCTAGTGGGGGGGGGGGGGTCTCCCTGGGCACTGCAGGAGACTGAGCAGCCCTTGTCTGGAGGGGTTTTGGGGCTACCTGAGAGGTGGGCTGTGGCTCTGGTGGCCCATGGGGTGGGGTTTTGCTCGCTCTTCTCAGGAGCAGCTTGTGGGGCAGGGCCAGTGCAGCTCCTGCCAGGGGTGTCCCCAGCAGAGCAGGATCAGGCTCCTGTGCAGGGGTGCCCTGTGGTGCTCTCAGCACTGGAACCTGGGTGGTGGAAGGAGGTGGAGGATCAGTGGTGCCATGCTGGATGCCACAGCCACATCCTCCCTTCTGGGCATTCTGCACATTGGCTTCGCACTGGGACCATGGGGCAACACGACAGCGCTGGAACTGGGCTGCCAGGACAGAGCCCCCGGTGCTGGAGGGGTGTGGATGTGGCACAGCTGGGCTCTGTGGCCTGGGTCCCTGCTGGGCTCAGTGCAGGCAGCATGTGACAGGCGTGTCCCCGTGCCAGCCTGGATGCCCTGTCCCTGCCAGGGACCTTCCCTGCCTGCTGTTCCTCGGCGGGGCTCTGAGCCAGTGCTGTGCCCGCAGCAGGGGACGTGGCTCCAGGAGGGTGGGTGCCACATGTGGGGCTGCTCTGCCCTGGCTGCCCCCTGTCATGGAGAGGGCACAGGCTCTGTGGGGGATTTGGGATGTGCCCGTGTTCCCAGTGGGCCCAGCACTGCCCGGAGATGGGGGCTGCAGGGGGGCTGTGCCCCCTCACAGAGCGCTCGGCTGGGAAGAGGAAGAGGGGCTTTCCCCCACATTGCTTTTACCATGGAATATATCAGATGCAGAGATGTGAATGGAGCATCTAGAGCTGGCACAGCTGTGACCTCTGTCCATCGATTTATCCATCCTTCCATCCATTCATCCATCCGCTCACTCACCTGCCCACCCTTTGTTCCTTCATTCCTTCTCAAATTCTCCCTTTCTCTCTCTCTCCCTCTCTCTCTCTTTCTCTTTGTCTGTCTCTCTGTCTCTGTCTCCCTCTCTCTCCCCCTGTGGGTGCTGGGGTTTCCGTGCTGGCACAGACGATGGAAGAGGACACCTTAGACGATTTTGCATCTGAGCATGGAGCTTCCCTAAGCATGGAGTCTTTCACACAGAAAAGCCTTGTCTCCTCTCCTGAGGTTGTCACCATCCCCTTTCTCCCCCACCTCTCACTCCCACCATGGGGGTCCCCAGCCTGCCAAGGGATCTTGTGCCCTCTGAGCAGAGCTGCCCATGGCTGGGTGCCCTTTCTGGTGATAGGCAGGACCCCTCCCAGGACAGGGCTGTTGGTGAAACCTCTCCCCTGGCTGTTCCTGCTGGACTCTGTGTTCCTGGAGAGAGTTCCCAGTGCTGGTGTGGGGCTGTGCTGGAGCCCAGTGCTGAGGGTCCTGAGGCAGAGGTGACCCGATGGCCTGGGCACCTGGGTGGCTGCTCCAGCAGCCTCAGGCCGTCCTGGCTGCAGCTGGAGTTCCTTAGGCCCAGGCACCCTGACAAAGGTCATCCTTGGAGGCATCCTTGGAGCCATGCCTGTGCACAGCCAGGGCACTCTCCATCAGTGTGAGGGGTGTGAGCTCTCAGCACCCCCTGTGTGTGGGTTTAGCTCAAGGGAGGGGACAGCCAGGAGTGGTGCCTCTGCTGAGCAAAAGCAGGCTGGGGTTTGAGCCTTGGTTCTGGCATGGTTGGCCCCAGGGACATGCGGTGCTGGGACACTTGTCCTGCTTGAGCACCCCAGGGAGAGGCAGAGGGGTGGGGGACAGGCTGGGCACACTCTTGCTCCATGTGGATGTCCCTTAGACCATGCAGAAGTCACTAGCATGGGCAGGAGCCTGAACCTGGGCTGGCTGAAGCAATCCCCAGGAGGAAGGATGGGGGTCAGGGCACAGCCTGGGCTTCAGCAAGGATATGGCACCTTCAACGGAGCAGCAGCATCTCCTGGTCCATGTTGGCACCCTCCCCATTCCAGTATTTGGGAGCTGGAGGACAGAAACAGCAGGTGTGAGGTGCACACACATCTCCTGAGTCAGTCTTGCCCTCGGTGTGCCCAGCCTGAGCTGGGGTGCAGGTGCTAAGGTGGCCTCACCAGTGGTTTCTCTCCAGGCATCTGTGACTGAGATGCGGCCCTGACATGTCCCCATGTGTCCCCACAGGCCAGAGCCTGTGGTCTCCCTGAGAGATTCATGGCCCCGAGGGGGTGATGGCACAAGGACAGCACATCTGCAGAGCCTGGAGCTCTCATCACTGCCAGAAGGTCCCCTGGTGCCCATGGGCTGCAGGCCCACTGGGCTCGGGTGGTTTGTCACTTCCAGCCCTCTGGCCCCACTCCTGCTGGAGGACAGGAACGCTGGACTGGGCAGTGCCAGGAGCCTCTCCAGCCCCCAGTTTTGTCCCAACATCTGATTCCCTCATTATCCTAGCCTGAGGCTGTGCTTTCCTCTCAGGTGAGCTGGGTCTCCCTCAGAACAGAGAAGGGCAGCAGGGGCACTGAAGGATGCCCAGGGGAGAAGCCCCCCACGTGCCCGGGGCGCTCCAAGGCTGTGGCCCCCGTTGGCAGGAGCAGAGGCTGTCTCTGCTCCCTGCTGTCCTCTTTCCTTTCTGTCTCTTGGGCTGCCTAGGCCACAGTGGGAATGGCCTTCCCATTTGCTCCTGTCCCTAGAGCAGATGCATGGGGAGGGAGGGAGGGCAGGAAGTGTGAAAGTCACTTATCCCTTGGGAAGTCAAGGCTGGTCTCTGGACAGAGCCTTCCCAGCATCATCCTTCAGAGGCAGCTTTGCCATGGCTCCATCCTCCAGCCCACTGACCTCCAAAGCTCACAAGCTCCCTGCTTCCCTGGGGCATGTGCCCCAGTATCCAGAGATTTGCTCCAAACCTCCCCCAGAGCCCTCAGGCTCTGGAGACAAAAGGGCTGCCCTGAGCTGTGAGCTGTGGCCAGAGCCCTCCAGAGCAGGGTTCACATCACACCAAGGAGGAGCTGGATGTCCCTTGAGCTGGGCTGTGCTCATCTCAAGAGTCTGAAGAAGCTGGTTTGGGAATAAATCTGAAACTTTGGGGTTTTCCTGACTGCTGAAGATGTCTTGTCATGGATGAAGATGTTCCAGGGGTCAGACTTTTTGATCTCCATTTATCTTGGGTCTTAACTCAGAAGAGGAGCCTGAAGAAAATCATCCCCTCTGCTCAGGGAAGATCTCCTCCGAAGGACTCTGCTTTGCAGCCAGAGGAGAGGAATGAGGGGGCTTTGCTGAGGAGATTTGTACACGTGCCCACAAGCTGTCCATCCTTGTCCTGGCTGAGAATGGTTTCAGCAGTGGGACAGCAGGGCAGGAGCAGGAGAGAAGCTGCTGCACCCTCAGGAAAGTGAGCGGTGTCCTGGCTGAGTGTGGCTGCTGGACAGGAGGGAGTGCAGAGGGACTGAGGGCCAGACACCAGCAGGGCTGCCCAGGCAGGGGGGATGCTGCTGCCACGGCTCACACCCACCTGGGAACAGCCCCGGGGCAGCCACTGCTCCTGGCAGGCACTGCTGGGCTCTGTTCCCAGTCCCACGGACTGGGAAGGAACAAAAGCTGCACTGGAGGCAGGAGTGGAGGAAGGGAGCTGCTGCAGGGTAAGGGGCTACGGGAGAGGCTCGTGCTGCAGGGGGCTGAGGGTCAGGTCTCCTGCAGACCCTGCTGCTCAGAGGGGCTGCCTGGCCAGGGCAGAGTCCTTGCCAAGGATCCCTCTGGCACCAGAGGAGGAGGGTGCCCTTGCTGCCCATCCCTGTGGATGTCCTGGCACCACGAGGAGCTGGTACTTTCCTGCCCTCAGGGGTGGGGTGCTCTCTTGGGGGGCCCCACAGGCTGTACCACAGCACAGCCCCCAGGTGCTTCCCTGCGGGCTCCTGGGGGGTTTTGGGGGCAGAGGGAATCTTGGCAGAGCCTGGGGCAGGGCAGGTGGGGGGCTGCAGTGAGGGCAGGGCCTGCAGCACTGTGCCGAGGGAGCTCTGCTTCCTTTGACACCTGGCAGAGAAAGCAGCAGCTGGGAATGGCATTCTTCTGCTGGGGGCTTTCACTGACTTCTCATTTTCTTGTGGGAGCTCTTCCACTAGTAACTGGTTTTCCTCCTTTCTTTCTCTCCTCTAATATTATCTTCCCTCCCCCTGGCTCTGCTCCCCTCTGCCCCCTGTTTCCCCTTCTCCAGAATCAGTCACTAGGTTTGCATTTTGGGTGCAACTGCTCCAAACATTCCCCCAGTGCCCTGCATGGGGTGAGGCTCATGTTTCCAACTGTTCCTGGCTGGAGGGGGCACGGACAGGCAGCCCCCTGCCTGGGCCTGGAGTGCATCCTGGTGCCCTTGAGAGCCATCCTTGCCCCTGCTGCAGGCTGTGCCCAGGCAGGCTGTGCCATGGGCAGTGCCAGCCCCGTGGGGAGCCCCAGCACTGCCCTCCTCATGTGCTGCCAGGGGTGGCTGAGCTGCCTCATGGTGCAGATGTTCTCCTGAAACTTTCTTCCCATGAGTTATTTCCTACCTGCTGTTCCAGAAGTGGCTGGATTTTAGCAGTGCTTTGTTCTTGGCCCTCGTGAGGCCTTCAGCTGACGTGCAGGATGAGCACGTGGATTGTACAAGGTGTCCCTGGCAGCAGTGACCTGGTGTCCCCTGCCAGCAGCACGGTGACATTCCTGCTGTGGCCGTGCTGCAGGATGCTGCGTGGCCTTTGCTTGTTCCTGCTGCTGAGCCCATGGTCTTTTACACTTCACAGGGAACCTTTCACAGGTGACAGTTGCTGAACACTTGTTTTCAGCATGGCTGGGTTCTGAGGAGATGTCCCTGGTGAGCTGGAAAGGAGGGATGGCCTTTTGGGGAATCTGAGCTGCAGCATCTGGTAGGAAAGGGACAGGGCCTTGCTGATGGCTTGCAGTGGTTTCTTTCCCTGCTCATGCTCTTGGCAGTCTGACAAAATCTTAGGGCACGTGGATGATGCTGAGAGTGAAGCTACCCAAAAACCCAGGGTCTTGCTTCCAATGAAATCTCACCCCTGGGAGTTGCCAGAGCCAGCTGAAAACAAGGGGGCAGCCAGCTGTGTTCCCCTGCTTGCAGAGAGATCCTGATGGCTGTTCTTGTGTCTGCTGGGACAAGAACACTCCACTCCCACTCCGTGCCACCAGCAGAGCCCCAGGTATTACAGGTGTGTCCGGGAGCCACCACCCAGAGCAGAGCACTGTCCCCAGAGAGGACACTGGCTCAGTCCCCAGTGTGACATCAGCCCCTTATTTCCAGCCCCTCTCTCCATCAATGAGTGGCTAGGCTCTTTGTACAGAGCCTCAACTCTGGCCTTGATAAGAACAATAGTAATAATAATTAATAGTAATAATAATATTAATGACAGTGATGACGATGATGTAGCCAGCCCCGTGCCAGGCAGACCAGCTGTGCCAGTCGTGCCAGCAGCACTCGGGGCCGGGGTGTCTGATGCGTTTAACTCTTCTTGCTCCAATTGCAATGCAGGGCTCGGAGCACTGGGTATTTATAGAGAGAGAAGCCCCTAGGCTGGAAGCTGTAGCTCTGAGGAAAACTCTGAGAGCCAAGACGGAAGAAGCACGTGCAGGCACCTCGGAGGGGAACACGAGTGGGAGCCTGACGAAAGTGGTGGTGACAGTGGGGAAAGCCAAGGACGTGGCAGGCCAGGAAGAGCCGACAGCTGTAGCACTGGAGACGAGGAAGAGAGCCAAAATGATTGCTAGTCCCGAGGATTTTGAGTCTGTGTGGGAGGATGAGCTCTATGAGAAGGAAAGCAGGGGTGAGTCCAGCCCAGGAGAGGCACATCCACCCGCTGAGAGTGCAGAGGGGGAGCCCCAAGAGCCGGGCAAAGGCACAGCCACCAGGGAGCCAGGGCTGCCCAAGCCCTGTCAGCAGCCTGAAGAGAGGCAAAGGACCAAGATTTTGGAGCCAGAGCCTCCCCAGGGAGAAGGTGAGGTGCTCTCCAAGGACCGTGCTTCTGCAGCCTTCAGGAAGCAGGAGGCCAGAGCACCAGCCACGGCCCCAGAGCTCCTGAAAATTAAAGTGAAGGCTGGTGACGACAGCTCAGAGACTTCTGCAACCCAGAGGATCATCTACTTAGGAGATCCAGAGGGGGAGGAGAAGGACGGTAAAGCACATGTGGTCTTGGACACTGGTGGGTGGCTTGGCTTGGAGGAGAGACCAGAAGCCCCAGTAAACACATCCGGGGAGGGATCCGAGCGTGTCGCACCTGTGGCAGAAAGGTTCCAAGCCCTGTCCTCAGCAAGTCACCAGCACAGGACAGTGTCTGAAAAACCCACTGGAGCACCAGAGCCACCTGGGATGAGCTGTGATGGGACCAGCCTGGAGGGACATCCCCTCTCAGGGTGGGAAGAGCTGTCCCTGCAGCCAGAGAAAGCACCTGGTGCTGGGGTGCCTGGAGGAGCACCCATGGGAAGTGAAGCCCTGCTGTGTTCCCAGGAGGTGGGACCAGAGGAGATGGAGCTGCAGAGCTCGGTGGGAGGCTTGAAGCCATGTGGCCTGACAGGGGATGGCCCCATGGCTGAGGAGCACAGAGGGAGCCCAGCACAGTCCCCAGACATCTGCCCAGCACTGGAGGGGCTCTCGGGGGGGGTTGGAGCAGACAGTGACAGGGAGGAAAGTACCAGGGTGGTTCTTCAGATGGAAGAGATAGAGCCCAAGTCACCTCCATCATCAGCTGGGTCTTGGCAGGGCCACACTCACACCACGGGCCTGGAGAGGGACAAACCCAGTGCTCCTATCCCTCCACCCCTTCCCCAGAAGCCCAGCCCAGTCCCTGTGGAGCCATCTCCAGGTATGGAACCTCAGGGCACAGACCTGTCCCTGGGCACCAGCCCTGCCAGAGAGGTGGCCATGCCCGAGCGTGTGAGCCCCTCCATGGAGGTGGCACTACCCATGGGCACTAATCCTGAAGCTGAAGAGCAATCCCAAAATGTGGGATTTGCCTCATGGAAACCCTATGAAGTGAAAAGTCCTGTTAGAGGAGAACCACCCCAAAACACAGACACTGCAGCAGAGTCGATCCAGGGTAGAGACCTGGCCACCAGGGAGGTGGCCCAGGACATGGACACAGCACAGAGCAACGTGCCTGCCACTGCAGAGCCAGTGCAGGAAGAGAAGCCCATGATCAAAGAGCTCTTCCAGGGCTCAGGGTCAGGGAAGCCGACCAGAGATGAAGGCTCTGCAATAGAAGAACTGTCCCATGACAAAAGCCTTGGCATGGCTGAGCCACCCCCCGAGGGAGGAGATGCTGAACACCAGACTGAGACAATCCTGAGGGATTTGCCCCTCCACACTGCAGATCCCAAAGCACAAGAGCCACAGCAGGACTCAGAGTTCAGTGTTGGACAAGATCTGCAGGGTGGGAGCCAGACAGTCACAGAAAGCACCAGGGATGGTGACCTGGCTCCGGGGCAGCCACCACAGGATGACTCTCCCCGTAGAGCAGCTGCTGATGTCCCACCCTTCCAGTCCCCTGCAGCAGGATTGTGCCAAGGAAGCGAGGCATGCCAGCTCTCTGCCCTGGTGAATGAAGGCAGGACAGGGCAATCAAGTGGTGAGACACATCCAGCAGAGCCTGGGGTGTGCATGGCTGGGCTGGCAGGAGCTGTGGCCCAGGAGCACGGGGATGCTGCCATGGGCCCAGGAAGCCAGGAGGACAGCAAGAGCTACAGGGAAACTTCCGTGGCCTCCAAGATCAAGATGTTTGAGCAAGGCGAAGCGGAGCGAAGGGCAGCCCAGGAGGCACAGGAGCACGTGCCTGAAGCTGAGACATTGGTGACAGCCACGGGGAAGGCAAATCTGGCACAGGATCTGCCTTTGAGCACCGGCCTGGCCTCACCCCCTGCAGTGAGACCTCTGTCCAGCGTGGGCTCCTTGGCCCTCGGGCAAGGGGCTGGTTCAGGAGACACCTCCCAGCCTCACTCCCTGAAGGAACTCCATGAAGGAGTCTCTGCCGAGCCCGGGCACGAAGAAGACAGTGCCGACCTGGCCTCTCCCGACTCCGGCTGTGAGCTCACCCTGGCCGAGGCCGTGGTAACTGCACCGAGCCGTCCGGACGGGACATTCGCGCGCATGTTCTGTGGCTCTGCCCGTGTCCAGTGGCTCCTCACACATCCATTGACTGGCAGCAGGCGCTTTGCATCCCTGTCCTCTCTGTCTGTGTGTGTGGTCAGGCTTCACTGGCTGCATGCGCGGCCACTGCCCAGTCGGTTCATCAGCTTTTGTTTTGCGCCCCCCCCCAACATTTTGGCTCCCTGGAGAATGCCGCTCGCTGAACCCAGGAGGGGCACCCGAGCTCCGTGGCCGGGAGCAGGAGAGGGCGCCGGGGGGTGGCTGGAGGAGCTGGGAGTGTCACGGACACGCAGCCCCAGCAGCGGCGTGCCCACGCTTCCAGCTTCACCCCTGCATTTCCTACGTTGGTCGATTACCCCTTCTTGCTTAGCTGCCACCCTGCCCCGCCTTCAGCAAACTGGTGGCCGGCTGATGGAGTAGCTTCCCTCGCTCTCGTGAGCGCTAGAGCAGCTCCTGCAGAGTTCATTTCCTTCCAACTAACCCTTTTCTCTAATCCAGAGCAACTCTCAGCAACCAAGTGGGGAAGAAAAGGATTTATGTGACCCATCAGTAAAATCCAGCCTGAAAGAAGAGAATGTAAAGGCTGCTGTTCCAGTGGTCTCGCAGGTCTCAGTGCTGTTTTGCTAAGTGCTTCTCCCGGCAGTGTGAGCGCTCGCCCCGCGGCCAGGGCTGTGCTGCCCCTCCGCTCCCCTTGCAGGGCTCTCTGTATGTATTGGTCAGACACACCCCCCCACGCGTGTCTGCAGGCGTGTTCCCCCGGTGCTGCTGGACACCCTGTGTTTCACCCATACCTCTCAACCTCCCACAGTGCCGAGGGAGGGGTGTGCCGGCGCGGCCCGGCCCGTGGGGGATGGCCCTGGCTGTAACGCCTGGAGCAGAGGCCGGGAGGCGGGGTTTCCTCTGGCATCGGGGAGCTTAGAGCTGTTCCTAAGGGACAACTGGGTGTAGATTTTCCATGGCTTCATGGCAAAGTGTGGCAATGGGATATGTCCCCTCCGATGGCAGAGTTGAGAGGTATGTCCGTGTCTGGAGAAGAGTGGATGGAGGGAGGTCATCCCTTGGCTCTGGCCATGCTGTCAATTACACTGACCAGGTCACCCTGAGACTCACCTGAGGCCTCTGGAGGGGCAGGTGGTGTCAGTGGGGCAGACTCACCCCGGGGCAGCTGTTGGGCTGGACCTCCCCCCAGGGTGATGCTTCACAGGATGCTCAGTGGAATTGGCTCACTCCTCCTCAGTGGAATTGGCACCCTCCTTTGCTTCTCCCTCACCGTGCCTGGCTGATGGGCCCTTTCCTTTCAAACTCTTCTCTCTTTCTTTCCCTTGTTTGTTTTTTTTTTTGAGTCACTGACATCCAATAGCCCTTCGTCTGAGCTCTTTCTGAATGTCTCCTGTCAGACCCATTGTTCTGCATCCATCTGCTTCCACCGGCGCACTGAAGTGCCTCCAAGCTGGCCGAGCTTTTTTTTTGTCTGACCGAGCCTTTTTGAGATGATTCATTGCCAAGAAACTTTTGGCACAATCCAATGGAGTCGCCTTCTCTCCCCCAGCAAAGCCACTGCTGTCAGAAAGGTTTCGGTCTCCATGCTTGAGTTGTGTTTGATTCTACTCTGTGATGTTTGCTGCAGCCTTCCTCCTCCTCCTCCTCCTCCTCCTCCCGCTGCTGCCGTGTCCCCGCCGGCGCTGCCCCGCGGTGCTCACGGCCCCGTCTCTCCACGATTGTGTTTCCTTCAGAGAGCGGGCGTGAGGGAGGGCCCTGAGGAGAGGGTGAAACCGCCCCGGCACAGGGCCCCCGAGAGCGACACCGGCGACGAGGAGCCCGACCAGGAGAAGGACTCGGTCTTCCTGAAGGACAACCACCTGGCCATCGAGCGCAAGTGCTCCAGCATCACCGTCAGCTCAACCTCCAGCCTGGAGGCGGAGGTGGACTTCACCGTCATCGGGGACTTCCACGGCACAGCCTTTGAGGACATCTCCCGCAGCCTGCCCGAGCTGGACAAGGACAAGAGCGAGACAGAAGATGAAGGCCTGGTTTCCTTCCAGCACACTGACAAAGTAGTTCCCGGACTGGAAGAGGATGTCAAAGGCAGGGATAAGGTCTCCCAGCCCAGCCCAGATGTCTCCCAGCCAGAGGTACACAGGGACACCGTTCACCGGGACCGGCCCGGTGCCGTCGTGCCTCCGTGTCCCTTGTGCCCGGCGTTGCCTGGCGGGTTGCGCTCCCGGCTGCTTTTGGGGAGCATGGCTGCCACCCCCCGTTCCTGCCCGGTGCACGCTGTGTCTGTGTTGCATGGCTCTGTCGCGTGCTTCGTGCATCTGCTAACCAGGAGAAGTCACTGTCACCTCTGTCCCTGCGTGTGGCTGCCCCGGCACAGCCCACAGCAGCATGTGCTCTGCAGGGAGGGCACGTGGCACGTGACATCGGAGCTGTCCTCGCATCCTGCATGAATTCAGTGACCACTCTGTGTAGTGCAGAGCCATGTGCTGCCCACTAACCTCTCTGGTCATGCTGGGGCTGGGAGGGATTGGCCTCGTGGAGCCGCCCTGGAGCTCGTGGAGGGTCACTCTGTGCTGGGAGGGGTCATAGCAGGGCTAACAAAATTGCATGTGCATGCGTGTGGGGCTGAGTGCATTCACGGGGCTGGAACAGCAGACCCAGCCCTAGCTCCGTGTGGCCTTGTCTCTGTGCTGGGCCGGAGCCGTCTCTGGCCCACCCACCTAGGGCAGCCTCCAGCCCTGCAGGTAAGTCCCCAGTGCTGGCCAGAGCTGCTGAGGTTAGTCCAGACTTAAAGCCAGGGAAGAGCTGCAGAATTACAGGGAGCTGTCTCTGAGCCAGCCTGGAAACCCCGGTGTGTAGCTGTGGCCATGGGGGATCCACTCCAGGGCTGTTGGCTCAGGAATACTGAGCACTGGTGAAGCATTCCCCATGCAGGAGCCCTTGGCAGCTCAGTTTCCTGCAGCAGGGCAGTGCTGGCAGCCTGTGTCCCTTCCCCTGAGGCTCTGACACCCCAGGTGTACCCAGAGCCACCAGGAGCTGGTACAGATCACAAAATGACTGCAGCACAGGCATGAAACTGGTTTGGTGGCTCTCACTTGGCTTTTGAAGAACAGTTTGTCCTTATCCATGGTGTCTATAAATCTATCCAAAAAATCCCAGGGACAGAGCAGCAGGCCTGATTTGGGGTGTGTGGGTCACAGGGCACTGTGAGTGGTGCCTGTCTGCCCAGGGCAGCAGGCCAGCCCCGCAGTTTGCCTGGGTAGGACTCAATGTGACACTCACAGAACATCGTGTGTGTGTGTGGCACCTGCAAAGGACCAGGGCAGGGATGCTTTGCCAGGGGCTGCTGCACAAGGAGCACAGAATTAGAGTGGCTGGGCTGGAAGGGACCTCAAAGGCCATCTCTTTCCAGCACCGTGCCCTGGACAGAGCACTCAGGGCTGTTGGCATCGTGCCCCAGGGCCTGGCTCTGCTGACTTTCTGCTGTTCCTCCTGCAGCCCTCAGCCCCAAAAGCAGACGCTGGGACTGTGAAGAAGCCCGAAGCAGAAGGCTCCGCTCCCCATCGGGTCAGCACCACAGACACGGCCCAGGTGACATGGTGGCTCCCCAGAGAGCCCGAGCCCTGAGGCTCCCCCAAACCTCCGCTCACCAAAGCCTGTCCCTGGCAGCAGCGCTGGGAGGGCGGCGGCTTTGTGGGGTGGTTGGGGGCCTCTGCTCACCCTTGGCGTGGTGAAGTCCTCAGAAAACACAAGCTAAAGTCCAGCCAGAGATATTGTCTGAGTGTCCCTGGCCCCGCCTGCCATGCTGCTGGGCAGTGCTGGCACACAGGAACATCTATAGTGGGTGACAGCCACCAGCTGGCTGTGGCTTCACTGCCCTCCCTGGCTTCCTCTGGCAGCAGGATATGGCCACATTGTCCCTGCAAGTGTCACCCACTCCCTGGTGGCACCTCCAGGCTCACCTGGTTTCCTTTGCCCTAGCAGGTGGACGGAGGCACCCCGGGCAGCAGGGACACCACCACCACCACTGCCCAGGCTGGCACCCCAGAGACAGCGCTGGTGACCTCAGTAAGCGGGGCTGGCCCTCGAGGGCGGGGGAGCCACTGTCCCCTGCGCTCCCTCTGCTCCTGTGGGAGGGACTGGGGCCAGCTGGGCTGGGGGGACCCTGCCCCACTGGGGGTGTCTTTGGAAGGTGACACCTGCCACGTTTGCCCCATGCCAACGTGAGCCAACGTGCCTGTCTGCTCTTCTTTCAGGATCACGGCACCAAGGCTGGCAAAGGGGCCGCTCCCACCACAGACCTTCGCTCCCTGTCACCGGTGAGGGGGGACCTGGTGCCACCAGCGAGGCCAAGCTGGGGAAGCCAACCCTGTGGGGCTGGAAGTGGGTGGGATTGGTCCCACTGTGCCCCCTGCTGTGATCCCAGCACTGGTACCCGGCTGATGTGTTGGTAGTGGGAAGGGAAGAAGGATGCTCAGAAGGTTGGGGAGCAAGAAGTCCGGAGGCCCCACCCTGTGGGCTTTTTCCTATGCCAGATCCATACCTTGAGCATCTGCCTGTGGAGGATAATTCCCAAAAATACCCCAGTCCCTGGTGCATTGGGCTGAGATGCATTTAGCTCTGGGTGTCTTGCGGGGTCACCGAAGGCCACCTGCCCACAAAGTCTCCTGACTCCCAGTGGAGGTGGTTTTCACCAACCATCCTGCCCAACACAGCCCTTCCTCTGGAAAGGGATTTCTGACTCCACCCCTTTGTTTTGATGGAGTCCAGCCTGGCCGAACACCAGGTGCTGCCCCAGGCTCATCCCTTTGTGCTGCAGGGAGAGCAGAACTGGGGCTGGGGTACCAGTGCATCCTTCCCAGCCTTCCCAGCCCTTGGCATGCAAAGTGGGATGGACAGAGGCAGCCTGAGAACTCTGTGCTAGAGTGGCCCTGAGGGTGGGTAGAGAGGAGCCAAAAGCAGCCATGAGACCCTCTGCCCACTGCAGAGGCCCTCTGCAGCTGCTGTGGGCCTGGATACCTGTGGAAACCTCTCCCTGTCCCCCCCAAGGCCTTGGTGCAGTTGGAAGCACAGCCCATTGCCTTTTTCCCTTGCTGTGCTGTCCCCTCCCTGCCTGGCTGAGGGGTACATCCCAGTGGGAGCTCCTGGCTGGCTGGGGCTCCCAGGACTCCCCTGACTGTGCTGCCTGTGTCCCCCAGATCTCGGGCGGCTCCGCTGGCAAGGAGGTGCTCACCAGCATATTCAGTGCCACTGCAGAAACGCTCTCCACCTCCACCACCACCCACGTCACCAAGGTGAGAGCAGCTCCAGGGCTTCCTGAAGGCCGCTGGAATTAGGGGATGGGTGGATTTGTATTGTGCTAGGTACAGCGGAAAGGGCCCCTCTCCTTCCAACAAGCTAAGAGCTGTGTGCTGTCCCCTGGAATGGCAATCCCACAGAGTGCTCTGTGCCCTGGCTGCTGCCTGTGCCATCCCGCCAGGTGTGACCACAGCAGGCAGGCACAGCCAGGGGTGTGCATCCAGCCAGGGGCAGGCCAGGGCTGGGAAGTGAAGGAGACGAGGCTGCAGCAGAGGGTCTCCCCAGATTAAATACACACTTTTCTTCCAGGGAACAAGGGACAGGATGGGAGGAAATGGCCTCAAGTTGCACCAGGGGAAGTTTAGATTGGATATTAGGGAAAATTTCCTCACAGAAAGGGTGGCCAGGCACTGGCACAGGCTGCCCAGGGCAGTGGTGGAGTCCCATCCCTGGAGGGGTTTCAAAGATGTGTAGCTGTGGCAGCTGGGGACATGGTCAGTGGTGGCCTTGGCAGTGCTGGGGGAACAGTTGGGCTTGGTGATCTCAGAGAGCTTTGCCAGCCTCAGTGATTCTGTAAAGACAGCAGCAGCTCTATGAGGGAGCTGAGCAGCAGGAGGGTGCTTGGCACCTGCCCCAGCCCTTCTCCTTCCCCCCGGGGGCTGCTGTGGGCCACACTTCTCCCTGAGCCAAGGGCAGTGGGAGCCCTGCTGGATTACAGGGCAGTTCCTGAGGGGATGCTGGTGCTGTTCCTGCTCCTGTGGCAGAGTTCCCTCCCCTGCCTGGAGCTGGCTGCTGGGTCAGGGGTGAGAGCTGTCCTTCTCCTCTCGCAGACTGTGAAAGGAGGGTTCTCCGAGACCCGGATAGAGAAGCGCATCATCATCACGGGAGATGAAGATGTGGACCAGGACCAGGTAGGAGCAGGATGCTCTGCCTTTGCCTAGTTCTGGCTTGCCCTGGATGCAGCACTGCACGTTTCTGCTTCTGGCTGAATCTGTTTACTGCTTTTGGCCAAAAACTGACCGCCGAGACCCCAGACCCGTCCAGCAGGGCGGGTTCCCACGGGTGCAGTGACCCCCAGGCCACCTCCCACCATGAAGCCGTGGCAAAGGCCACATCCCAGTGCAGAACAGAGTGATGGCATCACTTTTTTATGGTCATAAACACATTTCTAGGTGTCCTTTCTCTGTTGAAATACTCCAAAATGACCCAGGTCACCTCTCTCTTTCAGCACAATCTCACTACAGATTGAGCCTCTCCAGGTGACGGTGCCTCAGTGTCAGAGGACAAAAAGTGACACACTTTTGGGATGAAATAACCAAGACTGACACAAGTCTTTAGGTCCACGAGGTCGCTTTCCTGTGGCCTCACAGGGATTTGTTACTTAAGAAAAAAAATAAAGAGATAAAGTAATTAAAAGGCTCTGAAATAATTTTTAGAATTATAATAATGAATTTGATAATTCCTGTAGATTTTTCTAGTGTTTTCCTCTGCCCAGGTTTCAGTAGCACGTCTGTACAGAAAAACAGCAGAGAAAGGCAGCTCGTGGGGGCTCCAAGTCACGGATGAATTCCCAGTCATGCTGGATTCTCATGCTGGGCTTCAGCCTCTTCTGCCAGGCTACTGTGGGTTCAGCTCTGAACCCCTGCATTCGTATTCTCCTGGAATCCCACTCTGCTCCCTGGAATGCTACTCAGTTGCTTTCTGGCTGCAGTCAGGGTGCCTGATTGCAGGAGAGGGAGGATAAATGCTCTCTCTCACCCTTCTGCTTTCCAGGCACTGGCTTTAGCAATCAAAGAGGCCAAACTCCAGCACCCTGACATGCTGGTAACCAAAGCTGTGGTGTACAGAGAAACAGAGCCCTCTCCAGAGGAAAGGGACAAGAAACCTCAGGTAGGTGGAGAAGCTGCCAGGTGTGATTTACACCTGCTGGTAATGGTGGTGTAACAGGTCGTGGTCTCTCCCAGCAGCCACAGATGGTGGCATGGTGGCTCTGGGCTCAGCCACCTGGTTGTGGTCAGGGAGCCACTACCATGCCACTGGAAGCAATGCTGTGGAGGTCCCCCTGCTGTCCTGCTCGGTGCAGGGCTAACAGGCATTTGATGTAAAAAGGAAAGGACTTGGAGAGGACCTGCTCATCCCCCTGGGGTGGGAGGAGAATGAGGGGATCTCAGGTTTTTGGGTAGGCTGAGGCACTTGGCTACAGGTTATGCAAAGCCAAAGTATCAGAACAATGTTGGCAGAAATTACATTTTCTTTCCAAAAACTGTGCAGGCTTTCGGCCCCACTCAGATCCCCAGGTTTAGTTTTTATACACACACAGGTGTAGGCAGCAGCACACAAGGTTTGCACCTCCCTGCAGGCACCCCAAAGCTCTCACAGTCACAGACACTTCTCTAGGGCCTGGGGAGTCCTGCCCCACCCTAAAACCCCTCTTTGACCCCATTCCCCGTGTCAGCCAGAAGATGCAGCTCCTCTGGGTTGGCACAGCCACCAGACCCCTGTGTGGGAGCAGTGGGGACAGAGGTGGAGAGGACAGGGAACAGTTTTGGGGGCTCTGGCAGCAGCCAGGCTGCAGGTGCCTTTGGAGAGGCTCCTCGGAACTGGGATTTTCCATTTCTTTATCATATGAAGGTTCTGTTTGGCAGCTTTTAAACCTGGAAAAGTGACCAGCAATGCAGCTGGGGAGGTCATGAGAGGCTGGTGGAGCTGCCTCACCCTGTCACACAGCACAAACAACTCCAGACATTCCTACATCCCATAGGATCCACCCACTTTTAGTTAAATGGCTTAAAGTGAGGGAGCAACAGCTCCCCTCATGTCCTTCATGCACTGCACCAGCCCAGTGCCTGAATTTCTGCTAATTACCAGAGATCCTGCTAATTAAATGCAAACTGTGGCCCTGAGGGTTTGCAAAGTTTCTATCCAGTGCCCTCATCCAAAGAGGAGCCTCCATGGACTGGCACTCCATGACTTGGTCCTTTCCATCTGCCTTGCACAGGAATCTTGACCAACATGTTCCTGGAAGCCAACATCTGTATTCCAACCTGGAGAACAGGGGAGAAGGAGCCTTCATGCTGGATTTATCAGCAAGACATAGACATCCTGGCTGCAATGTTCATGGCAAGAGACAAAAATTTTTAAAAAAGGAATAGCAAATATATTATATATATATATACATACATACATATATATATATATATATAAAAACAGGAAACAAAATGCATCCTTGCACTGCTGCTGTATGCTGGAAACGAATAGCAAACAACACCACCAACAAACAAAGCCAACCCTCTGCAGATAAATTGAAGAATTTCCTGGATTGGTGATCAAATCAGATTTAAAGTCATAATAATAACAATAATCTTGGTAACAATACAATAAGCCACCATCTTGCATGTTACATGAAAGGACACACAATCATGAGTTCATTTGTTGCACACTGAATGGAAAGGAAAACTGCTTTGCAACAAAGCAAGTAAGCAAACTGAAGTAAAAAACCACAAGCAGAAGCAAAACCATTCCCCACCTCTGGAAAGAAGAGAGGAAAACATTCAAGTTATGACCTTAGAGTTATTTTCCAATTCACAAGTGTCGTTTCGCCCTTCTCCTCATTCCATGCTGGTTTTTTGCATTTTTGGGGGGTTCTGTTAACTCTTCCCCTTCCCTTCCTTATCTTCTCTGTGCACTTGTCCAACCTCTTGTTCTCTGAAGGTATTTAGGAATGGGTTTCATTTCAAACAAAGCAAATGATATGTACATGGTTTCTCATCTCTAACGAGCAGCCTGTGGGGTTTCATATGGATGTGCATTTCAGTTCTGTATATTATTCTATATAACAGAGGGGGAGGGAGGGAACAATGCTGAAATAATTCAACAGTGCTGGTACAGACGATGCCAACATTTTTCAAGGTTAGCTCTTGGATTGACTGTGGTTGGTGTACTTGGAGACTCTTAGATCACCCGTGGGACTCTGAGTCCCGCAGGAAGGAATGGGAAGGGTTTTGGCTGCTGCTGGCTGGGGGGGAAGGGGAGAGGGCGAGGGGCAGGAACGTCCTGCTGGTGATGTGCAGTGTGTGGTGGTGAGGTTTGGAGGGGCAGCATCACCTGGAGGGGTACGGAAGGCTCCAGCTCCAACAGCTGTAGGCAGGATGGGCTCCCAGCCCCCAGAGCCACAGGGTCAGCTGGGAGCGAGGTGGGAGCCCCAGGGCTTGGGGCTCCCCTGCAGGAGCCCTGCCGGTGGGTGGGGTGGGTTTGCTTTGTTTCTGGATCCCAGTAATGGAGGTACTTGAGTTTTGTAGTAGGGTCGAAGGCAGAGGGGCTGCTTGTGCCCTGCCTCCCCCAGCGCCAGGGGTGTGATGGCAAAGGGCTGGGGATGGCACTGGCAGGGCCGTGGCAGTGCTCCCCTGTCTGCCTAGGGGTGGGCAGCGCAGGGAGCGTGCTGTGTCCATCCCTGCAGAGTGTCCCCAGCGTCCCAGGCTGGATGGGAGAGCCCAGGAGGTGTCAGTGGAGCTGCTCCCAGCTCAGCCTTCAGCCGAGGCTCCTCCAGGGCTGCCTTTGGAAGGGGACCGTGGGCCAAGCCCAGGGCCCCGTACACTGTGAACCAGGCAGTTCGGGTAGGCTCCCAACCAAAACCAGAAAGGAAAGGAAAGAAATGGGTTTCCTTCTTGGAATCGTCTCTAGCTCCTGCAGAAACAGAAGGGCCCATGATTCTGCACCATTTTGCCTTTAGTCTCCCACCCCTGACACAGGCTGTGCCCAGGACCGGGTGTGTTGTGCCAGGCCCTGCCAGGGCTCGCAGGATGCCCAAGCAGGAGCGCCTGAGCCACGAGGATGCCACGGGCAGCCCCTGCTCCCACCTGCCCTGCCCAGCAGGGAGCTGCTCCCTGGCAGCTGCTCCCCAGTGGCTCTGTTGTCCTGGCAGAGAGGCGTGGAAGGCGAGAGCGCAGGGGCTGCTGCCAGTGCCGGTGCCCATGCCCAGCAGCCAGGCGCCTCCAGAGAGCACAGCCCCAGCCTCACAGCACTTCAGGCAGCTGCAAAGAGGCTCCTGTTCTCTCGTTTGTTTTCCCAATGCACCCAAGCCGGCCGTGCCCAGCAGTGGCACTGCCAGGGGTGGTGGAGGGCGTTCACCACGGCACAGTTCAGGGTCGGGGGAGCCCACCTGGCTGGGGCACCTCCACAGCCCACCCGAGGCCGCTGGGAGCCTGCAGAGTTGCTTTTGGTGTGGTGCCCAGCCTGGGATTGAGCAGCCTTACAGAGTGAGGCTCCCTGTGCTTGGGCTGCCGTGAGTTCTGTTTGCAGTGAGCAGCCCCTGGCTCCTGCAGCGTGTTCATGGGTGGCACTGTCAAAGCCTTTTTTTTTTTTTTCCTTAAGAAAAAGGAAAAAGGGAAAGAAAAAAAAGCTCACTGCTTGTTCTCCTGGCGAGGTGTGGCTTACTGCTGCTCAGCCCAAGCCTGCCCATCACCACACTCTGTTTCAGATAGCTGGCCACTGCTTGTTTTCTTCCAGGGGCCTTTTCTGTGGAAAGGGGTGGGAGACATGAGTGCCTGTTTTTACCCAATCCCACAAATTCATTCTGAACCTGGCCTGCGATTGCATGAGTAATAATAACAGTAACAATAATAATAATAATAATAATATTTATTTTTATTTAAGAAGCACCTTACCAACCAACTGCAATGCTCTGTTGTTCCTTCACTAACTCTCCTTTTCTCTTCCCTTGTTCTCCCTCTCCCCCTTTGGTCATACTCCTTTTCAGTGCTCGGTGGTGTATGCGTGTGTGCTCACTGTTCTTGTATTCAATAAAAGTGAAATAAATGTGTTTGATGCTAAATCAGCCACGAGCCTTGGTGGACTCTTTCCTACTGAGAGGATGGAGAAGGGAAGGGAGAACCTTGCAACAGGAGCACTGCACATGGAAATACTGGGCTGTGTCTAAAGAGAAGATGGTAGAAATCACAGAATCCCAGAATGGCTTGGGCTGGAAGGGAATATAAACCTCATCCTGTTCCATACCCTGCCATGGACAGGGACACGTTTGACTAGACCAGGATGTCCCATCCAGCCTGGCCTTGGACACTTCCAGGGATCCAGGGGCAGCCACAGCTTCTCTGGGCACCCTGTGCCAGGGC
>JAYDZK010000070.1:973371-986861 GCA_034509185.1 Euphonia xanthogaster | reverse complement strand
CAGGGGCAGCCCCAGCTGCTCTGGGCACCCTGTGCCAGGGCCTGCCCACCCTCCCAGGGAACAATTCCTAATTCCCAGTATCTTATCTAAAGCTACTCTCTTTCCATCTGAAGCCATTGCTCGTGTAAAATCTCTGTCCCTCTCTTTAATAAGCCCCTTGGGCCCTGGAAGGGGCTCTGAGAGGCACTGCTCCCCCCAGGATGCCCCCATGTCCATGGCACTGGGGCAGGTGGCTCTGCAGCCACCCCTGGCCCAGCCTGAGCTGCTGCAGAGGAGATTTTGTTTTCACATGAGCAGGAGATGTTCCTCCTGCTCCTCCTGGTGCTGCCAGGTTTTCCTTCCGTGGTGTGAGCTGTGACACACCAGGAGCCCAGCGAGGGTTGGTGGAGCCAATGCAGTGCCAGAGGGGCACTCGAGGGTGCTGCCACCTGCATCAGGGTGGCCTGAGTCCATTTTATTGCACCTTCCTGCTCCCTGCCCTGCCACTGTGTGCTACCACACTGTGCTCTGACCGCCTAAACCCTCCCTGGTCCAGGAGCCAGCCAAGGCCAAGTGTGCAAATGAACTTCCTGGGGAAGCTTCAGAGCCCTGTGCCCTCCTTCCAAGCATCAAGATATGGAATAGAAAAGGTTTATTATTTCAAGGGGACCCAGGGGTCTAAGGCAAAGCCTCCCAGGAGCAAATGCTGAGCAGCAGCAGGAGCCCTTCTCGATGAGAAATGTCCTCCTGACCATCCCTGATGGCTTTCCAGGTGGATGCCAGCACTCCCATAGTGCTTTTTGCTAATGCAGAAAGATAATCCTGATGTCCTGGCCAGCACTGTGTCTGTGCAGTGCCCAGGGCTGTCCAAGCTGCTGATGACTGTTCTGTTCCTTCGGCTGCTGTGTCCTGCCAGGATCTGCTCTCTGGCTGCAGCCCCTGGAGAGGACAAAGTGCCACCCCAGGCCTGGGGACCATCCTGTTCTCAGGGGTGCCCCAGCGAGCAGGGGGGGCTGAGCCAGAGGTGAGGGGGCAGGAGGCCAAGGGCAGCCCTTGCCAGGGGGCTGGCAGCTTCCTCCTACCTGCAGCCCTTCCATGCCAAGCTCCTGGCAGAGCTCTGCTGTCGCTGGAGAGAGGAGGCAGGTGCTCAACCCAAAATAACCAGATGGTGCTGGGCCTCTGAATGTAGGACAGGGGCACCTGTGGCTCCCTCTGCTCTTGGGCAGTGTCTGAAGGGCTCAGAGATCTGAACAGAAGTGCAGGAGCTGGCCTGGTGCTCCAGAGAGGATCCAGGGGAACACAGGGACCCAGAGCCACGCTGGGGACACTGGTGCTGCCCCAGGGCTGAGCTCAGCCAGGCACAAGGAGCTGTTCCTGCACAGAGCACAGCAGGGATGGCTTGGCTCTCTGGGCTGGGGTGATTTCCACCCTGGTTTCTGAGGGATGGAGCTGCATCCATGCCCTCACATCCCAGAGCCTGGGGAGGAAGGGGAGGTGGGCACCACGGGCTGTGAGTGCTGGTGGCACTGCTGGGCTGCGGGCAGCTCCCTCCCGCACGTGCCAGGTGTGCTGTGACACCCGTGTGGGTGTCCCTGTCACGGACCTGCACCATCCAGGGCAGCCAGGTGAGGCCCTGGCTGATCATTCCTCAGCAAAGACCCCCTGCCTCTGGCTCTGGCTGGCACTGGGAGATGCTCCCAGTCTATCTGGGAGATGCCGGCACAGTCCTGGGTGACTGCCCATGATTAAGAGGTGTCTGCCTGATTCTTTGCCTCGTGCCATTCTCAGGATGCCTTGGGTCCTGCAGCCCAGAGCCATTTGCCATGGACACCTTTCAAATCCAAGAGCTCTGAATTCCAGACCTGTAACTCCAGTGGGATGTTCTGTTTGCAGCCTGCCTCCTTTCCTCTCAGGAGATGAACCCGTGGGGAAACGTGTCCCTCTGGAACTGTGGGTCTGTTCTGTGCCCTGGCACTGCACAGAGGGGTAGAGCAGTGCTCCTGGTTTGTGCCCAGCTCGGGCTGGCATTCCAGCTGGGGAAGGGAAACCATCGCCTTGCCCTTCCCCACCCTCCTGCCACCTGGCTTGATTCATCTCAACTTGGAAGTAACCAGGCTGGTGCCATATCTGAGCCCTGGGTGGGGTTTGTCACCCCAGGAGCTTCCAGTCTCCTGAACAGACTGAGACCCCTTTGGCTGCCCAGAGCCTCCTGGGGGCTCTCAGATCTCAGCCCTGAGGTCCCCAGGGAGCTTCTTCTCCTTAGATCCCATCAGACTGGGAGTCTGCCATGCCTCAGTGGAAACCCAGCCCAGCCTGGCTGACGTGGTGGGACAGGCTCCAGCCCCACTCTGGCTGTGCGGGGAGCAGCCCTGGGGTGCCCTGGGGTGTGTGCCCATGGATGGGCTGGAGCCAGAGCCACGGCTGCTGGGAGGGGGCTCCTGAGGCCCCGAGGGGCTCCAGGCTGGCTGGGGAGCTTTGCAGCCCCAGGCTGGGCAGGTCTGCAGCTCCAGGCTGGGCAGGTCTGCAGCTCCAGGCTGGGCAGGTTTGCAGCCCCAGGCTGGGCAGGTCTGCAGCCCCAGGCTGGGCAGGTCTGCAGCCCCAGGCTGGGCAGGTCTGCAGCTCCAGGCTGGGCAGGTTTGCAGCCCCAGGCTGGGCAGGTCTGCAGCTCCAGGCTGGGAGGTCTGCAGCTCCAGGCTGGCTGGGGAGCTTTGCAGCTGAGCCTGGAGCCAGCTCGGGGCAGGGTCCCTGTGCTGGGGCTCTGCTGGGCAGTGCCAGCTGCTGACACCTGCACTGGGTGCAGCAGTTTGGCCTCCCAGGGGAGCACTGACACAGCTGGGCAGGACCACACTGGGCTGTGTCCTGTCCAGCTCTGTTGGCTCTCCCCACCAGACTCCTCCTGGGATGCAGGAACAGCATTTGCCTGGCTCTCTGACCAGAGCATCTCGGTTCAGAGCAAAACCCGACTGTGAAAGCCAGAGCACAGCTTTTCACCAAGCTGACTCATTTGCACAAAATACCCACGAGTGCCCAGGGTTTCCTCTGCTGTCTCAGGAGCACAGCTGCCACGTGGCTCACCAGGCCTTGTTCCTCATGCTGACAGATCAAGTGAAAGAGGCAGTGGGGACGAGAGCTGCCTCCACCAGGGAGTCTGCCAAGGAGCTCTGCTGTGAAGTTCAGGCACCACCAGCCTTTATTAAACAGCATTCAAGTCGTCCCTGCAGACTGACACCATGAAAATTTCATGTGGCTTTTAAGTAAGGCTGGGTGGAGCTCTTTAAACATCGGCATCTCGGGAACAACGAGGAAGAAATCTGAGCCAGGCTGGGGTCTGGGGAAGGGCCCCCCTGGGATCCAGCAGGAGGAGCTCAGGGTGGGAGGTGACCTGCAGTGCACTGCCCATGGCTCAGCCAAAACCACCTCCTTCCTTCAGCATCTGCCTGATTTTGGGGCAGGGATTGGAGGCAGCAGCTGATCTCTTGTTGCAGATCTCTTTGCCTTGGAGTGAGTCCAGAAGAGGCCACAGGGATTCTCCCAGGGCTCGAGCCCCTCTGCTCTGGGACAGGCTGGGAGATCTGGGGGTGCTCACCTGGAAGAGGCTCCAGGGTGAGCTCAGAGCCCCCTCCCAGGGCCTAAAGGAGCTCCAGGACAGCTGGAGAGGGACTTTGGACAAAGGATGGAGGGACAGGACAAGGGGTATTGGCTTCCCACTGGCAGAGGGCAGGGCTGGATGGGATACTGGGAAGGAATTGTTCCCTGGGAGGGTGGGCAGGCCCTGGCACAGGTGCCCAGAGCAGCTGGGGCTGCCCCTGGATCCCTGGCAGTGTCCAAGGCCAGGTTGGACAGGGCTTGGAGCAGCCTGGGATGCTGGAAGGTGTCCCTGCCATGGCAGAGGTGGCACTGGATGAGGTTTATATTCCCTTCCAGCCCAAACTATGCCATGATCCGATGATTCTGTGGTCTTGGAATCTCTGACTCAAGAAGATCCTTTTGTTCCTGTCCCTGTGAGGTGAGGAATGAATGTAAAGGGTTTAAAGGATGCTTCTTGTCCTGGTCCCAGTGCTGCTGACAGGAGCACTTGTACAAACAGGAGCCAGCCCATTGCAGAGGGAGCTCTGTCCCTGTGGGCAGGTGACAAAATGGGACAGACAAGCCTCAGAGCAGAGCACAGCTCCTGTCACTCAGGCCAGCATGAGCTCTGTTCTGCCTTCTGTGAGAGCCCAAGAGCTGAAAGGGATTTGCCCAAACTCCTCCTCTGGCTTTGCAGCTCCCACTGGCATTGCCAGCCCTGAGCCTTTACTGGAGAAAGAGGCAAAAGCTGCCATTCCTCAGAGCTGCCAACCCCAGGCAAAACACCTGAGCTCAGGGCAGGAGGGGCTCCCAGCCAGGCAGGGCTGCAGGGCTGAGAGGAGGCCATGGGGGTGCTGGGGGGGCTCAGCTCAGAGCAGCACAGTGGGCACTGTGGCAGCAGCTCTCTGGCCACAGAGAGAAACACAACTTTCCCAGGCATCACTCTGGGAAAGGCTGTGAGAAGATCAAAGAATGAGAAACAATTCTTATCTCCACTTGCTGCACCTGCTATTGTGAACAAGTGCAATGTGTCACAGAGATTTGGCCACCAAAGTGTGGTTTCTTAATTAGCCAGTGGTGATGGTGTTTTAATTAAAGGGCCAATCAAGTCCACCTGTAGTGAAGTAGGGTATCAAAGCATGGGTCTCTCAATAAAGATCATTATTATTATTATTATTATTATTATTATTATTATTATTATTATTATTATTAGCCTTCTGAAATATATGGAGTCTGTGTCACTTATCACTCAGCCCTGGCCCCGAGTCTTGTTTGGGGCTTTCTGGAGTCCTCCCCCTCCTGGGCCACCGGGCCAGAATCCTCAGGTGTGGCACAAATGCCCCCACATGGGGGACAGAGCGGGTTTTGGCATTTCAGGGACAGAAACAGGTTCCCCTTTAGGGCACAGGAAATAGGGGTGAGACCCTCTGAGCACGGTGGGATCACTAAAGAACCCAGAGGAACAGGGAAAAGCCCAGGAAGCAAGAGGAGAGCCTCTTGCAGGTGTGCCTTCCTTTCACTGCCTCTGACCCCTATCTCCTTGCCTGTGCAAAGCTCTCCAGAAGGTAAAAATTACCATTATTTGGTTTTTCCATCTTGAGCTCTAAAGCAATAGATAAATCAATATTCCTGGTGCAGCAGTTGTTTCCACCAACAGCAGCACATGGCTCCTGAGGTCCTGCCATGGGGTGGGGATGTGTGGAGGGCAGGAAGCCATCCTGCACCACCTTCAATGCCCCTGCCCCTCTGGCTGAGCTCAGATCCCTGTTTCTTCCAGGCCGAAGCTGGCCATGGCTGTTGAGAACCCTCGGCCTGACCAGGACCTGGCTGTGCCCCTCCAGCCCAGCCTGCAGTGCTGCCCCAGCTCTCTGCTCCTCTGGCTGGCACGGAGGCGAGCAGAGCTCTGGGCTGGGGGAGACAGCAAGGAGGAAAGCTCCAAGGAGGGCACCCGAGGAGGGGGTGAGGGCTGCGACCCCCCAGCTCTCTGCACCCCTCGCTGTGGCCATCAGCTTCCTCCCTGCCCGTGCTGGGGTGGCACCTGCCTGTCCCTGCGCCCTCCTGGGGGCTGCCCCTCACAGCCCCCTCCAGCTGCCATGCCAGGGCCCATCTCCTCCCGTACTTCCCTGGCTGGAATGCTCTCAATTCCAGGCAGTTGGAAATCCTGGCCTCGGCCTGTTCCTGCTGTCACCTGCCTCCCCCTTGTGCCCTGGGGTCACTCGTGTCCTGGCTCCAGCACCGGTGGCTTTCCATGTCCTCGGCAGAGCTGCTTCAGGAGCTGCCCCTGACAGGGACACAGCGGGGGAATCTCGGTGCCCCTGGGGATCAGGCTCCTGGGCCGAGGACTGGAGGGTGCCAGGGAAGCCATCAGTCACCGCAGTGCTGTGAGCAGCGTGCATGGACAGGGCTCGGTGCCAGCGCTCTGGGGGTGGGCACAGGGCGTTCCTCGGGGACATCCTGTCCCCTGTCCCCCTCCGTGGGAGCCGGCAGCCCCAGCCCAGGGCCGGTCCCCACAGGAGCACGGCTGGGCTGGGGGGTGTCCAGAGCCCCCCGGCTCCCCCTGCCTGCTCAGCCCCAGCAGCCCCAGCCACGCTGCCTTCCTCCCCCGGCCGCCGGGGGCTGCTGCTCCCCTCCCCTGCCAGGGGCTGCTCCCAGGCGCTGCCAGCCCTCCCCTGGCTCCTGCAGCCTGTGCCAGGGGGCACTGACTGTGCCCGGGGGAGGCTGCCCGGGCTGGAGGCGTTCGGGACACGCAGCCTCTGCCCTGTGCCCAGCCACGGGTGGGGCTGTGCCCGCTGCTGGCAGGGACAGCAGGGACAGGTGACAGAGGGCTCAGAAAGGTCCTGTACCCCCTGCAGCAGCTCTGCCCTCCTGCTCCCGGCCTGGCAGAGGGGGCATCCCACCCCAAAGGGATGCTCCTCACCCAGGAGAGGGGCTGCCACCTGTCCTGCCTGCCCAGGGACATGCGAGGTGAGGGAATGGGTCCCTTGGAGGTGACACCAGTGCCAATAAAACCAGTGAGAGGTGATGGAAACCCTGCCTGTGCCTGGGAGGGGGTGGCCAGCTCCCTGGCAGCCTCTCTGCCTCAGTTTCCCCCGTTGTGCCATTCCTGGCTTTGCTTTAGGATCCCACAATAATCTGAATTTTCCAAACCTGGGAGCAGATGTGATGCGAGCCCCCATTCCTCTCCTCAGCCTCCTGCCAGCTCTCCAGTTCTGTGCTCCCATGGCAAACCCAAAAGCTTCCTCCTCCTCTTCAGTCTTCTCCCAGCTGCCAGAAGGGCACAGTGCCCTGATCCAGGACCTCAGCAAGCTGGATCTGGGCCGGGCCTCATCTGTGCTGGGGCTGGTGCTGGGGCTGGTGCTGTGCTGCTCCTGCAGCTCCCTGGGTGTGGGGGCCAAGGGCCCCTGCCGGCCCTCCCCTGAGGGGAGGCTATTTTCTCACCACATCTCACTTGTGTTGAGCACCTCCCTCTATTCGTGGACCTTCTGAGCATCATTTGCTTCCCAGGCATTCTACCCCCACCCCCTTTATTTTTAAATTAAAAAGAAAAAAAGCCATGTTTCCATAGGAACTTGGAGAGAGGCTGATCCCGACCTCATTATTTGCTCAGTGAAAGGAACTTTATTTTTATCTGTTTGTGTACATTGTCAGATTTTGGCTAAACCTACTTTCCTGACTTTGTACAGTGAGTTCTTTTAATCTTCATTTCAGATGCATTCACCCCGGGGCTTAATTTATCCTGTATTGTGATCAAATTTAGCTGAAAGCGATCTGCTTTGCCGATCCTGAATATTCATCAGCTGCCTCATTCATGCAGAGCAGCGGGCGGAGCTGCCCCAGGTGCTGCCCGAGTGTCGGGACCCAGGACATTGCTCTGCCTGCCCTGGGGGATTCCAGACCCTGGCACGGAGTCACAGACCCCTGTGCCTTCAATTTTAGCCCATGGAAACAATTCCCAACTTTGTGTGAGGAGTTACAAGCCACAAGGGGTTGAGTAGAGTGATAGTGAATTTGTCACGGGGTGAAAAAGGAGACTTTTGGGGATTTAGAATGGGGGTTCAAGAGGCAAGATGGAGGGATCTGGGCATGTCCTGTCCTTCTCCTTCTTCTTCTTGTCCTCCATCTTCTGCTGGGATGGTGGCACTTCTGGATTGGTTTGGAGCAGAGACAGACTGTCTGACACAGGTGATAGGAATTGGGAAATTATTGTAAATAAAGCACAGGCAGTTCTTAGTATAAAAAGCCAATAGCACCCCAAGGGCAGGGACTGTGCCACAGCCCGACCTGCTGGACAGATCCCAGCAGGGCAGAGAAAGAATGGAACGGATGAGAGAAAATAAACAACCTTGAAAAGCAGAGCCGAGGAATCCCAACTTCTTCGGTCGCGGGGCCAGGGAAAAAAAAAACTTTAATGCCTCGGGAGCCATTCCAGCGACAGGAAACCCGAGAGCCGAGCTGCCCCTCCCCGCTGCGGGAGCTGCTCCCGTCCTGTCCCCGCTCGGGACTGCCCTCCCTGCCACTGTCACCCCCGGAGGTGGCCCTGCAGGAGCTGTGCTGAGCGGGGACAGCCACAGCGACAGCCACAGGAGGGAGGATGGATCGAGGAACCCCAGAGTGGTTTGGGTCAGAAGGGATCTTGAAGCTGCCCTGGTTCCAAGGGTGCTCTGAGGTATCCCTGGAGCCTTCTCCTCTCCAGGCCCAGCTCCCTGAGCCTTGCCTCATGGGAGAGGTGCCCCAGGGCCTCAAGGGGCCCCAGGAGAGCTGCAGAGGGACTGGGGACAAGGGACGGAGGGACAGGACCCAGGGAATGGCTCCCACTGCCAAAGGGCAGGGATGGATGGGAGATTGGGAATTAGGAATTGTTCCCTGGCAGGGTGGGGAGGGGCTGCCACAGGGTGCCCAGAGCAGCTGGGGCTGCCCCTGGATCCCTGGCAGTGTCCAAAGCCAGGCTGGAAGGGCTTGGAGTACCCTGGCCAAAGGAGGTGCCAGGAGCAGCACCTGGCAGAGGAGCCGAGCACTGGTGCATCCCCTGCCTCTGCAGAAGGTCTGGGGTGAGGTGGCTGGAGGGAGCCAAAGCAGAAATTTGAGCCTAATGCTACCTCCAAGCCTGCCATGTAATCCATCCCTCTGTATTAATGTCACTTGGCAGCTCTTCCC
The DNA here is from genome assembly GCA_034509185.1 of Euphonia xanthogaster. Lineage (NCBI taxonomy): Eukaryota > Metazoa > Chordata > Aves > Passeriformes > Fringillidae > Euphonia > Euphonia xanthogaster. The sequence continues at coordinate 978,161 of JAYDZK010000070.1, read as the reverse complement.
CGGGAGACTGCAGGGATTACTGGCAGGGAAGCCCTGGTGCTGTGTCCTGGTCCCCCCCAGCCCTGGTGCTGTGTCCCAACCCTGGGCCACCTCCACCCCCCGAGCAGCTGCACCTAAGCTGGTTTAGCCAATCCAGCCCAGCAAAGCCCCTAAGTGGATTGGCTTATCTCTCCTCACTAACCCAATCTGCCAATTGGATCTGGCTGGGTTTGCCTGCTCTACAAGTCTGTCCTGGATTTATCCAGGAGATCTGCACAGATGCTGCCTTGGAGGCTCAGTGCCCTCCCTGAGCCCTCTGGCTGCAGCTCTCTGATGCCAGCAGTGCCAGGCCTTTGGGAGCACCGTGGGGTGCCAGTCCTGGGCTGCTGGGCACAGGGACACGGTTCTGCCTGCCCATCCCTGCAGAGCCACAGCACGTCCCTCCCTTCTCCCTTGGCTGGCACAGCCATGGCAGCGGCAGGACGAGCCCCTGGATGGTTCATTCCTGTCTCTGCAGCCTTGTCCAGGCTCACAAGCCTTCAGAGCCTGGGAATGCTGCAGGAGCAGCTGGGCTCTGCTCTGGCACTCTGAGGGATGGGGGAGAGGGAGGGGTCAGCAGGGTCACTGCGAGGTGGCTGGGGACACTGCTCTGGGTGACAGAGCCCACGAGTCTGTCCTTGGGATGTCCCGGTGGGATGTCCCTGTCCTGGTGGGATGTCCCTGTCCTGGTGGGATATCCCTGTCCTGGTGGGATATCCCTGTCCTGGTGGGATGTCCCTGTCCTGGTGGGATATCCCTGTCCTGGTGGGGTTTCCCTGTCCTGGTGGGATGTCCCTATCCTGGTGGGATGTCCCTGTCCTGGTGGGACACCTCTGTCCCGGTGGGATGTCCCTGTCCTGGTGGGATGTCCCTGTCCCGGTGGGACGCCTCTGTCCTGGTGGGATTTCCCTGTCCTGGTGGGATGTCCCTGTCCCGGTGGGATGTCCCTGTCCTGGTGGGACGCCTCTGTCCTGGTGGGATGTCCCTGTCCTGGTGGGATGTCCCTGTCCTGGTGGGGTTTCCCTGTCCCGGTGGGAAGCTCCAGGCTCTCCCCCCCTTTGAGGGACAGGGCTGGCAGGGAGCACAGCCATGGATGCTCCCAGCCCTGGGGACAAACACCCAGCCCTGCCCCACCCTCCCTTTGCTCTGCCAGCCCCAGGTTGCTGGGATGAAGGACAGAGGACAAGGGCTCCATCTGGGCCAGAGAGCCCGGGCTGGGCCCTTAAGAGGCACAGCTGAGGCACAGCACTGTCCCCACAGCCCTGCAGGGCCCTGGCAAGGACACAGGGACACGGAGCCACCTGCCACCACGGCTGCAGGCACGGCCCAGCAGCAGCACTGCCACAAAGCCAGACTGAGACAAAGCACCCTGCACAGACACCCACGACTGGTGAAGAGAAGTGGCTGCAGCTCACAGCGTTCTCCCTCCCAGGGGCAGTGGGGAAGGGGGCCCAAAGCCCCCAGAGTCCCACCCCACCCCATCCCTGTTCTGGCAGGGCAGGAGGGAGCAGGGATCTGATCCCTGCTGTGTGCCCGTGGTGCCAGGGACACGCTGGGACTCCTGCAGGCCCTTCTGATCCCTGGGCTCATTCCTTAGCCATTCCTGCTGGCTTTGTGACTTCCCAGGCTGTTTGCCTGGCAGGAGCACACGGTCACTGGCATCAAGCGAGTTGGGTTTGATCCTACTGGGACAGACCCTTTCTTGGGTGTCTTAAAGAAAAAGCTTGCAGAAACAGGTTAAAGAGTGCTCAGCTCCTCAAGGCTCCAACTTAGAGCGAGACTTGCTCCGAAGGGAAAGGTCAGAAGGGAATCGTTTCTGGCCAGCTCCTGAGAGCTTTTCCTCTCCCAGGAGTGGCACAGTTCCTGTGAGGGCTGGGCTGCAGCAGAGGGGCCTCAGCCCTGCTTTTCTTCCAGCAGCCCCAGAGCCTGTCCAGGGCCCTGCCCCGAGGGCTGCTGCTCTGAGCTGTGCTCTAGGAGGGCAGGGGGTAGGATGGTCAGGATGGACGGAGAGCAGGGATCTCTGGAGCCAGGGCTTGGAACTTGAGGTTTGTTGCAGAGGGCCTGGGGGCAGGGGGGAGCTGCCAGCCACAGCTGGAGCAGCCCCAAAGAGGAGCCCCAAAGAGAGAGAGAGAGCAAAGAATAAAAGCAAGAGGGAAAGAGAGTGAGCTTCCCATTAATACACAATAAATCTTCTGTGCTGAATATTCTAATTCTCACCAACCCATCTAGGACAAGATACAAATCCTACAGCATTTGCATACAGCCTGTAAGAATCATTACATGACCATACTGTGTTACATTTTAAACCCTAAAAACTCCTCTCTGGGCCCTTCTGCCAAGCCAGTGGGGTCTGCTCTGACCCTTGGAGCTGCCTGCAAGCAGAGGGTATTGTTTGATGAAAAATGGATTACCTTCAGCGGGCCATGCCATTGTTTTCCAGTTATTCTGGAAAACAGAACAACTAATGCTTGGTATCTCAAAGCTTGCTTTCATTTCACTCTCGCTTATAGTTTCCATATTCTCAAAATCTTTTGCCAGGCTTTCCTGTTTCATCTTCCCCAACATTATATGCCAGCTGGGAGACAACAAACCCACTGCAAAGGATGCCCAACTGGGCAGATGTGGAACTCCAGCTGCAGTCAGCCAGAGCATCACTGGCCAGGACAGGAACTGGACAAGAGACCACTGTTTATGTAGGTGATGCATGAGACAGAAATCTCTGTTAAGCAAGGCTTGTAGAACTCATTTTTATCATTATTAATTTGAATAGAACATTAGCTATGGAACTTTAAATGGATGTGTACATGGTAAAATATCTCTAAAGGAACATAAAGATTTAAAGGTGCATAGAAAATGTTTAGAGAAAATAAAAATCCCTCCAGACCTCATTTCAGCTGATCAATTTGCTTGTCCTTATACTGGGCTGTAACCTTGGCTCTAAACTTGCTTCCCATGAATTCCTACCTCTCTGACAAAGCCACGTGCTCCTGATTTTTCCATACTCAGCCTCTACCTGAGCAGCACACATTGCTCTGTGCTGGAATTAAAGTGATTTCCGTGCCTGAAGTGATGTGCTCATGATGTACCTTGGTCAGTCAGAACCACAGATGGCTGATTGGCATCGAAACGGGTGTTGGTCTGTCAGGGAAACAGTTGGAGCTGTTTTCTTGCTTAGGCCTTATCAACAGAAACAGTCACTTAATTGTGGCTGTGAGATCTTATTGGAGTTTATGCGTGGAAGACAAGATGGATTTTCACATCCCTACCCGTTGTAAGAAAATGCTAAACTTTGCACTTGCAAAGTGTATAATTTTTCTGAAGAATTATTGAGGATATGCTCCTACTCTCTGAATATTGGGTATTCTTTCCTCTGATTTCAGAGCATAGACTCTCTCATTCCTCACTGTCAAAAGAGGAAGTGTACTGTAATTTCTATGCATTCACTTATGCAATAGTGCGTTCAGGTTAAGAAAAAATACACTCGGAGCAAGAAAGCTTTTACGTAAAGGTTAAATAATATCAGTGGCTTATCACCTGCAACAGATACTCTAAAATCACAAGTTATTTTATTTTCAAAGGGCTTTATTTTGTGTCCCAAAGCCCACAGTGACAGCAGTGACGTCCCAGCTGCTTGACTGTTACAGACTCATGTTAGCCAGGATGTCCCTTTGTGCTCTCAGACATTTCCCATTGCTGCTGTCATTGCAGTAACGTGGGGCCAGGGATGGCTGTAGGTTCCTCAAGGTGTTCTTGTACCAGCTGACCCCTCGGGGCTGCTTTGACTATCCAAGATTTTTACTGCAGTGCGTGTATACACACACAAACATACACACATACATATATACTCTGTTTAAAGAATCATAGATTCATGGAATGATTTGGGCTGGACGGGACCTTAAAGATCTCATTCCACCCCCTGCCATGGGCAGGGGCACCTTCCACTGTCTCAGGCTGCTCCAAGCCCTGTCCAACCTGGCCTTGGACATTTCCAGGGATCCAGGGGCAGCCACAGCGTCTCTGGGCATCCTGTGCCAGGGCCTCAGCACCCTTACAGGGAAGAATTTCTTCTCAATATTCCATCTAACCCTGCCCTCTGGCAGTGGGAAGCCATTGCCCCTTGATCTGTCACTCTAGGCCGGTGTTCAAAGTCCCTCTCCAGCTCCCTCGGAGCTCCTTTAGGCACTGGAAGGCGCTCTAAGTTGTCCCTGGAGCCCTCTCTTCCCCGGATGAACACCCCCAGCCACCCAGGCTGGCCCCAGAGGACCTGGAACCCCGCTCGCCACCGTGCACCTCACGCTCCCTCACGCTCCCTCACCGTCCGGCGCGCTCCCGTCCCCTCCCCCGCCTCTCGACCGCGCGGCCCGCGCCGAGCACGCGCAGTGCCTGGCGCGGGGCACGATGGGAGCTGTAGTCCTTGCGCTGCAGCGGGGGGACTCGGCGCCTGCGCACGTCGCGCCCGACTTTGCTAAGTCGCTGGCGGAGGCCGGGCGGGCCGCGCTGCCATCTTGGACCTGAGGGACGGGGGAGCCGCGGCCGGTGAGCGGAGCGGCGCCGGGGGGTGGAGAGGGGGCACGGGGGTAGCCCTGGGGACGGGACCCTGCGGGCGGCGGGGAGACACGGGGGGCGCGGGAACCCCGCGGTCGGGCCCGGATCCGGAGGGGCTCGCTGAGGGCGGACCCGCCTCTCTGTACCCCCGGGCCCCGTGGGGCAGCTCCAGGAGCGGGGCAGCGCCGCTCCCTCCCCGCGACGCGGGCGGCGGTCCCGGGACCCCC
>JAYDZK010000070.1:963150-973271 GCA_034509185.1 Euphonia xanthogaster | reverse complement strand
TCTAATGAACTTAGGCTGGTCGAGTTGGTGTCTGTTATGGCCAATTTATCTGTGCAGCTTCAGACCAGCTGTAGCTGTCACAGTTCCCCCTTTCTGTTTAAAAATGCAAAGTGTTCTTTGTCATCCTTCTGCAAGAGCCCTTTGCAGATAGGATGACAAGACAGCCTGATGGCACAGAAGATTTCGGCCCAACTGGACAAGCTCAGCTCCTCCCAGCTAGCAGTGTATCCTATGTATGGTTGGAGATGTAGCATTCATCTCCAGGAGCTGTCAAACGGGATTACAGCAATACAAGTTTTCAAAATGGCATGCTGCAGGCTTGTTACTTAAAAGTTACAATTTTGCAACTTAACTCTACAAACAGGAAACATTTCAACTTTAGAACAATGAGAAAACCAACTACCAGGAGAAACAATTTGTCTTAGTTCAGGTTTGCAATTCATTCCTTAAATAGTTAATACCCCTAAGGCCTCATATCTTTAAATATATTTACAAATTACAACTTTACACTACAAACAAGAAACTATTAAACTCAAAACCATTTCAATTAAAAACACACATCCCTCTGCCACTGTTGTCTCCCAAATGTCTGAGTCTTGGTGTTCAAGTAAGGTGATGGGTAGATTGTCTTACAATTGTTGATAATCTTCTGCCTCTGACAAGCTGTTGGCTTGCTAGGTCATATTATGGCTTGACTGAAAAACATGAGAACACCCAAGACTTTTAACGTGGGGTGGGGGAGGGGTGTACATCCACCCCACACTTCCCCTTTCTTTATTTTTATAACTTAACAGGAATATAATTCAACTAACAAAACATGCAGTTTTGAATGAAATTAACAAGGTGAAATTTACAACTGCCTATATGCTTTGTCATCAGCCAGGGTCTGAGGAGCCCCCTTTTCACAATGGGGACTTGGAGAGCTTTTTCTGGAGTAGGCTTCCATGTCTACCTCAAAGGAAATGGGTCCAGCTTCTGCAAGGCCAAAGCAGCTAGTCAAAGTGACCTGCTTCACTTTTAGCACAGAAACACCTGGGTTTGTTGGCATACTTTCCCTGCCAGCCTTGGTCAGAGCCAAGACCCAGGATGGGAGGGCTTCCCTAAGATATTCTAAAAAGAAATCTTTCAGTAATAACTCATAGAACAGCCGGCTTTGTCATATATCCTTATCTAAATAACCAATTATATTATAAATAGCCTGTAAGTAACTATAACAATGCATATATATATATATATATACACATCCCCTTTTGAAAGTGCCATTTACTTTTTTGGCATGAACAAGCCAACTCAGAAGCATCAAAGGAACCATCCCTGTGTCTCGGTTAGGTTTTTCAGGTCACATGCTGGTTTATGATTAAAAGTGACAGATCCATGTGTTAGTAATGTCCTTAAAATATTTGATTCTTAAGGTCCTTGAGTAAAGTCAGGAGTGAATTGTCACTACAGGGTTCCCACAGTTGTTTCATGGTGTATATGTGGAGCCCTTGGACTTCCCCTGCGAAGGCCTCTTTGCTTGGGTGTGATCTTAGCTTCTCATTTGATGGGTATCTACAAGGGTAACAACATTATTTAGCTGTATTTGTAGAAATCCCTTTGCATAGTCACAATACCAAAAGCATAGTGCAAAATCAGTTGGGTTACCTGTCTCTATATATACAGGTAGTTTGCAGCAGTACAGGACAGAGAGGACACCTATGAAGTTGTTTCTTGATGTTGGAGGGAATTAAGTTACTCACACAGCTATTGTTCTGGGTTATTGACTGTAAGAGATGACACACTGCAGGTTCTCCAGAAGTCAGAGGAATTGGTATTAATTTTAACATAATCTTTGTCATTTGTAGAGGTGGTGAACACAATGCTGGCTTAATTAAATATGGACAATAATATCTGGTAGGAAAGGTTTCAGATCCCAGCTTCAGGCTACCCTAATTAATGGGACCTCATTAGATAAGTGAATATAAAGCGTCCATTTTGGTTTGGGTCTCTGTTTACTTTTAATGCTGCAGTACTTAAAATTATCAAATCAGCACTTCCATGAGCATTCACTTTGCAAAACGAAATATTGGGTAATAGTTGTAGACTAAAACAATAACATTCCTCTGTATAAATTAAATCATACTTTGAAGAAATGAGTAGCCTAGGAGTTATGTACAAAGAAAAGCAACAATCATTGTTGAAATGAAATGCAAAATGTTACTGCTACTCCTGCTGTCTCAGATACCTGTGAAATAGATTTAGCAAAACCCTTAGAATGTATTTGTAGGTTTACAAATCAAGTTTCAGAAAAATCAAATCATGTCAAAGAAGGTTCTATAAAGCAAGGAAAAGCATATGTACATTTTCCATATAACCTTGCGATTTTACTCCTTAAAGTTGTTAAGTTTCTGTATCAGTCTATTTGCAAGGTAACTGTTTATCCTAATAAATTTAGATACATTTCCCCTTTGATTACAAATAAAGCATTGCACCTTCAAGGCAGGTAATCTTAAACCATGGTGCCAGGTATGCACAGGTCACATTGTGCTCATTGTCTCAAACAAGGTGAGCACTGACATAATAAAGCCACTCAGACATGTAAACATGCACCCTGTTACCCAACTGCACAAACACCTTCTCTCCTAAATTAGTACCTCTGTGTTTGCTTTCATGAACTTTGAGTGTTCTTTTGGGGACATTTAAAACATTGTATTTGAATACTGAAATGTCATAAATATGAAGAAAGTCTATGTCTCAGTGAAGTTGCTTTCTGTCTGATGCAGGAAAGTAGCAGGAGGCTGTCACAAAGGGACTGGCAATACTATGTATGCCACCTCTTTTCATTGGGCAGTTGGTTGGGTCACTGACAGGGTAGGTTGAGTTTATAATAAAGGGCAGTACTTCTGAAACACAGGATTAACTGTTTATAGAAGGTCCATCACTGGGAAATATTAGATATATGGTCGAAATTAAAATATTAAAATATTAGTGATATGGTTGGAATAAAGGCATCACCTTTATACTTAGAAAGAAAACCTCCTTTAAAGCAAAACACTGGTGTCTTCCCCACTAAAACTTCAAACACTATAACCCCACTAAAACTTCAAACACTGTAAGAGATGGCAAGACTGGAATAAATTCTATTTGATCTAATTTTCAACCCGTAATGAATTTTAGTCCCCTATACCGAATATTTGTGTTGTGCAGATAGAAAGAAAAATTCAACAATTTTTGTCTCCTGTGTAATCATCTTATGTTCTGATTCATGACTTTGGAATACTAAGAATTTTACAAGATCTTTAAGGATAATAACTATAGGAATTGCATAAATATAATAGAAAAGGTTGAATTCAAGAACAAAGCAGTCTGTCACTATAGGACACAAAATAACATGACGCGGACTCACGGCTCCTTTCAAGGTAAAAAGGGACTTGTTATTTTCTAACTCCCAACATTTATAGATTTCCAAAAGTGACAGTGGGTTGGAGGGTGACAGTGCCACCTCTCCAATGACACTGGACAAGCCAACAGTCCATCACATTTCTCCTCCTCCATAAAAGAATGCCAAACAATGAGTTATTTACATCAAGTGTGTGAGAAAGTTCCTTACAAGAATGTAAACATCAGAAGGCTCAGAGAATCTTAAAAAATCAGGGTGACAGGACAACTCATCACAGCACCTCCCAATATTTGGTGATTTCCAGGGGTTTGGGTGACCTTGCAGCCTGGGGCTGGTGCTGTGTCCTCTGGGGGAGCCAGTGCTGGGTAAGACCAGGGGACTGAGAGCTCCTCCCCTGTCCCTGCACGATGACTGCCATGTGCCCAGGCCACCCTGGCAGAGCTGGCCCCTCAGCAGGGCAGTGACAGGTGACCTGTGTCCTCCAAGCACCCAGATCACGCCCCCCACCCCACACTGCTGCTCACGCTGTGCCCGTGCCCCAGGTGCAGCTGCTGCCGGGCACTGCAGGCACCCCAAAGGGGCTGTCCCCAAAGCAGGGCTGTCCCCAAATCAGGAGCTGTCCCCAAAGCAGGGCTGTCCCCAAATCAGGAGCTGTCCCCAAAGCCAGGCTGTCCCCAAATCAGGAGCTGTCCCCAGAGCAGGGCTGTCCCCAAAGCAGGGGCTGTCCCCAAATCAGGAGCTGTCCCCAGAGCAGGGCTGTCCCCAAACCGGGGCTGTCCCCAAATCAGGGGCTGTCCCCAAACCGGGGCTGTCCCCAAAGCCAGGCTGTCCCCAGAGCAGGGCTGTCCCCAAAGCAGGGGCTGTCCCCAAATCAGGAGCTGTCCCCAAAGCAGGGGCTGTCCCCAAAGCAGGAGCTGTCCCCAGAGCAGGGCTGTCCCCAGAGCAGGGCTGTCCCCGGCTCTGAGCAGAGGCAGGGTCCCCGAGCAGGGCCAGGCTGCAGGGCCGTGCCAAGCCCGCTGCCAGGGGCTGATCCTGGCACCCAGGGCTGCCCGGGGGTGCCAGGGGTGGATGGCAGCAGGAGCTGCCCCAGCCCCTCGGGGGGAGCTGGCTCTGGGTCCCTGCCAGCTGGAGGGAGGCTGAGGGAAGGAGCTCCTGGTCTCCCACGGAGCACGGGCTGTTTGTGGTGCTCCACAAGGGAGGCAGAGGAAGATGATGGTCACGGGGAAGGGTGGGAAATGCAGGAGTTCTGTGCCCCTCAGGAAACAAGGGGAGCTGAGCAGCGCCCTTGCCTGATTGCAGAAATCAGCACAGAGGATTCGTGTGAGGCTCTTGTGAGTCTGAAGAGGAAACGCTGCCAGGGCTGATGGATTCCTCAGAGGAGATGAGGCCTTTTAGCAATTCAGAGATGAGGAAAAGGCTCAGACAGCCACCAGAAGGACACAGAATGAACCCAAAATGATCAGGATTCTGTCCCCAAAGGTAAACACAGAGACTGGCTCACGGAGCATGAGCTGCCCTGGTGCTCTTGACCTGGCAGAGGCTCTGTTTGTTCCAGGAAAGGACACGAGGTGGGAGTTTGCAAAGAGCAGCACGTGGGGCTGCAGGGCTGCAGACACAGTGAGGGATGGGAACTGACTGGGAGGGGGCAGAGGGGGAGAGCCCTGAGGGGCTTCACGTGAGCTGGTGCATTCAGGAGAGCAGGGCAGAGCCCAGGGGCTCCACCGGGGCCTTTTCATCCAAAGGCACCCAGCAGAGACACCACAGAGTTTTGGGAAGCATCAGGAGGTGAAGCAATGAAAGGATGGAGCCAGTAAATAACAAGTCTGGGGTGATGCTGGGCACAGTGAGGTGCCAGGCTTGGCTCTGAGCAGTCACTGGCAAACACCAGTGGCACCAGTGACACCAGTGACAGCAGCACAGGGGAGATCTGGCCCTGCAGAGCAGGCAGGGTCACCCCAGGCTGTGAGGGTGGGGACCTGAGGGCTGTCCCCTCGTGTCCTGCGCCTCTCCTGGCTGGTGCTCACTGGGAGCTGGATCAAGAGTGGAGTCAGAAAGGGCAGGACAGAGCCAGGGCACCAACCCTGAGCTCTGTGCATTTCCAAATGTGCCCCCACTGCCCAAGGTGCTGCCCTGTGCCAGCCACCACCCCCAGAGCCACCTCAAGGGTGCCAGTGCTGGGGGCACTCCCTGCCCTTACCCTGGCACTTCACTGGGGTGGTTTCACACAAAGGTTCTGTCAGCTCCCCAAGAGCTGCTGCTGCCAGAGAGGTGAGAACAGGGAATGTCAGTGCCCTGAAAGTGCTCTGGGCAGGGGAAGGGGCTGGGGGGGCTTGGGGTGACCTGGGCACTGCAGGTTCCTGCAGAGCCTGTGCCACACCCTCTGTCCCAGCTGCACGGCTGCTGCTTGGGCTCCGTGCTGGGGGAGCCCCAGGCCCCCCGCCTGGCATGGGCAGGGTCCTGCTCTGCTCCAGCTCCTCCCTCGGATCCTGCCCCAGCCCTGCTCGTGCCCCAGCTCCTCTCCTGGATCCTGCCCCAGCCCTGCTCCTGCCCCAGCTCCTCTCCTGGATCCTGCCCCAGCCCTGCTCCTGCCCCAGCCCTGCTCCTGCCCCAGCTCCTCTCCTGGATCCTGCCCCAGCCCTGCTCCTGCTGCCCTCGAGCAGGTCCCTGCTGCCCCATCTGTGCCTCCTCCACCACTCCACCCTCTCTGGCAGGGTGCTCTGCCCTGCACCCAGGGCCTGTCTGGCTCCTGGCTGCTGCCCTGCCTGGCTTGGCTGCCGGGCACGGGGCTGAGCCCAGCTGCCCCCCCTGGGCCTGGCCCTGGCTCCCGGGCTCACCTTGGCCCTGGGGCTGTGCCACCACCCGAGACTTGTCTGATCACTCCTGGAATCATTAGGGACAGACCAATGGGATCAGGGAGTGCAGCCCGGACCCCGGAGCACCCCCGTGGTCAGCACTAACCCCGGTCCCCAGGTGCCACATCCTCCAATGCTGCAAAGGCCTCCGGGGCTGGTGACTCCACCACTGCCCTGGGCACCCTTTCCCTGAAGAAATTCTCCCTGATGTCCCCTGCAGAGCTCCCCTGGCACAGCCTGAGGCCATTTCCTCTTGCCGTGGTGATGGCTCTGGGCTGAACCTGCCCTCCTCCCACCCTGGGACAGACCCTGGTGACAAACAAGCCCCTGCCCCTCTGGCCATGTCCCGCTGTGCCCCAGCAGGCAGTGCCACGCTGAAAGGGCTCTTCTCCTTTGATCTGTGGTGCAGAATGGACAGAGCAGTGAGGCAAACCCCTGCTTTATGTACCTGAGGTGAATGAAACATGGCTTTGTGCTCCTGGCTGAGAATTCCTGCTCCGCCTCTGCCTGGATCAGCAGCTTGGGCAAGCGTGGCCATGCTTTGTGCCTCTGTCAAGGATCAGGGACAGAGAGGGGCACAGGGACCCCCTGCACAAAACCCAACCCTGTCCCAGGCTCTGGGCTGGGCTCCACACCCTGAACCCACTTCCCATCCCTGGAGGTGCTCCAGGGCAGCTTGGATGGAGCAGCCTGGTCTAGTGGGAGGTGCAGTGAGATGAGCTTTAAGGTCCTTTCCAACCCAAACTGCTCTGGGATTCTGTGACAGATTTGCTCTGAAAGGAGCTGCTCCAGAGGGTGGAGGTGGGAATGCCAGAGTGTTCGAGGTACTGAGGAAAGGAACCTCCAGGCTTTGCTGCCACGAGTCTGTGGCCAGCGGAGGATGCTGAGGGAGAAGGGACCATGTGAAGCCCAAACTGCTACAGCTGCCTCCTTGCGGTGCCACTGCTGCTCCAGAGACTGCTGGGACTGTGTGCACACCATCACCTTGGGTGCTTGACTTCCCCCATCCCAAATTCCTTCATTCTCCATAATTCCCTCAGCTGTTTATGGGCAGATCCTGCCTTTTGCACGTTTCAAACCCCGTGTGTGGCAGCACCTGTGCTGCATTAACTCCCGTGCTGAGACAGTGAACAGCCAGTGCTGCCCTGTGTCCCTGTCCCCTCACCTCCCCTCCGTGCCCCAAGGACCCTGCAGGAGCCACCACAGCCTGGGGCTTTCCTGATGGCACAATTCCCTGCCACTATTGGTTTTCCCCCCAGAACAAAACCTTTGCATTGCTGGCTCTGTGAGGATGCTCAGGAGCAGGGCCCATGGTCTGGTTGATGCTCTCCCCCAGAGGGTGCCAGGGTCATGCCAGCTCTTCCCTGCCCTCCTCCCCGTGCCCCAGCCCCTTCTCCCTGGTCCAGGCCCGGATTATCCTGCAGCTGAGTGGCCAAACCCTTGGGAAGGGGCTGGAGGGGGCTGAGGAGTGGCTCTGTCCTCCTGCAGCCACAGCAGAGCCACTTCCAGTCACCTCCTGCCACACCCCAGCAGCCAAAGCCAGCAGGGGATGGAGCTGGGTGTCTGGGTGAGCTGGGGATGGGGCTGGGTGTCTGGGTGAGCTGGGGATGGGGCTGGGTGTCTGGGTGAGCTCCGTGTGCCAGGCACATGCTCACGCTGAGGGGTGGTGCCCAGTCCTGCCCAGGCTCCAGGAATGCCAGCGAGGTGAATCACCGGGAGCACAGGCTGGATGAACACGGGGGCAGGGGCTGAGCAGGGGCTGGAGGAGCCCTCCAAAGCCTCTCACGTTTCAGCTTGTGGAAAACACGTTCACTCTCCTGTGAAAATGTAAAAAGTGATAAAGGACAATGGGAGACCAGAGCACAGAGCAAAGGTTATCACGGCCGGGTGCTTCTTGGCACTCAGCCAGGAGCGCCCTGCTCTCTTCGGGGACACCCCTGAAATACCTTGAATTACATCAGCCTCGTGCATATTCATAGACCCTCATGCATATCCATAGCCTAGTTTACATATTCATGAGCTATTTTACATGGCCCCTCCCTGGTCTGCCTTTTCAGAGCCCGCGTGTTTCTTGGCTGTGGTTTTGGCTCCTTCTCCTCAGCACTTCCAGTCTGAGCCTTGCTTTCTTCAGACGGGGAGTGCTGAAAGTTGGCATATCTGTAGCAGGGTCCTCATCCTGTGTCCATTGGATGTTATCCCATCCAAGCAGGCAGTTTAACACAAGCATACTCAGATCAGCTATTTCACTACTATGTCTTAAGCTTAATTAACAGTAGAAATAATTCTATATCTTTATACCAAAGTTATTTTAACATCACACATCTAAAATCCATTTAATATTTGAAAAAAGCCAATATTATAATATGTATCTATAGCAAGCTGGAGTGCAAAACCTGAGCCTCTCCCTGAGAGGGCACGTGTCTGTCTGCAGGAGCTCAGGGGTGCACTTCCCACATTGACCCAGCCACACTTTGTGCCCCAGAGCAGCAGCACCAACCCTGAGCCAGGTGGGCAGGGGGGCAGCAGCTCAGCTCTGCACTGCCCAAATTTCTGCCCCGCTCCTCCACATCTGAGATTTCTGCTCCTAAAGTTGAGCCTTTCTCTGGGAGTCACAAAATGGATATTTTCAGGCTGAGGACAATTTAAATCATGCTTAAAATTCTTCTTAAAATTCCTTTTCTATACTTTCCCCTAGGATTAGAGAAACTGGCAATTTTTAGTGAAAATATTTGTAGGATTTTGCAAATATGTTGTGGAAACAGGATTGTTGTGTTCCTAACAGGGGATGAAGAGCCCAGCAAAGAGCATCTCCCTGTTCCACTGCACTCTGGGCACTCTGAGTGGAAAAAAGGAACTTTTACAGGTGTAAAGGCAAGCAGAGAAATGAACATCAAGGAAAAAGGGACAGGTGAGGGACAGAAAAGGGGAGAAATAGGCCAGAATCTGGGCAAAGTGTAAAAAATTTTAACTGGGCAAACAAAAATTACACTCAAAATGAGTTTTAATTTCAAGCCTCTAATTTTCACTGTTGTTATTGTTTTGATGCTGGACCAGCACACAGATCCCATCCAAAGCCTCATCCCGGTGTGTACAAGCACTGCTGGTAAATCCTGATGGAATTGCTCTGTAGTGAAATGTTTTGACACTTTGAACAAGATGGGAAGACAAGCACACAGCAAGTTAATGAGAGGACCAGCAGCTCTCAATATATTCAATAATGATTTCCAACAAATGCAGAGCTATTTTGTCAAAGTATTTCATTAAAGCACAAAGCAGCACTTTGATCTGGAAAATAAGATGTTTCAATCAACACTGAGTAAAAGCTGTTCTGAATGTTGTAAAACAAATACAGCAATGGGAATAAATTAATGGAAGAGCAGGAATCCTCTGCCCCACCATGTGCCTGGTGCATGCTACACAGCACTGCCGGCTGAGAGAAATGGAAAGAAATACCACTTGCATCCCTGGGAAAGTGATGGAGTCAGCATTTTATTCTAAATTTTGTGTGTTTTGTTTTAGATTGCAATTTGCACTTTTTCTTTCCCAGTTATTTCCATTTTGGAAGTGCTCTCTTTATTGAAGAGTTTTCCCTCTCGGCTGGGATTGATGCAGGTTTCAAGTGGTGACAGTTTTTTATTAGATGCAGTTTCCAAGTCTCAGCCCCTGCCAGGTGCAGTTGGGTGCCACCCCTTTCTCTGTGCATTGCTGTCCCCATGGGCTGGTGGCCAGGGGAGCTGGGGATGTCCCCTCCTGCCAGCTCTGCTGTGACACCGCTGTGGCACCGGCCCTGGGCACAGCCCCGTGACTGTGACACACAGAAAGACTCTAAAACTCAAAGACAAAGCAACTTGTAAACTAGGTGTGTATTTTCAGCTGGGCTCATGTGGGAT
>JAYDZK010000070.1:930089-944783 GCA_034509185.1 Euphonia xanthogaster | reverse complement strand
GCTGGGATGGGCACACCTGAGCTCCAGGCCGGGGCTGGGATGGGCACACCTGAGCTCCCTGCCGGGGCTGGGATGGGCACACCTGAGCTCCAGGCCGTGCCCTGGGTGTCCCTGGGCCCGCGGGTGCCCTTTGCCTCCCGCCCAAGGGGCGCGGTGGGCCTGAGGCAGCGGGGCCGAGCTCCTGCCCGCGCCGGCGTGGCCCCAGCCCGGCTGCCCGCCCTCGGCCCTTGCAGCCCGGCACTGCCCGGCGCTGCTTCCCCTCTCGGGTGGCTGCTGAGCTGAGAGCAGTGCTGAGGCTCTCCTCCTCCTCCTCCTCCTTGCTGCGCTGTCCCTCAGGACGGACCGTTCAGCCTGCTCCTCCTCCTCCTTTTCCACTTCATTAGTGAGTCTCTCTGCACTAAGAAGTCGTGATAGCTGCCGGGGGAGCTGGCAGGGCTGTGGAGAGCAGAGGGGAGGCCGCCAGCCCCGCTGCCGGGCTTTGGGATGCTGGCACTGGGGTTGGGATGCTGCGGGGCCGCCTGGGTGCTGGCTGAGCCCAGGCACAGCTCAGCAGGGCTGGGGGAAGACAGAGGGGACAGTCGGGGGCTCTTTTGCCCACATGCAGTGGCAGGAGGCAGAGAAAGCAGCTTGGGGCAGCTCCAGCTGCTCTGCCGGGGTTCTGTCCCGTTTCTGCCATCCATGGTGCTCCTCCTTTGGGGCTGCCATGGGCAGGAGGTGGCCACTGATGCTCCCACAGAGGCCTGTGCATCCCACGGAGGGCTGTGCATCCCACAGGAGATTTCCACTGGCCCTGGTGGCCTGCAGATCCCAAGGGCTGCACATGGCAGAGCGCGGGGGTCCTGGGCAGCCCCAGCCCTGCACCCAGCGCCCGTGCCCAGCACGTGCCCGCTGCCAGCAGCAGTATGACACCTACACGTGGTGCCTCACCAAAGAAGCTGGACTTTGCAAACACGTTCTGTGGGCATTGCTTTAATTTCCCAATGTCTCAACACTCTCCCAAAGCTGAGAAGCTGAGATGGTTTCTCCTCTGCGGAGAGGGAGGCTCCTGTTGTCGCACTCTCACATACGCACGCATCACACACTCACAGGGACTCTGATTCCTCTTCCTTCCCACTTTCCTCCTCCAAATGACTTCAAACACTTTATGAAAATGTTATTTTCTCCCAAACTGTTGCCTTTCTGCCTTGCTCTCCTGAGAAGCCTGTTGGCTTTCCCTGGGCTCACAGTGTGCAGGGATAGGGATGTCCCTGCAGAAGAGGGAAGTTGCTGGAGGGCTGAGCAGTGCTGAGGGGGCTGAGTTGTGCTGGGGGGGCTGAGCTGAGTTGTGCTGGGGGGGGAACACCAAACCTTCCTATACTTCTAGTGGGGCTCATCTGATCCTTCCAAGTTGTTCTGGATTGAATCGTTGAATCCGAGAATGGGATTGAAAGGGTTGAAAAGACCTCACAGACCATCCAGCCCCATATGCCTGCCCTGGGCCAGGACACCTTCCAGTAGATCAGATTTTCTCCAAGGCCCTCCATCCTGATCTGGGACAATTCCAGGGATCCAGGGGCAGCCACAGCTGCTCTGCGCACACTGTGCCAGGGCCTGCCCACCCTCACAGGGAAGAATTTTTTCCAAAAATCCAATGCAATGGAGCAAACCCTTCCTGCGAGACAGTGCAGTGAGGACACAGCTCAGAGGTGCTCTCCACGCTGCTGCGGGGGTCCCGTTTTCCAGGAGCACGTGGGCAGACGCCCCCAGCCCCGTGGCAGCCCAAGTTGCCCAGGCAGGACCTGTTCCCCGTGTCCGTGGCAGGCCCTGCTGTCAGAGCAGCCCCTGGGCACGCCGGGCCCGGGCCAGGCTGGAGCTGGAGTGAACCCTCTGCTGCCGGTGGCAGGGGCTGACTCACGGCGCTCTCCAGTCACAAGCAGATGGATGATTTGATCACCTAGCAACCGAAATAAGTCTCGGATTAAACCATCATCCCCCTGGGTGGCAGGGGCCGGGCAGCCCCCAGCCACTTCCCAGCCCCTGGGCTTCCCTTGAGAGGGGCTCGGGGCTGTCTCCTGGCAGCCCTGGGAGGAAGACCATGCCTGCCACCCACACCCCAGCAGCAGGGGCTCAGCAGGGCTCAGCTGGGTGCAGGGAGGGAGGGGTCCCCCAGGAGCAGCTCCCAGGGAGGTCCAAGGGGCATCTCCAAGCATGCACAGAGAGACCAGGTCTCTGGCACCCTTTGGACAGGCTGCTGGCAGTCTGGAGCACCCAGAGATTCTCTGTCAGGAGAGAGAGGCTTGTGCCAGGACCTCCAGAGTGAAGTTTCTGGGAGATTGAACATGGAGAGCTTTGGATGGGATCCGCTGACCCCTTGTCACCCCCTCCACCGGCAGCTCTGAGCATCCTTGGCTCCAGCCCAGCCCATTGCCTGCTGCTGTCCGAGCCAGAGGATGATCCCAGCACGGCATGTTCACTGCAATTGTTCCATCAGGGGCAGGAGGGGTTTGCTCCTGGCAGAGCCCTGCTGCTGCCTGAGGTGCCATTTACCTCCTGATGGCTCCAGCCACCTCCAGAGGATCTTGGCACAGGGCTGCTATCCATGCCCCATCCCTGGAAGTGCCCGAGGCCAGGTTGGACAGGGCTTGGAGCAGCCTGGGACATTGGAAGGTGTCCCTGCCATGGCAGGGATGGCACTGGGTGGGTTTTAAGGTCCCTTCCAACCCAAACCATTCTGGGATTCTGTGATCCTACCACAGCCCTGAGGGGGATGGGCTCTCCTGGGGCACAGGCTGAGCTGAGCTGGAAAGCGAGTGCTGGGCAGGTAGAGGGGCAGGAGGAGGTGTGAGGGCACTGTCAGGTTTGGGGTGCCCATGGCACCCATTTGGAGCCAGGGGGGTCCCTGTGCTGCAGAGCCCTTCGTGGCTCCAGCAGCGGTGCCTGTGGGAGGTGGGGCAGTGGGGACACAAACTGCAGTGTCCTGTGGGAGGGCACGGCTGGGCTGGCTCCTGTGCCCATGGCACCACTCTGGTGTTTGCACCTCTGGTGGCACTGTGGGATCACTCACAGCCGGTGGGGAGCCCAGTGTGAGCCAGAGCAGGGTGTGCAGGGTGGGATGGAGACCACCAATCCACCCCAAGTGCCCCAGAGCCAGCAGCCATCTCCTGCCCAGAGGGAAGCTCCATCGGGGCTGTGCCAGGCTGTCCTGGGTGCGGAGCTGTGCCGCTCCCTCCTGCACCATCCCAATGCCAGGGCTGGTGCCAGCGTGGCGCTGCTGGCCCAGAGGAGGGCTCAGGAAATAGGGCAGCCCAGTGGCAGCTGCTCTTTGTGGGACACAGCTGATATAATTAGATGGGACGCCCTGTTCCGTGCCCGCAGCCCTACTTTGGTGGCACTGCTGGTCCCAGGGAAGGTGAGCCACTTCCAGCGGGGAGTGCTGCCTGCTGGGCTCCTCCCTCGCTCTCTCCTGCCTGGGAGCCACATGTCCTCTCCTTGCTGGGCTTTGGTGGCTTTGGGAGACCCTGTGACCTGCAGGAGAGGGTCAGGGAGGGGGTGGTGGGAGCTGGGTCAGCCCCTCACCCCACCTGGGCTCTCCAACTTCCCTGTCAGAATTGAAAGGGTTGAAAAGACCTCACAGACCACCCAGCCCCATCTGCCTGCCACGGGCAGGGACACCTTCCAGTAGATCAGGTTTCTCCAAGGCCTTCCATCCTGTTCTTGGGCACTGCCAGGGACCCAGGGGCAGCCACAGCTGCTCTGAGCACCCTGTGCCGGGGCCTCCCTACCCTCACAGGAAAGAATTTTTTCCAAAAATCCAATGCAATAGAGCAAACCCTTCCTGCGAGGCAGTGCAGTGAGGACACAGCTCAGAGGTGCTCCAAATCCAGTGCCTGCCACAGCTGCAGGACATGGGACGGCCTTGGAGCCAAAGCCCCACAGGCAACCCGGGGATTGGAGAGGTCACTCTGAGTCAGGCTTTAACCCCAATAGAGAGCACCCCAAACTGCATCTGCTCTGCCTCTGGAGAGCCCTGAACACCCATCCTGGTGTTCAGAAGTGCCCATGCCTGAGGCACCCAGCATGGCTGTGCATCTCTGCTCCAGAGCATCCCACACATCCCAGGCTGGACCTTCCAGGACTGCTCATCCCCATGAGGATGAGTCTTAGCTATTGGGGAAATACCAGCTGGAGCTGTCAGGGAGGGTTGGGGTGGATATAAGGGAAAGGTTCTTCCCCAGAGTGTGCTGGGAACTGCCCAGGCTCCCCAAGGAATGGGCACGGCCCTGAGGCTGCCAGAGCTCCAGGAGGGTTTGGGCAGCACTGCCAGGGATGCCCAGGGTAGGGTTGTTGGGGGTCTGGGCAGGGGCAGGAGCTGGGCTCATGATCCTTGTGGGTCCCTTCCCAGTCAGGATATTCCGTGGTTGTGTAGGAACTCCTGCTTTGTGTGTCATCAGGTCCATCAAACCCAGCCATTTTTGCCCCTGCCAAGAAGGCAGGAATGTGTTTGGCATCCCCATTCCTCCAGCCACCTCCACTGGGGTGGGCTCAGACCAAGCCAGGATCCCTCTGCCAGGTTCCATTCCATCGTGGTCTGGGGTGCTCCAGGAGATCCCATGGCCCGTGGCAGGAGCAGCCAAGGCTCTGTGGACAGAGGCAAATGTCAGAGAAAGCCAAGAAGAATTTTATTTCCACAAACATCTGTTTACACTGCACTACTGGTTTCCTTTGGGGCTGGGCAGCTGCTGTAAGCTTCCTGCCTCAGAGGGGTGTGAGGGGACATTGCCTGTGCCTTGGGCTCACGGCTGTTCTGGCAGGGAGAGGGGCAGCAGGGAGAAGGGCAGCTGCTTTGACATCTCCCCCTGTGGGCTGGGAGTCACCCCCTGAGGGGTGCCTGGGCTGGAGGCACATGGGGACATTCTCCATGAGGAGAAGTCACAGCACATGGTGGCCTTTGGGGAGTTTGGTGGCAGGAGGAGCCCTAGGTGCTGGCCCTGTACAGTGCCTGGAGCTCTGGGTACACGTGGAGCTGTCCTGCCTCAGTGCAGGCACAGGAGGGGCCCTGTAGCAGCCTGTGGTGAGGCCCCAGGGTAGGAGGGTGTTGGGAACCTCCCAAGTTTTCCTGAGACCCACTGGGCTGTGACAGAGCTGTGGGAACAGTGCCAGAGGAGCAGGGGTGGGTGCTGCTGGGGGCTCCCATGGCACAGGGCACCTCCTGCCCTGGCAGTGCTGCCAGAGGCCAGGGCAGGCTGGAGGGAGAGGCAGTTTTGTTTGGAAAGACAGAATGGTGGAGAGCAAACCACCATTGTGGCTGGAGAGGACTCAGCTCTGCCCCAAACCCAGCTCAGGTAACCCTCAAAGGGGTCTCAGTGGGGGCTTCGTGGGCAGGGAGAGCCCCAGGCCATCCCTCATCCAGGGATCCTTCACCCAGGGATCCCTCACCCAGGCCATGACAGGAGCCCTCAGAGCCCCTGCCTGCCTCTCCTGGAGGAAAGCTGCCCTGTCCCTGGACATGTTTGAGCCTCCAGTGCCATTCCTGCTCCTCCCTGGCTCTGCAGGTGGGGTGGGAAGGTTTCTGCTCAGCTGGACGTTTCTGGGGAGGTGGCTGTGTCTGTCCTCCCCTGCAGGAAGGAAGGAGCAGCTCCCCAGGGGGCTGCTGGCACTGACACCTGGGCTGGCATTGCTGGAAGGGCACAGGAATTCCACAGGATTCCCAAGGAGGAGGGAGGAACAAATCCAGACCAGTGTATTTGAGGAGGTCATGCCAGGTTTAAATCCAGCTCCAACTCTACAGTTTTCCCCAGTGCTGGGAAAGGTGAAACTGGAAAGGAGCCAGAGAATCAAACCCAGGGCACCTGCACCCTGTCCAGGAGTAACAGGAGATTGGGAAAATGATCCTTAGCTGGCAGAGCAGGCAGGGACCTGCTGGGGGCTGGAGGCAGCCCTGGCACAGCTCCTGCTATGAGAGCCTGGCTGGCACCATGGGCTGGGATGGGAGCAGGGGGCACAGGGAGAGCCCAGGGTGGGGGGGGATGTGCTGGGCAGGGGCTTCTCAGCACCCCCCTGAGCACCCTCTTCTGCCAGCACCATCTCCTCCACAGCTGAGAAAAGACAATATCTGTTTTTTCACTGAAATTCACGTTTTTTCTGACTCTTTTCATAATGGGAACAGAGGCTCTCACTTTTCCTGGAGGGCCATGGGTCTCCACGTGTAACTGGCACAGTGGAGGGGCTGCAGCCTGCCCAGGGATGTCCTTCCCCCAGCTGCTTCACTGGGAAATAGGTGGCTGCAAAAACCATGCTCAAATGCTGTAAAAATGTGGCTGCAGGTCCTGTTCTCTCTCAGCTCATGTTTGTGGGCATAAAGAACTTTAGAGGTGATGAACTTCATTTAAATGGAAAGCATTCATTACTGGCACTGTAACTCCTCTGGTGATGGCTGGGCCAGGCTCTGTGGTGAACTGCTCCTCTCTGGTGGCTGTGCCTGCACCTGAGGCTTCCCCCCTCCCTCTGCCTTCCAGTGGCTTTGCAATCCTGAGCTGGGTGATGCTGTGCCAGGGCTGTGCCAGGGCTGGCCCAGTGCCCAGGGGCAGCAGGCTGGGAGAATCCAAGGGGATCCCAGTGGGCTGAAGGGCAGGGGGATCCCTGCCCTGGTGCCCTGGGGATGTGGCTTGTGCTTCTGGTTCTGTGCTCTGTCCCATGGGAGCTGAGCCTCCTGTGCCCAGCACTGGTGTGGGTTTGGAAGGGCTCTGATGCTGGAGAATGGATGAATTTTGGGAAGGCCAAGGCTGTAGAGCTGTCCCTGAGGTGTTCCTGGGCCCTCCTGGGCTCCTGCCTGACCCTGAGTAGGTTTGTCATCCAGGAGAGAGGAGCGTGGTCCTGTAGGAGCTACAGGGGACACAGGGGCCCTGCCAGGGGACAGTGAGGGCTCTCCCGGCTGGGGCAGAGTCCCGTGCTGGGGCATTGCCTGAAGGAGGGGTCCAGAGAAGCCCCCACACACCTGGCATCACCCAAACCCCACAGGCTGGCATCACCCAAACCCCAGCAGGCGGGCACAGAGCTGGGGGCTCCCCTCAGAGCCGTGGCCATGCCTGGCACCACGACCCAGGGCCCTCGGGGAGCCCAGCCCAGCATGGAGCTTTGCTCTTGCAGCCCTGCCCGGGCAGAGCCAGCCTCTGTCACACAGCAGGCCAGGGGACCAGGGAGCTGCGGTGCTTGTGCTGCTGCCCTGCCCCGGGAGGAGGCTCCGTGTGCCCCCACGGCCGCTGGGGGGGGGGCCCAGCCCGGTGCCAGGCTGCCCTTCCCGGCAACAGCAGCACCAGATCCGATTTGCCTGCCCTTCCTTCGCCGGCCCCACTAAGCAGGGTTTAATTTTGTTAAATAATACAGAGTAATGGCAGCGGGGCTGGGAGCCAAATGGCCTGGAGACATCCTTGGGAGCCGGGGGGGCTCTGCAGCGGGGCAGGAGCAGCTCTGGGAGCGGGGATGGGGTCGGGCAGAGCTGCTGGCAGCAGGGCTGCTCCTGGGGGTGGTCCCGGGGTGCTGCCAGGCTCGCTGCTGGAGCAGATGTGGCCGCTCGCCGTGCGGTGCTCGCGGCCACGCTGCCTTCCGAGCCATTGCTAAATGGCTGCTAAACAGCACTGTCAGAGGCACGCTCATCTTCCCGTCCTAATTAGTGGATCAGACAGTAATTTGTAATCCGTTTGAATAGGAGGATCGGAGTGTCTCGCCCTGGAGCCTGGGCAAGATGTGGGGGTGGCAGCATGGAGCAGGGCAGGGACCAGGGCTGTACCCAGGGTCCTCCTGGTGCCTGCAGGAATTGCTCTCCCCTCTCAGGCTCCGTGAGCCCTCTGCTTTCTTCAGAGTTTTGGCATTTCCATTTCTCTTTGTGGTACCCAGCACAGTGTCCCCAGCAGCAGGGTCACAGGTCCTGCTGCCCCCGCAGTGGTGGCAGTGGCAGGGCACTGTACCTGGTCACCAGGGCCCTTTGCAGCACCAGCTGGGCCACACCGGAGCTGGGATGGGCTGGGGCCAGGGTAACCCCCCCAGGGCAAACCCATCCCAGCAGGGCTCTGCTCTTAGGTGTGTTTGTGTTCTCAGTACTGAGGATACAATGACACCTGGAGCAGAGGGATGGAAAAAAGCCAAAAAGTTGAAAAACAAGAGCTGAAAGAAGAGGGGTTGAGGGTGTGAGGTGAGCAGACAAGGCAGAGAGCAGGAGCACCCCGGGTGGGATGGGCAGGGAGAGGCTAAGCTGGGCTGGCCAGAGCAGCGTGTGGAGCAGGAGTTTGGTGTGAGGCCATGGCTGAACTGTGCCAGAGCCCCTGGGTGGGCCTGGGACAGAGCTCAGGAGCAGGGCAGGGCTGGGGGTGGAGCTGGGCTCCCAGGGCTAGGGATGGATCTCCCAGGGCTGGGGATGGAGCAGGGTTCAGGGCTGGGGATGGAGCTGGGCTCAGGGCTGGGGATGGAGCTGGGCTCCCGGGGCTGGGGATAGAGCTGGGCTCAGGGCTGGGGATGGAGCCCCCAGGGCTGGGGATGGAGCTGGGCTCAGGACTGGGGATGGAGCTGGGCTCCCAGGGCTGGGGATGGAGCTGGGCTCAGGGCTGGGGATGGAGCTCCCAGGGCTGGGGATGGAGCTCCCAGGGCTGGGGATGGAGCTCCCAGGGCTGGGGATGGAGCTGGGCTCAGGGCTGGGGATGGAGCTGGGCTCCCAGGGCTGGGGATGGAGCTGGGCTCAGGGCTGGGGATGGAGCTGGGCTCCCAATGCTCTCAGCAGCTCCCCTGAACAGCAGGAGCAGTGGACAGGAGAGTGACTGTGGCAAGGAGTGGGGCTGAGCCCAGGAAAAGGGACAGGCAGTGGTGACAAGGTGGCCTCGGGTTCTGGGCTCACAAATAGCTCTGGGTTCCTGGGCAGGAGTGACAGGCAGGGTCAGGCTGTGACAGAGCCAGGGCAGCAGCAGTGGGACAGGGTCACAGTGCCCTCGCCAGGGTGGCACCGAGCAGCTCCGTGCTGGCCGTGTCTTTAGCGTCAATTAGCTGGGGAAAAGCACGAGTGTCCTGCATGCATTGACCTTTAGAAACGCCGCGGTCCAGGAGCAGCCGGGAAGGTCAGGGGAGCGGGGCAGGCACGGTCAGGGTGCCAGCCCTGGGGACACGGCCTTGGGGACAGCCACCCGCGGGCAGGCGGGGCACAGAGCCGTCCCGGGTGGCAGTGCAGCGGTGCCGGTGGAAGGCAGGAGCTCAGGCAGTGACTCCGAGGAGCTGCCCTCTCCTGCTGCATTTCCCTGCCTTGAGCAGTGTGCTAATGGCAGCGGTGACTCACCGCGCTTTACTCACCGCTAATGACGAGCAGGGCTCCGCTGGCTCCGGCTTAGACAAACCCAGCCTCTCTCCCACATTGCCATTAGCAGGGCAGAGCCGTCCGGGGCGTTCCGAGAGGGCAGCTGAGCCAGAACATCGTCTTGGCCGTGCTCCCCCCAGTCCCAGACCCCCACAGCTCCCCTGATGCTGAGGATCTGCTCCAGAGCCAGAGGGAAAAGGAGAAAGGAGAAAGGAAGCGATTTTGTGGGGAGGCTGCAGTCACTGGAGGCTTCAGGAGCCACATGCTCCAGTTTTGGAGCTTGTTCTTGTAACCCACCCACATCTGCACCCCAAGACAGTGCATGGAGGGGGTGGTGAGAGCCCCCAGCTCCTGGAGGAGCAGCAGGAGGTGTCTGTGGGCTGGAGGGGCAGCATGGCTGGAGCAGGGAGCGAGGAGCCTCAGGAGTTGCTCTCACTGCAGTCCCTGCTCCTACAGAAAGTTCTGTAGGGTCAGGCAGGGAGAGCTGCTTTGGGGGTGAAGTGGAAGACAAGCTTCACATGGCTGTGGGTGGCTTGCAGGGGACAAAGCAGAAGAGCAGGGTCACCGTGTGGAGCGGGCCCACCATGGAGCAAGGTCAATATCCAGAGCAGGGCCATCAGGGAGCAGGTCTCTGTCCAAGGAGCAGGTCACCAGGGGGAGCAGGGTCACTGTGTCACATCACCCCGGAGCAGGGTCACTGTGTGGAAGGGGCTCACCCTGTGGGACAGGGTCACCGTGGAGCAGGGCCTTTGTTCATCTCATTCTTGGATCCAGTGAGGAACAATGTCCAGCTCTGTGGCAGAGCCTGTCCCAACAGCATGCCCAGCTCACTGCCCTGCTCTTGCCCCCACCGGGACCTGCTGTTCACCGCCTGCTGGTGGCAGAAGGTCCCACCCTGACCCCCGTGCTTGGGTGAGTGTCCCCCACACCCCCCACACCCCCCAGCCCCTCCTGCACTGCCAGGGCTGTGAGTCATGGAGCCAGGATGAGCAAGAGCCTGAGGCAGTCACACGGAGCCTCATCACTGCCGTGGGCTTGCCTGCCACGCTTGTCACGCTCCCCGGGGACGAGTTGGTGGCCCCAGGCATCACTGGCAGCTTTAGGCAAAGCAGGGCCCGGCCCA
The DNA here is from genome assembly GCA_034509185.1 of Euphonia xanthogaster. Classification (NCBI taxonomy): domain Eukaryota; kingdom Metazoa; phylum Chordata; class Aves; order Passeriformes; family Fringillidae; genus Euphonia; species Euphonia xanthogaster. Next base: position 934,347 of record JAYDZK010000070.1, on the reverse strand, counting down.
GCACAGGTCCTGCCTTCCCTCCCGGCACTCCGGGTGCAGTGGCATGGTGGCAGCAGCAGTGGCAATGGTGCCAGCAGCAGTGGCAATGGTGGCAGCAGCAGTGGCATGGTGACAGCAGCAGTGGCATGATGACACCAGCAGTGGCATGGTGGCAGCAGCAGTGGCAATGGTGACAGCAGCAGTGGCAATGGTGACACCAGCAGTGGCAGTGGTGACAGCAGCAGTGGCAATGGTGACAGCAGCAGTGGCATGGTGGCAGCAGCAGTGGCATGATGACACCAGCAGTGGCATGGTGGCAGCAGCAGTGGCAATGGTGGCAGCAGCAGTGGCAATGGTGACACCAGCATGGCACTGGGTTGGATGGGCCGGGGGTTGGTGGGATCAGACCCTGCTCCTCCATGTGCTCTGGCTCCTGCAGAGGGGCCTGGGGGATGGGGAGGTCAGGGATGTGCTGGGCTGGTTGTGGAGCCACTGCAGGAGCAGGATGTGAGGATGGAAGTGGAAACGGTGCTGGGCTCTGAGAGGAGGGGAGGGGAAGGACAGGAGCTCTGCCTGCTTTCCTGGTGCTGCTCCCTGCAGGGTTGGGGGGCTGGAGGGGCTCCTCACCCAGCTGGGCTGCTCTGTCCATTCTCCAGGGTCACAGGATGCCCTGTCTGCAGCGGGGTGTGACCCTGCTGGCACCCAGGCCAAGAGCCGGGGAGACCCGGAGCTGTGGGAACAGAATTCTGTGTGTGCCCATCAATCTTTGGGTGCTGGATACACCCAAAGCACTCCTAGGATGGCTCCTGCCTGTGCTCATCCCAAGCTTGAGGGATTGGAGGGGTCAGCACTTGGTCCCTGGGGCTGGGGAGGTTTCCTGGGGCTGGAGGCTGGAGCCAGGGCTGCTCCCACGCTGGCAGGGCAGGGCAGGGCAGGGCAGGGCAGGGCAGGGGCTCATCCTCCATCCTACCCAGGAATGTGTTGGCTCACTTGGATCAGAGAAACCCCTCCTCAGGCAGAGGGAGCAGTGGAGGGTTCTGGGAGCTCCACAGGCACTGGAGCAGGGCTGGAGAGGGATGTGGCATGTGGGGGTGCCAGGCTCATCAGGACATCCCTGGCACCTGCCCTGCCAGCAGGTGAGGGCTTCCTGCAAATCCATCCTCACACTGCCTTAGGCCAAACCTGGGGTGGAGCTGCTTGGGTTGCTGTAAGAGGGCACTTGGCAGCTGTGCCACACCCTGCCCAGGCTGCAAGGTGGCACTTCTGGGGACAGAAGCCTGTCAGCGCTGTCCCCGGGGTTAGTGGCACCCTGTACATGCCTGGCTCAGCCTGTGTGCTGGACAGCAAGAATTCATTTGAAGATGTCTTTTTGCCCTTTTCTCCCTGAATTAGCACCCTGTTGGTGTTTGTCACACAGTCTGTACATTACCCTGACATCACAGGGCTGTGTGACTTGTCTCTGGTGGCACAGGCAGGAGGGGACACGGGCTTTGGGAGAGAGGAGGGTGTTATCCAAGGGTTTACAGACAGCTCCTGGAAAGGGGAATGAGGAATGAGGATGGAGAGCACAGAGCTAGAGCAACAGTGAGGTGCTAGAGAAGCAAATTTTCCCCTGGTCTTTTCCTCTTCCCTCTATTGAAGCAGGGCAGGAGTGAGCCCCTCATGGCAGGGCCTTGGTTATTGTTTTAAGGCAAAGGGATCTGCAGATGTGAAAGGTGGAGGGAGATGGGGGTTGTTTGGGGATGAGACTGAAGGAAACCCCTCCACACAAACACAGCTGTGCCACGGTGGGCTCGAGGCAAAGGCAGCAGCCAGGCAGGAGGAGCTGCTGAGCTCCTCGGAGTGGGGACACACCCAGTGTGTCACCTGTGTGTCACTACCCGAGCCCCTGGCGAGTCCAGCACCTCCACACCGAGCAGCCCAGGTGTTTGGAGGGGGCATTTCCCCAGGTGCCACAGGAGCTTGGGAAGCTGCTGAGCCTTTGGCAGCCAGGTCAGGACAGGAAGGTGTGAAACACCCAGCCAGGCACTGACCTGGCCCTGCCCCAGCCCCTGAGGATGGACAGCACCCAGGACCCCCATTCCCTGGAGTCCCTCAGCGTGTCCAGCCCCCAGTGCTGCCTGTCCTGCCCTCCCTCCCAGCAGGGCAGGGGGCAAGGTGCCAGAGGTGTCCCCACATCCCCCACTCTGCCACAGGAAGGGATGCCCAGCTCGTTCCCACACGTGTCCCATCACTGCCCATGACCTCAGCTGGACCCTGTCCCTCCCTGGGGCCAGCCAGCCCTGCCTCCAGCCCCAGGCTCTGCCTGGCAGCCGTGTGCCAGCTGACAGCTCCCTCCCATCCTGGGGAGCCTCCCGGGGGCTCGGGGCTCTTCTGTCATATGTTCCCAGGGGCTGCCATCCCAGAGAGCTTCTGTGTCTGCCTCCTCTCTGCTCCACCTCTCCCCACGCCAGGGAAGACAGGCTGTGACAATGGCAGTGATGCCACCCCCAGGTGGCTCCCGAAAGGACCCCAGACCCAGCCCTTGCTCCTCCTGAAGCTCTCTCCACTGAGCCCCCTCTCCATGGCACAGCTGGCAGGGCATGCAGCCAGACCTGGATCAAGGCAATGCTGCCACAAAGCCAGGGTGGGAAACTGTGGGAGAAAGATCTCCAAACCTGAACGTGGGAATTTTTCTGCAGGGAGGCAGTGCTGAGGGTCCTGGGGGAGGTGACAGTGGCCCCTGGCACCGGAGGGAGCCACAGGTCGGTGCCTCCGAGCTGGGAAAGCAGAACTGGCAGCGGGGCTGGAAGTGCTCCTGGGGGCTGGAAGGGCTCCTTGGGCTGGAAGGGCTCCTTGGGCTGGAAGGTCTCCTGGGGCTGGAAGTGTTCCTGGGGCTGGAAGGGCTCCTTGGGCTGGAAGTGTTCCTGGGGCTGGAAGGGCTCCTTGGGCTGGAAGGGCTCCTTGGGCTGGAAGTGTTCCTGGGGCTGGAAGGGCTCCTTGGGCTGGAAGTGTTCCTGGGGCTGGAAGTGTTCCTGGGGCTGGAAGTGTTCCTGGGGCTGGAAGGGCTCCTCGTCCCGCCCCCCGCTGGAGGATCCTTGTCTGCCTCGGGGCAAGCCCGGGAGGCAGAAAGGCTCCTGCTGTCCTCTGAGCAGCCAAGGTCGTTTCTGGAGCCAGTGCAGATGCCAGCTGCCACGTGGCCCGTGCCTGCAGGAGCAGGGGTAATTAGCTGGAAAGATGGTCAGGCAGCATGGGAAATGGGAAATGGGAAATGGGAAACGGGAGATGGGAAACGGGAGATGGGAAATGGGAGATGGGAAATGGGAAACTGGCAAGGAGAGGAGGGAACGGCGGAGCTGCGCCTGGACCAGCAGCTCTCTGCTCCAGAGGTGCCTCTCCGTGCCCAGGCCTTCCCCCCGGGGCAGTGGGGAGGTGTGGGCACGGCTGAGGTGTGGCTGGGGGCTGGCACTGGGTGCCCACAGCACCCCGCGTGTCCCCACACCCCGCGTGTCCCCACAGCACCCCGCCTGTCCCCACATCCCGCGTGTCCCCACACCCCGCGTGTCCCCGCACCCCGCGTGTCCCCACACCCTGCCCAGCCTCCCTGGCCAGGTGGGTTTGTTCCAGCTCAGTGCCCTCGATGCTGGAGAGGGGAAGAGCCGATCTGACCCAACCGGGAACATGGAACAGCCGCGCTGAGGGAGGAGCAGCCCGGCGGGGCAGGCAGCCATGGCAGTGCCCCTGCAGTGCCAGTGCCCCGCGGCCATGGCAGTGCCCCTGCAGTGCCAGTGCCCCACGGCCGTGGCAGTGCCCCCGCAGTGCCAGTGCCCCGCGGCCGTGGCAGTGTCCCCCCAGTGTCCCAGGGCCACGGCAATGCCCCACAGCAATGGCAGCATCCCTCAGCAAGTACAGTGCCCATGGTGATGGCCGTGTCCCTCGGCAGCGACAGTGTCCCTCAGCAGTGGCAGTGTCCCTCAGTGATGGCAGTGTCCCTCAGTGATGGCAGTGTCCCTGAGCAGTGACAGTGTCCCTGAGCAGTGACAGTGTCCCTCAGCAGTGGCAGTGTCCCTGAGCAGTGGCAGTGTCCCTCAGCAGTGGCAGTGTCCCTCAGTGATGGCAGTGTCCCTCAGCAGTGGCAGTGTCCCTCGGCAGTTGCAGTGTCCCTCAGCAGTGACAGTGTCCCTGAGCAGTGACAGTGTCCCTGAGCAGTGGCAGTGTCCCTTGGCAGTGACAGTGTCCCTTGGCAGTGACAGTGTCCCTCAATGATGGCAGTGTCCCTGAGCAGTGACAGTGTCCCTCA
>JAYDZK010000070.1:882740-903566 GCA_034509185.1 Euphonia xanthogaster | reverse complement strand
CGCTCTTCCGATCTGTTTGGTTTGGTTTGGTTTGGTTTGGTTTGGTTTGGTTTGGTTTGGTTTGGTTTGGATTGGTTTGGTTGGGTGTGGTTTGGTTTGGTTGGGTTTGGTTTGGCAGCTGGTGGGGTAGACAGAAGGTCCTTGTCCCAACTCCTGAGCTCCAGGAGGGCGGTGCTGGCTCTGGGAGGAGGGAGCTGAAGGCTGAATGCAGAGGGGACATGACTGGGCAGCTCTTACCAAAAATCTACAGAATCATGGAACCACTAGGGTTGGAAAATCCCCCTAAGACCATCGAGTCCAACCATCAGCCAGCACTGGCCCACATCCCCAAGTGCCACAACCACACAGCCGTTAAATGTCCCCAGGGACAGTGACTCCCCCTTGCCCTGGGCAGCCCATTCCAGTGCCTGGCCCCCCTTTCCATGAGGAATCTCCCCAGCTCCTACAAAGAATCCACTTAGCTGTCACTGGTGCAGCTGAGGGTGACAGTAATAACTGCACAACTGCCCCAGCAGTGCTCTGCTGAGGTGTCCCCTGCCCTGTGTCCATGTGGAGAGAAACTGGGAGAGCCAGGGAGGGATGGCAGCAGGCACGGGTGGCATCTGGCACCAAGGGCACAGCAGGTCAGTGCCAGCCCCAGGGGCTGGGCCACCCTGGGAAATGGTCAGTGCCTGCCCAGGGCCCTGCTCCTGGCACACGTCAGGCTGGGCTGGAAGCTGGGATGGATGAGCCACAGCTGGCAGGTTGCTGGGACACCTGTCCTTGCTGGCTGGGACGGGGTGGTGGGGAGTGTGGGCATCAGGGATGTCTGCTGTGCAAGCAGGAGCCTATGGATGTGCTCCAGGGAGGGCAGAGCAGCAGCAGTCACAAGCCAGAGCCATCATGAAGGGATGAGAGCACAGCAGAGCTCTGACAGCCCGGGCCAGGCTCAGGCTGTGCCCTCAGGGGCACTGCTGGACACCTGAGGGAAGGTGTCCCTGCCCATGGCAGGTGCTGGAATGAGATGAGCCTGAGTGTCCCTTCCAACCCAAACCATCCTGGGATTCTGTGACACACGGATGTGCTCTGTGGTGGCCTCATGGTGTCCATGGAGATGTGAGAGGTGTCCCTGCTCCATCCCCTGTGGCAGGACATCTGTGGGGTCAGGGTGTGACCCCAAAGCAGCAATGGCAGCTGTGGGGACACAATTGCCCTGTCCCAGGAGGATGGCCAGCCCAGCCTGGCACTGGGATTGCAGGACCAGCCCTCTGCAGCCAGGGCCTGCTGCCTCACAGCCAGACAGACCCTGGGTCCCACTCTCAAAGCCCCTGGGGTGATTCCTGGGGACACTGGGCGTGGTCCTTCCCATCCCTTCCTGAGCATCCCCCCTTTCTCCTGGTTTCCATGGTGAGGTTTTGGTCACTAATTACAAGAGGAGGATGCTGAAGTCAGCGCTGTGTTCACTTGTGCCAAGGGCGCCGTCCTCACACTGCCATAACTGTAGCAATGAACAGCCAATAAAATAAATCTCCAGTTGGAGCCTCAGTCTGAGCACTTGGAAGGGACAAAATTGGGGGCAGAAGATCCCAGGAGCTGTCTGGTTTGCAGGGATGTGGGATACAGAAATGCTTTGCTGGTATCTGCCATCTCCCTGTGAGCTGGAGGATGCGAGTGTCAGATTCCTGAGCAGGAAGGAGGGGCACGGCAGGGTTTGGATTGCCAGGGGTTCCCATGGCCAAGCCAGCCAGGAAGCACATCCCAGAGGGGTGCCGTGTGCTCCTGGGCTGCTGTGGGGCCAGGCACGTGGAGGGAGGTGTGACATGGCTGTCACACGGAGCACGGGCTGGGGCTGGGGCTGGACGCCTCTGCTCTGCCCCAAAGGATTTAAGGAATGCTGGGGAGCAGAGCCCCCAAATTACATCTTTTTTTGCCTGGTCATTTCCATGTCACTGACCAGAAACCAAAATGATTTCTGTGCCATTCTGAGCATTAAAAAGTGATTGGGAGCCAGGAGCAGAGTGGGAGCAGAGGGTGAGTGTGTGTGGAAATAGCATGAGATTAATTACAGGAGCAACAACTACGAGTGTTGATAAATCCCTCCCGTCAGGAGCGTGCCCGTGGTCCTGTAACTATCTGCCATTCTCAAGCTGGGATGAATGAAGCAGCTAATTGTTCACTGTGCTGAGAGCAATCCTCAGGGAGCAGCACATGCCATGGAATGAGTCAGCTCCATGCTGGCAGGGCTGTTATCAAATATTAGAATATTTAGCTGGGTGATCTCTACGCAGGCTCGGCAGCCTCGAAGGGTGTTGTTTTCGTCAGTGTGTCAAGCAAGCAAGAAAGACATCAGATACTGTTTGTTTCCTGAGGAGTGGAGATCTGGCAAAAAGCAGGATCGTTTCACTCGTTAGTGCACTTGTGAAATGAGTCATGTGTGCTTCAGCACCGCTTCCAGAAACTTAATTGAAAGTTCTGGTGTCTGTTGTTGTATGGGGAGAACCATATGCTAGTGAAAGACAGGGCTTGTTTTTTATAGTCCAGGACGATCAGAACTGCATCAAAATCCCAACTGTCGTGGCAAGGTGTGGGGAGAGCAGGGATAAATCCGAGAGGTTCTGCTGGAAGGATATCAAAAACCTGAACACAGCAACACAAGAGAGCCTGTTTGTGAGAGCCCAGCTTTGCTGGGTGTGCCGTGCTGGGAATGGGCAGTGTCAAACGCCCTGTTCAGGGGTGGGACACTGCCCTAGGGTGCCCAGAGCAGCTGTGCCAGCCCCATCCCTGCAAGTGTCCAAGGTCAGGCTGGACAGGCTTTTGAGCAACCTGGGATAGTGGAAGGTGTCCCTGCCTGTGGCGTGGGGTGGGACTGGATGGGATTTAAAGTCACTTCCAACCCCAGCCATTCCCTGGCTCAGTGATTCAGGGCAGCCCCTCCAGCAGAGGATGGGATGTGGGACACAGCCCAGTTTGCCAGGTGCTTGTGCTGACAGCAGCCTAGGTGCTGGCCCATCTTTCACAGGCCTGGTTAATCATCCCATGCCATCCCATTCATCCTGTTTTATTACTTCTTGCAAAGCTTTTTTGGCTGGAGGATGGAGTCAGTGAATTACAGGCTGGGAAACAAACAGCCCTGGTGCGGCCGGGCTGCAGCCAGCCACGGCTCCACGGAGCGTGGCCCTGGGGACACTGCTCCCCAGGAACCTGTGGAAAAGCTTCCTGCAGAGGAGCTGGGATCCCTCTGTGACCATCTCATCCCAGGCTGCCTGCAGTGTCCCCACAGAGTCTTGCAAGCAGCCCCTGCACCTTGATTCCATGGCAGCAGCAGGAAATCCTGGCCCTGCCTGTGTGGTGTCGAAGGTTCCGGCCCTGCCGTGGGTGGGATGGGTGAGGACAGCGAGGGGGGCAGGGGGGATTTGTGCAGCCTCATCCCAGAAAGATCCAGGGTGGCCACAGGGACACAGCCTGCCAAGCATAAGGATCACAAGGAGCTCGTTCATCTGGCTGGGAAGGAGGTTCACAGAGGGTTACTGAGGTTTGATTCTTGGAGGTTTTCCCTGAAAATGTTCAAGGACAGGTGGGACAGGGCTTGGAGCAACCTGGCATCCTGCCCATGGCAGGGGGTTTGGAACGAGAGGAATTTTAAGGTCTGTGGTTCTGTGATTTAGTTGGGATTTCAGCCTGGAGACTGCTGACAGCTCCATCACTGTCACCATGACCCCAGCACATCCCACAGCTCTCCCATGTCCCCTCCACCCACTATTCCATGTTCAGTCCCTTCCACCTGCGAGTCACCTTCAGCAAAGCTCTGACACAGGTGCAGGATCTCAGGTCTCTGCTGAAACCCTGAAAGAGCAGCACCTGCTTAGAGCACATCCCACACACAGTGTCCTGGGAAAGGACATTCCCAGAGGGCTTCCCGGGCAGGATATGGAACAGGAGTGGCTGTAGGACCTGTCTGCAGGATGTGGTAGAGGGGAGAGTCTTTGCAAAGCCCTGCAGTGAGTCCAGGAGCAGGAACAGCCCTGGCAGCAGCAGTGACCTGCAGGAGCTCAGCCTTCCCCTGATTCTGCATTTCCCTATTTGTCCATGAGGTGCATATTGCCTTTTTCAGACAGAAATCCAATTTATGACGTATAACTTGAACACAGGGTCCCTATGGTGAGAGATTTCTTCTTTCTTCTTATTTCTTTCTCTTTCTTTTCCTCCTTTTCAATGTTCATCCAACCCAAAATCCTCACTTCCCACAAAGAGCCAAGGCACTTGTGGGGCTTTCATTGAAAAATTATCCAAGAAATTAATACAATGAGTGAAACTGGGGAAACCTGGCCAAAGAGTTTCAACTTCCACAGAGGGTGATAAAACAGAATACACTGCTTCTTTCAGCAAGCACAGGTGAGAGACATCCTCAGGATACGAACCCCATGGAAAGATAAATGGATGCTCAGCACTTCTTTTATTTTGGGAGGATGTTTCTGACCCTCAGAGACTGTTTCACCTGGTCCTGAGGTCATTTTAGGTACCACTCATCTGTCACCTTAACAAGTCCCTCTGAGATCTTTTGGGAACGAAAAGGCTGCTGGTATTTCTGGAGCTGGAATAGGACACACAGCTAGGAGGTAAAAAGTTGGGAGGTTCTACAAGTTTTTGTCTCAGGCAGAGGAGTAAAATGTCACCTCTGAAGGAGGGACTTTTTATCCCTGTGCTCTCTGAAGTTGGGGGCCCTCAGGATCTCCTGGGATGGGCTTGGCAGGTTGAGTGATGACCAGAGTAGAAGAGAGAGTAACAAAAGCCAGGTCTGGCCCCAAGGGACAGGGCTGTGACCCTGCAGGCTGCACTCAAGGCAGGAGAGGTTCTGCTGGCTCTGAAAGCCCCAGATACAGCCCCCAAGTACAGCTTTGGGAGCCACTGACTCCCTTGCTCTGCTCCTTTCATCCATCCCTGTCACCCACAGTGGCCACCCCTGGCAGGGCCCCGTCTGCCGTGCTGTCCCCCAGGCTGTCAGAGGTCCTCACAAATCATTCTCCTCAGAAATCAAGCTTTTCCTCTTCTCATGCTGCCATAGCAGGGCTGGGAGAACTCACCTGCTGCCCCTGCCCCTGCCCCTGTGAGAGCAGTGGGAGCACCAGCAGGCCCAGAGCTGGGTGGGGAAAGCAGGGTTGTAATGACCTGAGCAGTCTTTGGTTCCAAACTGATATGTGTAAATATATGTTAGTGCCATCCTGAGCCATGGCAGTGCTCTGGGAGCACAGGAGGCCAGGGAAGACACTGTCTGACCACCTGCCAATTTGGAGATCTCCCCCTGGGCCACCTCTGAGCTGCTGCTGACCCAACAGATCACAGGAGTTTGGGGAGCTCAGAGGGCATGGGCTGGATATCAGGAAATCTTCTCCTCGAGGGTGCTGGGCACTTGCCCAGGGAATGGGCACGGCCCCAAAGCTGCCAGAGCTCCAGGAGGGTTTGGACAGCACTGCAGGGATGCCCAGGCTGGGGTTGTTGGGGTGTCTGTGCAGGGCCAGGGGCTGGACTGGATGATCCCTGTGGGTCCAACTCAGGATATTCTGTGATTCTGTCATTCAGTCTGTGCTCCTCTGGAAGCACACGGAGGAGTGGGACCTCTTCAGGAGAGGTGTCAGTGACATCTGGCAGCTCTGGAGGTTCCAAACGCTGCCAGGACTCCCATGGAGGGAGGGAGTTCTGTCCAGCAACGGCCATCAGTGCCCACCTGAGGAGCACAGGTGTGACCAGGAGTGGCTGAGGGAGCTGGGGGGGCTCAGCCTGGAGAAAAGGAGGCTCAGGGGGCACCTTCTTGCTCCCTACAACTCCCTGTGACAGGAAGCTGCAGCCAGCTGAGGGTCAGGCTCTGTTCCCAGGCAACAAGGGACAAGCCAAGAGGAAACAGCCCCAAGCTGTGGCAAGGGAGCTTTAGGTTGGATATTATGGAAAATTTCTTCATGGGAATGGTGGTCAGGCACTAGAAGGCACTGCCCAGGACAGTGGTGGGCTGAGCAGTGCTTTGCCCATGGTGCCAGGGCTCTTTCCCTCACTGCTTGGTTCCTGCTTGTATCTTGCAGTGGCTAGAAGGGAAAGATGAGCCCAGGTCCATCAGGAAATGGCTGAGGTGAGAGTTGTGAAGGCCACAGGTGATCATTCCCTTCGCTGTTTAACAGCTGTGCATTTCCCCCAGAGCTTCAAGACTATGTTCTTGTCCTTCACTTATTTTGGGGTGAAACACTGAGAAATCACAAGCTCCAGAGTCTCCTTGCTCTCACTAAACCTTCCCTGCTGTAGCTGGTGCACACACAGCCCAGAGCAGAGGTTTGTTGGCCATTTGCTGCAGGATCTATGGCCACAGTGATCTCTGGGTCTTGCTGACACAATTGCTTGGTGGATTTGTGGAGCAGATCTAAGAAAGTGAAGTCCCTGGGAGAAATCACCTGGAATGAAATTCCTGCCCATAGGCAGCAAGGCAAAACTGCATTTTTGGAGCGTGTGGAGCAGGGATTGATGAGGAATTGTGTAAAGTAACGTTGTTCAATGATCAGCAGTGATGGCACCTGTCATTGATGCTATTGATCCCACTGATCCCATCGATCCCACAGTGTTGTCCAGATGCAAAAACAGCAAGTCCCTTCAGCAAGGTGTCTGTGCTGGGAACCCAACCTGGGAGCCCTCAGAGGGCTCTGTGCCTGCCTGCAGCCCCCCAGAGGGCTGGCACAGAGCGTGGGACACGGTGCCATGGGGTGGGCTGGCTCTGGGGACACCTGGGCCCTGGCCAGCTGCGAGCACAAGGCCGAGGGTTCTCTTCACTGCAGGGACTTTCTGTGGCTCACCAGGGCTTATGGAACTGCAGAGAGCCCAAGGAAGTACAGAGACCCAGGCACAGCTGCCATCACCTCCCTCCTAAAAGGGAGGTCAAGCCAGAGCCTGAGCACCACTCAAGCACCTCCATCCTCCCTGCAGGGAGGGTGGCTGTGGTGGGCAGGGACACTGGTGGCACTCACAGCCTGCTCTGGGGACACCCGGGTGTCTTGCTGGCTGCTTCTATGAGCATTGCCAAGTCCTGATCAGCAGGATCTCATGGGGATTGAGTCTTGCAGGGGAGCTCTGGGAGCTCTCTCCACAAACAGGACAGTACAGGGCTCTCTCAGAGCTGCCCAAGCTCCGTCCGTGGGTGTTTGCTTGTGTTTGCTGCTGGCTTCTGCAGTGGTTTGAGCCCTCAGCAGGTCTGGCATCAGGTGAAGGTGTTGTGGTGTGAGCTGGAGGACCAGGGTGGTTATTTTTAGCTCTGTGGGGTCGCTGCTGTCACAGCCCTGTGCCCCTCGGCTGGCAGTGGAAGGGAGGCTCCACTCCAGGCTGGGCAGGGGCTGAGCTGGAGCCCACTGCTGGCTCTCAGGCCCCTGTGTCACCCAGCCCAGCTGGCTCCCACTGCAACAGTGCCTTCTGCTCGCGCTGGAGCGGACAGGGAGGAGCATTCCCGATGGAGCAGCCAGGGTACACCTGTGCCAGCGGGGCGAGTCACTGGGAACAGCCAAGGACCGCTCCCTGTCGGTCACCGCCGGGAATGAGGAGTGACTGCAGCTAAACGTGGGGGGTTCTTCCCATTTGTGAGAATAAACAGAAGTCCCTGAGCTCCCTGCTGCAAACTGTGCCAGTGTAGACCTCGTGCATCAGAGCCTGTGTCTCTGAATGTCAGAGCTGGAGCTGGTGCGGGATCAGAGGCTCGGGAGCCTCCGGCGCCTCCTGCCCCCGGAGCCGCGCAGTCCCTGCCCGCTCCCAGCAGCTCGGGAAGGTGACATTGAGCACGTTGTGACCCGTGCAGCTGGCACGGGCACTGTGGCAGCCCGGGGACTCAGCAGGCAGGACCCTCGGGCAGGCAGCTGGCCACGGTCCCAAACGCAGCCGAGCAGGGAGCTGGAGCTGACAGGGGCTGCGGGGCCGGAGCCTCGGGAAGAGCCCCTCAGCCATGCAGGGAGCTGTCGCCAGCCCTGCACCTCTGGAGACTCCCGGGGCAGCTCTCTCCATGTGGAATGAGTCCTCAGCCATGCCCTCCCCTCGGGCTGCTGGGACTCAGCCCACACCAGCTGGGGAGCACTGGGGACCAGGGATGGAGTAGCCAGAGGTGAGCAGGAAGAGCCATGAGAACGTGAAGGAGAACTGGGTAGTGCAGATCTGGAAGGGAGCCCTTGTTTCTGCTCCAGGAACATCAGGGAGCTCCATAGGGAGCTCAGCCCTCTTCTTCTGGACCTGTTACTGCAGAGAATGAGGAAAACCAGGGATTATGAGGAGAGGCTGGTCCTCAGGACCAGATGAGTGGGACTGGAAAGGAATCACCAGCTGTGGGAGAATTTGTGGCCAAAGCCTCAGCAGCTCAAAGCCACCTTCTCAGCAGGGCACTGGGTCTGAGGGGGCTGGAGGGGCTGTTCCCATTCCTGGCAGTCAGTGGTGACACAGAGCAGTGCCCATGGCACCAGTGCTGAGCCCATGGCACCAGTGCTGAGCCCATGGCACTGCAGGATGCCAGAGATCCCGGGGTAGGAGGTGAGCTGAGTGCTGCTGCAAGGGGGAGCAGGGCTGCAGGATTGGGGCAGGGCTGCAGGATCAGTGCAGGAATTCAGGATTAGTACAGGAATTCAGGATCAATGCCAGGGTGCAGGATCCATGCAGAGGTTCAGGATCAGTGCAGGGATGCAGGATCAGTGCAGGCATGCAGGGTCAGTGCAGGGATGCAGGGTCAGTGCAGGGGTGCAGGGTCAGTGCAGGAGTGCAGGGTCAGTGCAGGAGTGCAGGATCAGTACAGGCATGCAGGGTCAGTCCAGGAGTGCAGGATCAGTGCAGGGATGCTGGGTCAGGGAAGCGATTCAGAATCAGTACAGGGTTTCAGGATCAATGTAGGGATGCAGGATCAGTGCAGGGGTGCAGGTGCTGAGAGCATCCCCTACACCCTTCCCGTGCAGATCCAGGAGGGGTTGGCAGCTCTGGGACAAGGCCCAGCCCTGGCCAGGCAGGGGGAGGACAGGGCAGGGCCTCACAGGGAGCCGCGGGTGTCAGAGAGCTTTGTCACCTCCGTGGGCTCGCGAATGGCTGCTGAGGGACTGAGAGAAGCCCAGGGAGCTGTGCCCCTCTCTCTCCTGTGCCAGGCAGCAGAGGAGGCTGTGCCATCCCTGCTGAGTCCCCCTCTCCTGCACACCCCCACCACAGAGCAAACCATGGCAGACAGTGATGCTTCCCAGCCAGAGAGCTCTCATCCAGAGCCTGAGTGTCCTCTGGAATTCCCAGCTGGCCTCCCAGGCTGGAGAGATGGGACACCACCCTCCCACCTGCACTGCTCCTCTCCAAGAGCTGGACATTTTAACAGGGATCAGGGGCATTTGGTGTGAGAAAAGTATTTTCTACAGGCAGAGACTTCTAAAGCACTTCAAGAGTGTGGGCTGAGCACTGACAAAGCCACAAACCTGCTCTGTGCATTCCTGTATGAACAGGGCGCAGAGAGCCCCAGGAGGGAGCTGAGGCTGCACACCCTCCCCACCCTGCTGCCACTTGACCCATTGCCATGCCTCTCCTCCTCCTGGATCACAGCAGGCACAGACAGGGATCCCACAGAGGCAGAAGCAGACCCTGGAGCCATCCCTTCCTGTGCTCTTCAGGGTGCTGGTCCCTTGCTCCTCAGCTGAGGCCAAGGGCTGCCCTGCATTGCTCACCTCCCTGCCAGCCAGGTGTGTTCTGGTGCTGGTGGCCTGAGCCCCCCTGTGCCCCAACAGCCATGGGAGCCCAGGAGCAGGAGCAGCCTCGGTCTTTCCCCACACAGCTCTGTTCTGCTCACTGTGACAGGGACAGCCCACAGTGACAGGAACAGCCTGGGCTGAGCTGCATCCCCAGCCCTGGCAGGGAGGAGGGCATGGGCTGGGCAATGTGAGGCTGGCAGGGCTCAGCCACAGAGAGCCTGGAGGAGCCAGACTTTGTCTGCAGAAGGAGAAAAAGGCCCTGCCTGGGCCATGTGCTGGAGAGGCTGGAGGCAGAGCTGGGGCTGATGGAGCGACTGGGCCTGACAGTAGGGACAGGGCTGGTGGCAGTGCTGGTGGCAGACTGATGGCAGTGACCCCAGTGACCTCTTTCCTGGGTCCATGTGCCTTCTGGGGCAGCATCCCTCCCTGCCAGCACACGTGGTGTCCTGGAGGGTCCCAGCACAGTGCCACCCCAGGTGTGTGTGTGCTGCTTGGACTGGGACAGATGAGCACTGCAGGGTCAGCTCCAGATCAGGACCATCTGCTGGGGCCCTAATGACAAACCAGGTTCCTGCAGGTGCTGGGTGATGCAGTGAATTAAACCCAGGCTGGGCTGAGGTTCTACGGGAGAATTATCTTTCAAAATCAGGGCTCTGTTGTTATTTGGAGAGAGGGAGGTGTTTACTCTCCTCCCACCTCTTCTGTCTCAGGCACAGAGGCACAGTAACCCTCGACGCCCTGCCCTGAGGAGATGCTGCTGGGGGGCAGGGATGGCTCTTCAGGGGGCCCAAATTGCACCTTCAAACCCTGCTCCCAGTCCTGGCAATTGGGCGAATGCAGGAGAGGCCTCAAGGTACATCCGAAGGGATTCTGAGCCTCAAGACACGTCCCAGGGGATGCTGAGCCTCAAGACACCCCCTGAGGGATGCTGATTCTCAAGGGATCACAAGGGATGCTGATCCCCTTCATCTCCCCAGGGAGGCAGAGGCTTGCTAGGCACTAGAGCTCTCAGCTGAGGGTGGCTGCTGCCCTGCTGCTGTGCCCTGCAGAGACCACAAAGCATGGGAAAATTTAATGTAACTATAGGGGTTCCAGAAGCTCCTGAGTCATGGTGACACCAAGCCCAGGGCCAGCTGTGTCAGGTGTGGCCGCAGTGTCTCTCTGGGATGGGAGCCCTGCATGGGGGCTGTGTGGAGCTGGACTCAGAGGGAGGCAGTGCTGCCTCTCCAGGAATGATGCTCTCAGGCTGCCACTGAGTTCAGCCCTGTCGCTTCTCTGCCTCCAGTTCCAACATCAGCTTCTTCAAAAACCCCCCAGCTGATGGGGGTCACAGAATCCCCCAGCCACAGCCCTTGGAGCTGGGGACTGGGTGCTGCTGCTGGGGAGGCAGAGGGAGGTGAGGGGGGAGTCACTGCATGTCCTTGCCCCTTGCACTTTTGCACACTCGTGGTGCTTCACACTGCCTGTGGCCACGCCTGGCGCTGGCAGCTGTTCCTGGATAACCCCAGATGGCCGGGAAGCTGAGGCAGCTGCCAGCACAGACATCCCAGCTCTGCCCAGTGCTGCTGTTCCCCTGGTCCTGCTCTCCATCCCAGCCGAGCTGGAGGAGGCCGGGCAGCCCTGATGAGATGGCCCCACTGCCAAAAATCTACTTCATACTCTTGGTGAAAAATATATTTTCCAAAGGTGCCTTCCAAAGAGTCAGGCAGTGTTCAGAGTGGGATGCAGTGTCAGGGTGAGCAACTGGGGACACAGCCTGTCCCGTGTCCTGGGGATGGAGCACACGTGTCCCCTGTGGAGGGAGGAGGTGGCTCTGTCTCGCTCATCCTGCAGATGGTTTGTTCTGGGATTTTTGCTGATCAGTCACTCCTGACAGTGTGTTTCCGCAGAGGAGCTGCATTCACAAGTGCCACAGCCTTTGCTTGTGTCCCCAGTGGGCTGTGAGAGTGTTCAGCAGGAGCCCAGGTCTGGAAAGAGGCACTTTGATATCTGTGGGTCACAAGAGGAAACAGGAAAAGAAGGAAAGGACAGCTGGAGAGCTGTTTCTGAGTGGGCAAGGGCTGAAACGTCCCCTGTCCCCAGCATGCCCTCCCTCTCACCTTTGCTGTGCTGCTCCATACTCAGCACAGGCCCCTCTCCCAGCCCTCTGAGGGGGATGATGGCTCCATACTCAGCACAGACCCCTCTCCCAGCCCTCTGAGGGGGATGATGGCTCCATGCTTGGCACAGGCCCCTCTCCTGGCCCTCTGAGGGGGATGATGGCTCCATACTCAGCACAGGCCCCTCTCCTGGCCCTCTGAGGGGGATCCTGGCTCCATACTCAGCACAGACCCCTCTCCTGGCCCTCTGAGGGGGATCCTGGCTCCATACTCAGCACAGACCCCTCTCCTGGCCCTCTGAGGGGAATGCTGGCCCCCTGTGCCTGCTCTGGCCCAGGGCTCCTGCTCGCAGCTCCCTGGCCCAGGCTGTGGCAGCCTGCAGTGTCACTGCCTCTCTGGCCATGCCAGTGGCACTGTGGCTGCTGTGCCCACACTGCAGGAGCTGTTCTGAGCTGGCTGGCAGGGCTGGCAGGGCTGGCATGGCTGGCAGGGCTGGCATGGCTGGCAGGGCTGGCAGGGCTGGCATGGCTGGCATGGCTGGCAGGGCTGGCAGGGCTGCTCTCCAGCAGCTGCAGGCACAGACACCCAGCACTGCTGGGAGCACACAGAGCGCTGCAGGGAGCTGCAGCTTCCACCCTCCCCGCCAGCCCTGGGACAGCTCCAGGCTGCAGCGGGGGCTGCACCTGGGTATGGGGATGTGAATTTGCCCTCCCAAGTCCACCAGGTGCTTCCTGCAGGCTCCCAAATGGGATTAGCACTGGCTGCCAAACCTGGGCAAAGGCAGGGTGGAGCCTCCTGCCCTGTGGGGGAGCTGGGAGAGGAAGATCCTGGGTAGCGGCCTGTGATGAGATGCCACATCAGCTCCACAGGGACCTGGTGGCTCTGATCATCTCCACGTGTGCAGGGGGCAAGGAGGACACGGGCAGGAGCCATTTCCAGCTGGTGCTCCATGGCATCCCGACGCTGGCCTGACTCTGGAGGTGTTCTTGGTGAGGTCAGTTCACCCTGCCCTGCACTCCCAGCCAGCAGCACTGATGACAAATGGTCCCAAAGGCAGGACTAAGGAGAGCTCAATAAATTCTCATCTTACATTCACTCATCACTTCGAGCAGCAGCTTGCCTGGCCCGCTCTCAGGGCTGCTGTGCCAGCCCTGTGTCCCAGCCACAGCTGGGACAGTGAGACCCCTGAGCTGCAGGACTCTCCCACAGCACCTACCAGCCCAGCACTTCTCAGCCTCTGCTGCCCTAGGGGTCATTCCTGAGCTTGTCCTTGGCCAGGACTGTTCGGAGCAGTTCAGTGCTGTGGGCTGAAGGGCCCAGGGATGTGGTTGAAATAAGGAATCTCTTCCCAGCGCTATGGCCAGGTCCCTGCTGGGCACACACCCACAGCCAGGGCAGGAGGCAGACAGAGGCAGCAGAACAGGCCCATCCTGCTCCTGAGGCTCACAGCTCAGGGACAAAGCCTATCTGAGTCTCCTTGGGATCTGCTCCCAGGATCTGACTCCAGAACAGCCCGCTTCTCACAGGCCACACTGAAGTTTGTGAACATCTCCAGATCACCACATGGGATGGACCAGACAGGAAAACAAGAAGGCAGGACAGCCTGAATGTTTGTTCCTCCCCTTCTACCAGGATCCCTCCCTTTCCACACCTCTAACAAGTTTTGCACAATCCCCAGATTTCCCCAGGAGGCGCTTGGTGCAGCAGCCCCCTTACCCTGCTCACCCTTCAGAGAGTTTCTGCTGCTCCCCCAGGGGGGGCACAGCAAAGGGGTACATGTTCAGCTGTGATGATTTAGAGGTTTTTAGGTATGAGGGGGTGTTTTAGAGGTGCCTGAGGGGCAGCTGAGGCCAGCACCACCTCGTTTCCTCAGGCTCTCTGGTTATTCACATCCTTACACAGCTATCCCTGGAGGACAGGCACAGGGACACAGCAAGAGAAGTGTGACAGGACGGTGTTTTTAGGTGACCATCCCTCTCATTTGAGGTGATATGCTTCTCCTCAATGTAAATATGTGTGAACACAGGACCACTGTAGCCCCCCTGCCTTGGAAGGGAGTTTTTCACCCATCCACACTCCTTATTAAGAGTCTGTTGTCAGATTATGGCACGAGGTAAATTGGTGTCTGTGGGTGTCTGAGATGAGCCCACCACCCCTGTTACACGGGAATGGATCAAAATGACAAGGAGGCCTTGGAAGTGTCACCCCTGCTCCCCTGCCAGCTCCAAGCACAGCAGCACACAGCATCAGGCTCTGCTTGCCAGACCCAGCACAGTGAGCACGCTAGTCCCTAATGAGGCCGGGCCCCACTGTGCCAGGCAGACAGAAATCCACATGCACAGACTTTTCCGGCCCTGCAGGGCTCAGGAGCTCTCCCAGGAAGCGAGGAAGAGGAAATGGGATAAGCCTCGTTTTACCTATGGGGAATTGAGGCACCAAAAGGTTTAAGTGACTTAAAAGGGATTTGGAGAAGAACATCTCCAGAGGCCAGGTGCAGAAGCATCCCTGGAAGAAGGCGTGACCTTTCAGTGTCCACCTCATTAAAAACACCGGGTGGCACAAGCAGGAGGTGGCAGCAGCCTCGGAGGAGAATTGCTGCTGCCAGCCCTACTCTGTGTGCCCCCAGCTCCTTTGTGTGCCCCCAAATCCTTCAGCTGCCCCCAGCTCCTCCAGGTGCCCCCAACTTCTCCATGTACCCCCAACCCCTCCATGAGCCCCCAGCTCCTCTGTATGCCCCCAAATCCTTCAGCTGCCCCCAGCTCCTCCAGGTGCCCCCAACTTATCCATGTACCCCCAACCCCTCCATGAACCCCCAACCCCTCCATGAATCCCCAGCCCCACCATGAACCCCCAGCCCCTACATGAACCCCCAGCCCCTCCATGAGCCCCCAGCCCCTCCATGAGCCCCCAGCTCCTCTGTGTGTCCCCAACTCCCCCGTGCCACGAGGCTGGTGGGCTGCAGGCAGCCCCTGGGACCGTGGCCAGGCAGGCAGCTGTGTCCCTCCTGCTCTGCTCAGCTGTCCCTTGCCCTGTGCAGGGACACACAGGGACTGGCCCACAGGGCAGCAGCGGTGCCTGTGCCAAGGTTAGGAAAGCCACTGTGCTGCTGCCATCAGTGGCTTCAGGGGAGCAGCCCAGCCACCTCACAGCAGTTCCAGGAGCCCCTGGAATGTGGAAGAGAGCTCTGGAGAGGGAGCCAGGTGATCCCAGGGAGCCTGTCTGCCAGGGGCTCTGTCATCCTGCATGTCCCCCACCTGCTGCTGGCACCTGAGCTCTCCTGGGCACATGCCAAGGGGTTTGTCTCCCTCTCCTTTGCTCCCCCTTCTCGTGGGCACTGTGGTGGCTCTGGCTCATTGTCACAGCCCAGGGAATTGTGTCAGCAGCATGTGCCCGGTGTGTGTGCCCATGTCAGCAGGGGTGTGTGGGCATGGGCACATGGGGACAATCCTGGATGCCCAGCAGCATCCCTGCAGGGTATGGCAGGGGCTGGGGGGTGCAAGGGGCTCACCCGGAGCAGGGTGAGTGCTGCCAGCCAGAGCAGGGACAGGCTGTGGCCCTCCAGGATCCCTCCCTGCTGACATCCAGAGCAGGGCTGTGTCCTCAGGGACTGGCTGTGCAGGTGGCCCTGGCTCTGTCCTCCCTGGCACAGCGCAGCCCTGGGCCCAGCTCTCCTGTGCTCTGGGAATTCAGGAGTTGCTCTGCAGAGGGGCACTGAGGTGGGTTTGGGAATGGGCACAGGACAGGGATTGCTGGGTGCTGAGGTGTCACATTTGGCCTTCTAAAGTGCCAGAGAGGGAGGAATTTGTAAACACCTCATGTCGAGGTTTATTTGCTGCCTTCTGACTTTCCAAGCTGTTTGGCACCCCGTGGGAATGCTGGGATCAGGAGGCCAGAGCTTTGCTGATTAAATACAGGACAACAGGCTGGGCTGACCCCAGGAGCTGGGCAGGGGACCCCACGCTGAGTGTTCATGCACCAGAAAGTGCTGTGGGGAGGAGTAACCTGAGCTCTGAGCTGCAGAAAAGGTTTGGTAATTTCCTGTGGAAGTGCAGAGTGGCCCTGCAGTGTGTGGAGCTTGGCTGCAGAGGGGCTCCTGGCTGGCCTCAGAGAGTGTGGAGGATGCTGTGCTCTCCAGAGGGGTTTCTGGATGGACTCAGGGCATGGGGGCCCCCAGAGGGGCTCTTGGCTGGGCTTAGAGTGTGGGGGCGTTGCTGTGGTGCCCCAGAGGGGATCCTGCACCCTTGGGTCTGAATTGCTGTGTGACAGAACAGCCCCTCTGCTTCACCCCTGCCCAGGCTGGGCAAGCTGCAGGGGTCTCAAGGCTCAACAGCATTAGGCCAGGTACCCCCTCACCTGTGGAGCAGTGACCAGCTCAGCTTTGCCAACCAGCATTTTCAAGCCAAAAAATATAATTCTGCTGCTGTTTTCTTCCTTTCCTTTTTTTCTGAAGGCCATGTGGAAGGTGCTGTAGCAACAGTGTGGACAGGAGGAGCAGGGAAGTTGCTGAGAGCAGGTGTGTCAGTGTAGGCTGGGGCTGTGTATCCTGGTTCTGAGACACTGTTGGAGGGATTTGAGGCACATCTGTTACAAATTTGGGGTGAAAGGCTTTGGTTGTTCGTAACCTGCCTGTCCTGTGAGCAGTCAGTGTCCCAGGTGTGTCTCAGTCTGTGGGAGCTGTCCCTGCCCTGTTGGGGTGAGCCCAGGGCTGTTTCTGACCACCCTGTCCTGCCCCTGAACCCAGTGGATGTGTGCCTGTGGCTCTCCATGGTCACCCACTGGGCTTTGGGGCTGGCCCAGGGCCTCCCCCAGCACCTGCCTGATGCCCTGGCTCGGGCACAGCAGTGCCAGCTCTGCAGGCAGGTGTTTCGTGCCAGCAGAACCCCGGGACACTGCCCAGTGTTTGAGGAGGGGACCCCAGCAGAGCTCTGACCCCCAGGCACCAGGAAGGATTCACCTGAGTAGAGGAGGTTCCACAGGGAGCTCCTGAGGTCCCGGGAGCTGGGCATGGGTGCAGGGTGCCCACAGACAAGCAGGGCAGCAGCAGTGCCAGGGAGCCCTTCTGCCACCTCAGCTGCATCCCGGGACTCAGAGTCACTGTGCCAAGCACACTGGGAGGAGAACCTCCCCCAGCTCCTGGGACAGGCTGGGCATGAGGGCCCACATGGATTCCCTGTGATTTATGGAGCTGTGTGAGTGCTGAGACAGCTGCATCCTCCTGCATCCCACAGCCTGTCCTCCCACCTGCACCTCAGCCCCGTCTGCCTCGCCCAGCGCTGCAGGAGAGTCCCTGTGGCTGTTCCCAGGCTGCTGGTGCCCACCAGTGGCTGCCATCAGCCTGCCCTGGCCACCAGGGCTGCACTCTCCAGGCTCTGGCAGGGTGTGAGCCCAAGGGGCTGGGGCTGCCAACAGCTCTGGGGCTGTGATCTCGTGCAGGCAGGCACCAGTGGGAGCAGGTGACCCTGGGACACGAATCCTGCCCTCTTTTGTGCTCTGGAACAAGGAAAGCCGTGGCCCAGAAGGAGCTGGTTGAGGCTTAGGGGCAGCTGTGCCACCTGAGAGCCTGCTGGCAGATCTGTGACATCTGCAGTGTCATGGGAGCTCCTCTGGCTTCAGCCAGGGTGGCTGTTTCCTGATCCCCAAACTAGAGCAGAGGGGCAGGCTGGAGCCACCTGGGCAGCCCAGACCTCGGGAATGTGGGCTGCCCATCTGGGGATGGGGGCACCAGTGCTCAACCCATGTTCCCAAACCATGGAGGGGTCTGCAGAGGCTGCTGGTGTGCCCACATATATTTGAGGACAGGAAGAAACGGCCTCAAATTGTGCCAGGGAAGGTTTAGGTTGGATATTATGGAAAATTTCTTCCTAGAAAGGGTGGTCAGGCAGTGGAGTAGTCTGCACAGGACAGTGGTGGAGTCACCATTCCTGGGTGTGGATGTGGCACCTGGGGACATGGGTTAATGGTGGGCTTGGAGGAATGGCTGGATTTGATGATCTTAGAGAGCTTTTCCAACCCTAATGGTTTTCTGATTCTGTGACTCCATCTCCTCCCCAGATCACTCTCCTGGAGTGGGAAACTCAGATCCTTTTCAGCTGCAGAACCCTGGGCTTTCCTCAGCCTCCCACCTTTGGCCTCAGCTCTGCTCCACCCTGAGTTGCAGACACTCCAGGGGCTCCACTGCTGGTGCACCCCACAGCTGCATTTTTCCCATTTCCTGCAATATAAGAGACTGAAACAGAGACTTCTGCTATCCTGGGCTGGCAGGACAGAGGCACTGAGGGAGCTGGGAAGCTGCACAGCTGCATGCAGCACTGCAGACCTGCCTGGCTGTGCTGCTGGGCCTCAGTTTCCCCCTCTGTGGTGAGGGGACAGCTGTTCCCAGCTGTTGGCAGGAGGCATTGCTGCTACACAGGCACCTGGAGCAGGGGCTGAGCTGAGCAGAGGAGATCACAGACTGCTTGGGGTGGGAAGGGATCTTAAAACCACCAACAGGCAGGGGCACTACCCAGGGTGCTCCAAGCCCTGTCCAACGCAGCCTTGGACAGGGATCCAGGGGCAGCCAGAGCTTCTCTGGGAGGTTGTGTAAGAGTAAAGGGGTGACTTTAGCACTCAAAGTCCTTAATAGAGGCCCCATGGCCACACTGGGAAAGGCTCTTATTCTCCTGTGTCCCCTGCCAGATGGGACAGGGCTGGTGTGGGAGCAGAGGGGAGCCCCAGCACTGCTCTGCTGCAGAGCCCCTGTCCCAGGCTGGGCTCTGCCCAGGTGGCACAGAGGGGCTGCCCTGGCTCTGGCTGGTGCCTGGGGACCGTGGCTGCTGGAAGGGGGTCAGGAAATGGCAAGAATGGGATCAAGCTGCTAAAAAATATCCTGTGAGAGAGAAAGGAGAGCCCACAGCTCCCTCAGGTACCTGGAGCCTGTGTACTGGCAGCCAGGGGCAGACATCCTTCCTGGCTGGGTTTTTCTTTGGAAACATCAGGATTTGGGATTCCATCCCTCTGTTTGGGGAGGATTTTGGAGGTTCAGCATTACCACCCTGGGCAGAGGGCTGTCCTGCCACCCCTGCACATGTCACCTTCCCTTTCCGTGCTGGGGTTCTCCTGAGCTGCACCAGACCAGCAGCCCCATGGGGAAAACACCAGCAGAGCAAACCCTTCTGTGGTTCTGGGGAGCAGTGAGGTGTCCCTGGGCAGGGGCAGCTGAGCAGAAACCTTCAAGGAGCTTTTCCCCATGGAAGGTTGGGGCAGGAGCCCTAGGAGGAATTATCCCAGAATCTGCTTCTGTGTGCTGGGGAACCAGAGCAAAGCACATCCCCTTCTGCCACGTGTGTGTGTCTGCATGAGGTGGGGCTCCAGGCCCAGCCCAAAATCCTGCCAGTGCCACACCAGGTTTCTGCCAGGGTTCTCCACGTCCAGAAAAACCCCCCAAGGGGACTGAGACCCAAGGCTGAGTCTCTCCAGACCCGGGCAGTGACTGGGAGGAGCCCCTGATCTCTGGTTTTGGCCTTCACGTGCTGCTGTGTTTAAAACTGCAGCAGCTCTGGTTTCAGGCAGGCGAGTCTCTCCTGGAAACAATTGGACCGGATCAGTTGAACTCAGCTCCCAAGAAAGCAGCAGGACCTTGGCTGGGCTTTGGAGATCCCACCCTGCTGGGGATCCCTGGAACAGGCAGGCTGGAGAAGCCCAGGAGGTCAGAGGCACAGCTGTGGGCAGGTCCCCAGGCAGCCCCAGCAGCACTGGTGGGGTTCCCTGGCTGGTGCTGCATCCCTTGGCACGGGGATTTTCCTGCAGCCAGGGTCCTTCCCAAGAGCTGGCTGTGGGACTGCTGGATGCAGGGCACACCCTGGGGAGCACAGAGTGGGATCCTGGCACGCAGGGAGCTCCAGTAGGGTTTAGGGATGGAGGCAAGGAAGCACAAATGCAGGATTCCAGAGAGGCCAATCGTGGGGGATCAGAGCCAGGCTGCAAATCCCAGGGATGCCTGGCTTGTGTGAAAGGAAGGGGCTGCAGCAGCTGCCTATTGATGCATTCCTGGGTAAACACGGGGGTGGAGAAGAAAGAGCTCAGCTAAAGGACACAAGGACTGGTGCAGTGTTTGGGGATGCTCAGGCTGGAAACCCACGGTTTTTCAAATCCTCTGAGAAACTCACCTGCCAAACTGAGCAAGTCAAAATCCATTTTTTGAAAAGTCAAAGTGCTTCCTCTCAATACTTCCCTCGAGGATGCCTCAGCAGCAGTGTCAGGGTTTCCTTCCATTTAAGTTAATTTCATGATACTTACAAAATTCCATCAAAGCTGGAATTGGAAACAGAATGTCTGTCTGTCTGTCTGTCTGTCTGTCTGTCTGTGAGGACAACAGGGCTCATCTTCTTCCTCCCATTCTCGTCTAGTTTCGCCATCTCTCATATTTCTGCCATGGTCCCTGCTTTGCCCTGCACCCCCTCCTCTGTGGCTGTGGCCCCTCCATCCCAGAGCACAGAATGATTCCTGGCACGTCCCCTGCCTGCCAAGCCCTGCTAGGAGCAGCAGGAAGAGCAGAGGAACTCCTGTGACCTGCAGGTTTTGCCTGTCTGGCATCTCCTCCAACCTCCCTTTGTGTTTATCAGGTGTCTAGAACAGAGCCCTGTCGATGTCTCTTCCTCCCAGAGTGTTGGAGGATTAATTAGTTGATGTTTGCATAGTGCTCTGAAGAGAAGAGCCAGGTGGGAGGGTGGTAGGAGCAGAACAGCATTCCTTCATCCTGTCTCCTTCCTCCCCTCACTGATGGTGGCAGCCCCTGTGCCCTGCCTGTGCCAGCTCACCTGGGGGGACAGGGCTGCTCCAGGTGCATGCCAGGGGAAGGGACAGCCTGTGAGGGAAATCACTGATGGGAAAGAGAATCATGGAAGGTTTGGATTGAAAGGGGCTTGAAGCTCGTGCAGTTCCACCCCCTGCCATGGGCAGGAACACTTCCTGCTGTCCCAGGCTGCTCCAAGCCCCATCCAGCCTGGCCTTGGGCACTGCCAGGGATCCAGGGGCAGCCCCAGCTGCTC
>JAYDZK010000070.1:856875-872543 GCA_034509185.1 Euphonia xanthogaster | reverse complement strand
GAAAAAAAAAAAAAAAAAAAAAAAAAAAAAAAAAAAAAAAAAAAAAACCCTACCTAACCAACAAAAAAAGAAAAATAAAAAGAGGGAGTAGTTAGAATTCTTAAGATAAATTACTCTTTGTCATTTTGGGATGGTGCCAGTCAGATCCCATCCCTCTCATCACCCCAGATAGCACCAGTGGGCAGAGACACCCCTTGACCTGAAGAACAAGCAGGAGACCACTGGTGTTCAGCTGCCATGGGGCCTCAGGAGCTGTGTGTAGATGCCACATCCAAAGGGCAGCAGCCACGTATTCCCACAGGAGGAGGGATGTGGGGAAATCCTTCCCCAGGGACGCAGCTGAGGGATCAGACTGCCGAGCTCAGGCTGGCACTGGCTGTGTTTCCCCTGCCTGGCAGGGGTGAGGATGGGCAGGGTGAGCCCCTGGACACCCTCAGGCAATGGGCAAACCCACTGAGGACTCCCTGTCCCCTAAGCAGGGATCCCAAGAAGGTGACACACCTGGTTTGCTGGAAGCCACTGTCCCCACCATTGCTGTGCTTGGCTCTCCTGGCACCACTGTCACGGTGGGTGGCATTAACTCCTCTTCAGGAGCCCCTGCCTCCATCCCAGGATGAGCAGTGCTCTCTGCTGCTCTCTGCTCCCTGGGCACGGCTCTGCCCAGGACGGAGCTGTGGGAGCATCCCGGGAGCAGCGTGGCGGGAGGGGGCTCTGTTGTGTAAGGAATTGTTCCAGCTATTTTTATCGGCCACGATCAGATTGTGAACTCTGAATCATCATTAATGCAGGGCTCTGGCAGGCAGCAGCCCCAGCAGCACATCCAGAGCTCCTGCTAATTCAGGGAACGCTGGGCTCCGCGTGGGCAGGCCCACGTCACCTGCAGCACAGCTCGCAGATCCTTTCAGCTTCCTGCAGCAGGAGAGGGAGGCATTTTCCCCCTGCAGGTGGCAAACCATCTCCCCGGACTGCAGCCCGTGTTTATCGTGCTGCTGGCTCCAGGTACAAAAGCCACCTTGTGTTTGCAGGCAGCCTGGACGGCTGGGCCGGGCTTTGCCCGGGGGATGTGCAGCCCTGGAGGAGCTGATGGGCAGAGCCAGGAGCAGCTGAGCCCGAAGGGTGCCCTCAGCCCCATCAGCCCTGGGGTGGCTTCCTCCTGGAGGATGTGTGCTCTGGGCAGTCCCGTTTCACAGGCTGCTGCATCTCCTGCTGTGCTGCCAGCCCCTCCTGAGCATCACCAAGGTGGCTCCTGGCCCTTTCTGGCCAGCCCTGCCTCAGTAGTACATGGAATCAGGGAACCAGAGAATTCTGGAATGCTTTGGGTAGGAAGGGACCTTGAAGCCATCCAGTCCCCCCCCCTGCCATGGGCAGGGACATCTCCCACTGTCCCAGGCTGCTCCAAGCCCCATCCAGCCTGACCTTGAACATTCCAAGGATCCAGGGGCAGCCCCAGCTGCTCTGGGCACCCTGTGCCAGGGCCTCAGCTCCACGTGGAGAGCTCTTCAAGTGCCCTTTTCTGGGCCAAGACATCGCTCAGCTGTGGCAGCTGTGGCTGCATCAGCAGAGTGGGGTGGCCAGGGAGGGGACAGGGCGTCCCTGAGTGGCACACGTGTGCCAAGGGCAGGGGCAAAGACAGCGGGCAGGCAGCACAGAGCTGCCCTGGAGGGTGAAATGAGCCCCCAGCCCAGCACTCCCTGGTTCTGCAGGAGCCCTGTAACACCCAGGGCACCCCAGTCACAGGTGCACCCCCCACAGCCCATACACCTGGGCAGCCATCACGTGTCACACAGCACTGTGTCACACACAGCACCGTGTCACACACACCCCACAGCCTCACGGGGCTGGATGTGCCCCCATGGAACCAGTGAGGTTGGAAAAGGCATCCCTGGAGTCTGACCATTGACCCAGCACTGCCACCTTCACCACTACACCGTGTCCCCAAGTGCCACATCCACACGCCTGTGGAACACTCCCAACGTGCATGTACAAGGAGCAGAAATCTGGGTGAGTGTGGCGTGCTCTCAGAGCTCCCTGGGATCTGGCAGCCTTGCTGAGAAGGACTGAGCCCTGCCCAGGGCCTCTGCCATGGTTTGGGCTGGCAAATGCCAGCCAGCTTGCTGCAAAGAGAGATCCTGGAACAGGTGGGGGCAAGAGCAGTGGCGTGAGGCTCCTCCTGCTGTCCCCTCCTTGCTGAGAGGGCAGGGAGTCTGCCCTGTTCTCTGCCTTCTCTGTGTCCTCAGTTAAACTGGTTTAAGGTGGATTTGCAACACTGAAGCCAATAGAAATAGAGCAGCATGTCCTGAAAGCCATGTCCACCCCAGAAGTTGAGGAGGGGGCATGGTGGGCAGTGGCATGGGTTTGCCCAATTCCCCTGTGGTGCAGAGCTCCAGCACAGAAGCTGATCACAGCCAGTGGTCCCTCACTGGCTGGAGACCCACCCCTGGGAGTGTCTGAGGCCAGGTTGGTTGGGGCTTGGAGCACCCTTCCAGGTCTAGTGCAAAGTGTCCCTGCCCATGGCAGGGGTGGGACTGGATGGGCTTTAAGGTCCCTCTGCCCAAACCAGCCAGGAGTTCTGTTCTGTGGTTCCAAGCCGTGCCTGGAGCTGCTGGAGGTGCTGCTGGAGGTGGGTTGGGTGCAGCCCACCCAAACCTGCAGGCTGTGAACCAGGCCCAAGAAGTTCCCTCTGGCTGGGGTCTGGTACACACAAAAAATCAGCTCAGGTCAGGTCACTTCATCCCCTCTGAGCATCAGCAAAGCCACGGAGAAGAGCAAGGGTAGTCCTGAGGAAACAGACTGAGGGGAGCAGAGGTAATGGGGCGAAACCAGTCCCTTCCATGGGCTCAGGGGTCCTGTCCTGGCCCTGGCAGCCCCTGCTGTGACCTTCTGCTGGATAGGTCTTCTCCTGCAGTGACCCTGGTGCCCCCTCTGTGGTGCAGAGCTGACCACCCCTGCTGGGTTGCCTGGCTCTGGGAAGGGTGACACAGCAGGGACACTGGGCACCTGTCCCAGGAGACAGCCCTTGACAGTCTGTGAGCTGCAGGATCTTGGATTTGGGAGATTTAGTTTCAAGCTTTTTCCATTCTTCCAAATCTAAAAGATGGTGGGGAGATCTTGCTGGACTTTTCCCTTCCCTGTCCCCATGTCTCAACAAAGTGCCAGGGATTGCAGAGAAAAATTGAAATGGAGGAAAACAGTTTAATCCATCTTAGAGGGAGGCCAGCTGCCAGAGGAGGCAGCAAAGACCCCGTGGTGGGCAGTAGCACGTGCCCAGCAGCAGGGATGCACCTCACACCTCCCTTGCTGCCAAGGGAAGGGATCCTGGAGCAGGCAGGACAGGCAGCAGGATCAGCACCTGGGGCAGCCCCGCAGGAGAAGGGAGCAGTGAACTCTGCCATTCAGAGGTGAGTGCCCAACCTTGGCAGGGGGAAAGCACTGTGGGAGAGAGGGAGCTCCCTGCCCTGCCCTGCTCCCCCCGTCCCACCCTCTCTGCTCCTGCCCCTCCAAAACCTTCTCTTTTCTCCTTTCCCACTCATGCCCCAGCCCCTCAGGGTTTCCTCCCTGTCCCTCTGCCTCTCCAGCACCTGGAGCTAGCCTGGCCCTGGCCCTTCTCCTCCTCCTGTGCACCCCAGACCTTCACTGCATGGCATTGATCTGCATTTCTTCATTCCATTTCATTTCCCTACTTCCTTGGATTCCTAAGGCAGTTTGGGTTTATCTGGAGCCCAGCAAGCACAAGGCACTCATGGGCTGCCTTAGGAGGAGATTCCTGCTTCACATATCACCTGCTCTCAGGAGGCAAAGATGTATTTACTGCCAATATCCAGAGAGATCCCTTTGTAACCAAATCAGGGGGTGGGGTCTCCTCAGGGAGCCTGGTTCCTGTGCGGGTTCCTGTGAGCCTGGCTCCACAGCATCCCTCGGAGCCAGGAGGGCCCTGGGCACAAGGGAAGCATTTTACTGGGATTCCAGAGCTGGGGGAAGGAGGGGAGGGAGAGTGGCTGTGGCAGGCAGAGCTGAGCCTGGGTGGTGCTCAGGGAGGATCTGAGCTCCTGCCGCCCGCAGGGCTTCCTCTCCAAGGTGTGCAGGTGGAGCTTGGCCATCCAAAGGCATCTGCAATTCAGATCAATAGCTCAGCCTGGAGCCTGTCCTACACCCCACCCTTCCCTTCTGCCTGGAGGGTTTCCTCAGGGAACATCACCTGGGGCTCTCTGTCACTGATCTGTTGGCACTGTGGCTGCCAGCTGGCACAGCCTGAGCCTCCCTGCTGGCACCCCCCGCCAGCACCATCCCAGACCCACCATCCCAGTGGGTCCCATGGGCAGGGGACTCCAGGGGGGTGATGCTGCTGGAGAGCACAGCAGGAGTTAGGATCACACCCCCAGGGGAATTAGGAGTGCACCCACAGGGGAATTACAGGGGGATTAGGATTGCACCCACAGGGACCAGGAGCAGCTGGGCCCCAGTCAAGGCGAAGGCTGCATTTGGTGTTTGGGTAGGGAGCTCAGGTTTGGTGCCAGCACTTCCCAGCTCAGGCCATGTCCCCATCCCCAAAATGCCTGGGCACTGGGGGGGGGTGAGGGGCCAATCTTCCCTCCCAGAGCAGCGCAGCCCAACAGGGGCAGGGCACAGCTTGGAGGTGGAGGCTGCTGGAGTAGCCCCTCCGTGGGGCCGTGCAGCCTCTGCAGGGCCCGGGTCAGGACAAGCCCCACGGGCCTGGGATGCCCAGGGAACGGTGCTGGGAAGCTGCCATGGGTGCAGGGAGCAGCGGGCAGTGCCCAGGGCAGGTGGGCTGAGGTCAGCCTGGGCAGGACCCTCAGAGCAGAGCTCAGAGGAGGGGGACTGGGGTCTCCATTGGAGCAGGATGGGAAGCCCAGGCTGTGCTCGCTGCAGCTTTAGAAAGCCCAGCTTGGCTCTGCCAACCCACTGGGAGTGACAGAGTTAAATGGAGACTGCAAAGCCCATCAAGCCATGGAATAAATTCCACTTCTTTTTGTGCTTCCAAACAATTATTTAAAGCTCTGGCTGCTTTTCATTATTCATACATTTTTCCCTGAGTGAGGAAGACAAGCCTGTCGATTCCTGCCACCCTGCAGTGGTCACTGACTCCACTCCCACACCACTTTGCTGGCCTCCCTGCACGTGGGGGACAAGTTCCTCGAGGAGACTGGAGACCCATTCATGGCTGAAAGGGAGAAGCCAGGAGCACAGACTGCCACCTGTGCTCCTCATGGGGACATACCATCTGCATGTGTTAAAAGTCACTCTCTCTTTTTTGAGCAACACTCAAACTAAATCAAAAAGGAACTAAGAAACTAAACTAAAATGTAACAGGAAATAAGAGTTCATTTATACACTCTGTGATTTTAAATAGGTTTTGAGTATGGAAAATCAACTTATTGATTGACAGCTCTACTCATATAAATGTCCATTGATTTTTCTTTTAAGCAAACCCAAAAGGTTTGTCATTTTTCCCTGTATAACACAGTAAAAAAGAGGATCCCTCTGAACCAAGCAGGATGGGGCAAGACCACTGGGGAGATGTTCAGTGAGGATCCCTCAGGGGATCCCTCTGTCCCAGCTGCCTTTCCACCACCCACAGGGATCCCATACCTGCTGAAAGGACCAACTCCTCACTGTGGCAGAGGAGACAGAGGGGCTGGCTGGGAGGGTGGCACAGGTGACACAGCTCCCCAGGAGTGGTGCAGCCCAGCAGGAATCATCTGAGCAGTCTGAGCAGTCAACAGCTTTTCAGGTCAGGCTCTGAGTGCTCAGAAACACCTCAGCTCTTATGGAGCTGGCACGCTGTGCTCCGGGGCAGAACCTGCCAGGAAGGCAGCACTGGCTGGAGAGGAGGTGTTTGCCATCGTGTGACATTAGCACAGCTGTGGGAGCTCTGCCAGCCCTGGGATCCATCACCTCGGGAGCACCAGGCACCCTGCAAAGCTGGGGTGCTCGGCTCCAGACTGGCTGGGCTCAGCAGGACCTGCTGGGCTTTGACAGCAGCCTTTCCTCCAGCTCCCCGAGCAGATGGACAGAGCAGGGACCTGCTGGCAGTGCCACTGTTAAATCCCTCGTGCAGCACCAGAGCAGCAGCAGCAGCGCTGTTGAGCAGCCTGTGGCCGGGCACTGAGGCACACGAGCTCTGCAGCTGCAGGGGGAACGTGAATCCTGCCCCTCCTCTGCTGGGCCCTGCTCTCTCCAGCCCCTGGTCTCACACCCCTTCTCCTCCCCCCCTGCCTCTGCCATCCTGCTTCTCTCCTTTGTCCCTTAACCGTGGCGGCATTTGCTTTCAGAGGGGGACAGGGATGCGCCCCCAGTGAGGAGCGGGCTGCCAGAGGGGTTCACAGTGGTCTCTCAACATCTGGTCTCTTCTTCCAGCTGCAGGGAGGTCTGCGAGGGCTCTGCCACACCGCCCCTGAGCCATGGTCTAGGAAGCACTGGGACCATGAAGGGCTTAGGAGACAACAGAAGCCGCCATCTCTCCGAAAACCTGGACTCCCCTCAAGAGTCTCTTTATGCCCCCCAGGACAGGAACCCTTATCTCCTCAGCCCCACCGACTCCTTCACCATGGATCCCCGATTCCCGGCCCAGAACACCGTCCACGGCGACTGTCTCCTGCCGCTCAACAACCAGATCTCCAACAGCAGCACTTTCCCCCGCATCCATTACAACTCCCACTTCGAGGTCCCGGATGACAACCCTTTTCCGAGCCATGCCCAAGCCACAAAGATCAACCGCCTGCCTGCCAACCTCCTCGACCAGTTTGAGAAGCAGCTGCCCATCCACAGGGACGGCTTCAGCACCCTGCAGTTCCAGCGGAGCGACGCGAAGCACCGGAGCGAGAGCCCGGGCCGCATCCGGCACCTGGTGCACTCCGTGCAGAAGCTCTTCGCCAAGTCCCAGTCCCTGGAGGGCCCCGCCAAGGGCAACGTCAACGGGAAGAAGGGGGCAGATGACGCCAAGCAAAACCGGAGGAGCAAGAGCAAGGACCGGGCGAAGACCTCCGAGCCCAAGCGCAGGACCAGGTCCAACATCTCGGGCTGGTGGAGCTCCGACGACAACCTGGACAGCGACACCTGCAGCTACCGCAACCCCATGGGGCTGATGACACTGGGCCGGCAGCCCGACCACAGCCAGCCAAAGTACTTCATGCACGCCTACAACACCATCAGCGAGCACATGCTGAAATCCTCCAAGAGCAATAACGACCTCAAGGTCACCCCTTGCACCAATATCCCCATCAACAACGACTCCAACTACATCAAGCGGGGCTCCTGGTCCACGCTGACGCTCAGCCATGCCCGGGAGGTGTGCCAGAAGGCCTCCGCCACCATCGACAAAGCCTTGCTCAAATCCAAGTCCTGCCACCAGGACCTGGCCTACCACTACCTGCAGGTGGGTGCCACGGGGGAATACGGGGTGGCTCCGTGCAGGGAGAGCACAGGAGCTCAGGGACATCCTCTCGGTGGCCACCCGTGTGACCTTATCAAGCATCTCCAGATGGTTCAGCTGCCAGCTCAGGTCACACTGCCAGGAGAGGGCTGGGGAGGGCCCTGGGAACAGGCCCCTACTCCTCCTGTGGGGACACCGATGCTAATGGGGTCCATCTCCCACGGCTGCAGCACGTTCCCAGCACCCCCAGTCCCTGTGGAGGGGACATGCCACCCCACCTCCTCTGCTGGGTGTGACCCTATTTCCTGCAGGCCTCCCACATGTCCCCAGTGCCTGCCCAGGCCCTGCAGGTGCTGGGGGACGCTCCTGGGCAGGTGGGGACGTAGCTGCCCCGTGTGGCTGTTTCCCCCTCAGTGCCCACACGGCGGGGAATGCTGAGGGGCCATGTCTCACCGGACACAGCCCCCCAGGCCCCCACGGAGACCCCTGTGCCAGGGGCTGAAGGTCAGCAGCCCTGACTAACGCTCCCCCCTTATCTCCACGCATCGCAAGGATGTGCCGTGCCCGGCCAGCCCCGCCCTGCCCAGCTGCCCCGGAGCACTGGTAGGAGCCGCGGCGCCCTCGCTGCTCGCCCGCGGGCAGGGCTGGGCAGCAGGGCAGTGCCAGCCCCGCTTGCATGGCCTGCATGGCTGAGGCTGGTTTGGAACCCTGGCACCTACAGCTCCAGGTCTGCAGCAGGCTCCAAAAGCGGCGCTGGAGCGGCGTGAACCTGGTTGTGCCCTAGAGAGAGGAATGAAGACAAATAAGCCAGGCCTGGAGGGGGGGAGGAGGGGACCAGCCTGTGCATGTAAATCTCCAGCATCCTTTTAATGCAGAGGTGCCAGGGGCTTCCCTGGCTGTGCCCAGCCGGGTTAGAGGCTTTAAAAACTGATGAATTATTGAAGCACACTCAGCTTCCAATACCTAGCTGGCCATGGCTGCAAATCAAATTTCCAAGGGACTGAACTGACTGCATCAGGAACACCAGCAGGGAAAAATATCTTGGCCTGGTTTCTTTTTCTTTCCCCCTGCTCCTTCCCATTAGGCATTTGAGGTTCAAGAGCTGCAGCCAAGCTCTCCAAGGGCCCCGTTCCCTCGGGCTGCAGCACCGAGCCCAGCAGGCAGCCTCGACAGCCCCTGGGCTCTGGGGTGCAAGGCTGCCCTGCCCCTTCCCCCCATGTAATGAGCCTCCGTTTCTCGACAGCCTGACGCAGGGCTGTGGGCACAGCTGGGTGGCACGGGCCTGGCCAGCAGCTGGGCAGCCCCACCGCTCGGCTGGGAGGACACGGCTGCCCCGCAGAGCTGGGACCAGCCCCTCAGCCCCGGGCCGACCGACGCAGGCAGCGCCCAGGTAGGGATCTTGTTTTGAGCAGGAGCTTTTGCCCAGTTCCTCCTGCTCTGATCCTCCTGGGACCACTGCCGGGGGCTCAGCCTGCGCCACCGGACTTGGAGCGGGCAGGGAGCAGCCAACAGCCACGACTGGCGTGGCAGGAGGGGCACAGGGGACACCAGGGTGTGACCAACATCCCCAGTGCCTGGGGCAGGCCCTGTGCTTGTTTCACCAGTGGTTCACCACCAGAACCAAGACCCCGGGCACCCAGTCCCAAAACCACGATGCCTGGTGCCCCCACAAGCTGACAGGGCACAGGGGCTTGGGCTCACCTTGTCCCCAGGTGTCCAATGTCAGCCCCAAAGATCAGGACACAGGGCTCAGGGACCTCACGGGAGGATGGGGCCATTGTATCCCAGGCCCTCCTTGGCACAGGAGAGGCGATGGAGAAGTCATCTCTGGAGCCTGTGTGTGGGGAATGTCCTTTTGCAAGGCCACATGTCCCCTGTCACACCTGAGGACAGAGTGAGCCCACTCCCTCTGTGTGCCAGGGGGAGGAACAGCAAGGATCTGCTTTCCCAGTGCCTGGGGGACACGGGGCCCTGCCCTGCTGCAGAGGGAGCTGCTGCCAGGCAGAAATGCCCAGTGGGTGCCAGAGGTGCGGGGACACAAGGGAGGGCAGGGCTGGGATGGGGACAAACAGGACAGCCCAGTCCCCAAGGCTATTCACCTCTCCTGCCCCGTTTGAAAGGTCTGGGTATTTTGGGGATTCATCAGCAACTACTGGGGGTCCATGTCATGTTTCCAGGCCCTGAAAACATCCACACCCAGATGTTGTAGCTGGTGATCACCCAGGTCCAGCCCTGTCCTCTCAGGGTAGGGGTCTCTCGGATCAGTCCCTAGGATGACACAGCTCCATCCTTAGAGCACAGTCTCCAAGGAGGGAGGCTGTGCTCCACATCCCCTGTCCCCCTGTCCCCATGGACCCCATATGCAGCTGAGAGTACAAGGAAAGAGGCTGAGAAGCTCCTTGGAGTGGGAGATGGCCCAGGCAGGAGCTGTGGATCCACAGACAGCACCAAAGGGACGGGCAGTGTGGTGGCTCAGAGGGGACAGTCAGCATTAACCTGATGCATCATCTAGACCAGCCTCCCCAACGCCACCTACAGCCAGACCACCCCAGAGCTTCCTTAACCCCCAGGAGCCCTGAAAATAATTCATCATCCAGAGTGGGTGGCCTGATCAGTGCCAGCCACTCCACAGTTCTGAGTGCCTCATGCCAGCCCACCGAGCTGCCATGGAGCAGGAACAGCCCAGGTCCTTCCCAGAGGGTGCCCTGCCAGAGGGACAGCCTGGCTCCAGCTTGCTTCTAGAGGACACGGCTGGGCCCGTGGGACAGCACAAGGGCCACGGGCGCCGAGGGAGCAGCGCTGTGCCCGCAGCAGTGCAGCCTGTGCATGGCCCCTGCAGCCCTGCAGTGCTCAGCAGGGCGCTCTGTGCTGCATGTCCGTGTGTGCATGGCTGAGCTGGCACTTGTGTGATGGAAACCCTGTTTGCTCCTCCAGTCTCTTCCCCCTGACCTGCCCCGAGGGGAGGGAGCGCTGCAGCTCCTGCCAGAGCCCAGCAGGGGAGCTTTCCCCTTCCCCCTGTCCCTGCTCTGCTAGGGATCCAGGGACTGGGGAATGCCCCAGGGAAACCTCCCCGTGGCCCTTCCCTTTTCCCTCCACGCTCGGCTCATGGCAGCAGAGCAGCAGAGTCAGACGGTGCTGCTGGCTGGGGACTGTGCAGCACCTGGTGACAGTGTGGTGTGGTGGCAGCAGTGGAGCCAAGCTCCAGGGGTGGACACGTGCCTGGATCCCACACCCCTGCAGCACATGGCACCACAGGGACCACAACTGAGCACAATGAGGGACTCACAGCCTGCAGCCCCCAAGTCCCCATAAAGTCTCGGACCTGGGCATCCTCTTGTTCCCACTCCTTCCACAGCACCCAAAGCACAATGGGCAGAGCCAAGGCTGCACCTGGCAGAGCAGCAGGAAGGGCAGCAGGGCCCCACCACCTGTGAGGAGCTGCTCTGTGCCTGGCCTGGGTGCCCTCTTGCCCACTTGGGCCTGACACACACTCTGTGCCCCGGGTGTCACCTGCCAGGAGCTCCACTGCCATCGAGGGCTGCACTGGCCACTGTCAGGTCTGTCCTTGATCACAGCAGCTGCTCTGGCTCGTCACCCCCGTGGCAGAGCTGCAGACTGTGGGACAGGCTCTTCACACCCTCCTGCAGAGAAGCAGCCCAGAGGACCCTGAACAGCACCCAAAGGACCTGCACTGCTTTTGCAGGGCCCCCAGGGCACCTGCTTGTCTCTGCAGATGTGACATTTAGGAAACACTTGTCCTGCTCTCTGTCCCACGGGGGCTGTGGCACCTGTGGAGCCTGTGCAGGCAGAGGTGGGACATGCTCGAAGAGGGGCAGGGGATTCAGGGGGGTCCTCCCAAGCGCCTTCCTTCCCTTGACTGCTGAGCTGGAATGCAGAGCACCTTGAGAGCAGCTCTGTGTCCTGCTGCCTTGCCAAGGCACAGAGCAGAGGAGAGGCAAGGAAAGCAGGATAAGGGCAGCTTGGTGAGGGCCAGGCGCTGTTGGGATGCCCCAGGGAGGCTGTTCCTGGGAGAGGGAAGGTCCCAGTGGGGCAGGCAGTGCTAGGGCTGCACCAGCAGAGAGACAGGCACTGGAACTGCCTTTGTGGTGCTGTGCCCAGGGAGCCCGAGGCCAGGGGGCAAATGCAGCAGCCATGGCAGAACTGAGCAGCCCCCAGCCCGTGCCCTCGAGCAGTGGCAGCAGAGCAGCTGCAGGACCCTGAGGTCTGAAAGCCCCCACTGTCCTGGGCTGGGCTCAGCACCCCTCACTGCCCCACACCATCGAGCACTGGCCCTGCACAGGGACAGCCAGGCAGTGCCTGCATGGCACACCTGGCTGCTGGCTGGCCCTGCCCTCCTCAACCAAGGGCTGCAGCCAGCCCTGCCTGCCCCTCACCAGCCCTTCCTGCCCCTCTCCAGCCCTTCCTGCCCCTCACCAGCCCTTCCTGCCCCTCACCAGCCCTGCCTGCCCCTCACCTGCCCTGCCTGACCCTCACCAGCCCTTCCTGCCCTCTCCAGCCCTTCCTGCCCCTCACCAGCCCTGCCTGACCCTCACCAGCCCTTCCTGCCCCTCTCCAGCCCTTCCTGCCCCTCACCAGCCCTTCCTGCCCCTCACCTGCCCTTCCTGCCCCTCACCTGCCCTTCCTGCCCCTCACCAGCCCTTCCTGCCCCTCTCCAGCCCCGTGCTGGCCCAGACCCCACAGGCAGGAGGTGCAGCTCAGCCTGAGGAGGAGGCAGGCAGCAAAATGCAGTCTCCAGTCAGAGCTGACACAAAGGTGATCGATATAAAAGTGATTCTCAGGGTCCTTGTCTCCTCTGGAAAGGGTCAGAGCCAGGCATCCCAGTGACCTGTGGCATCCTCCCAGTGGCAGGACACAGCTGGAGCCAGCGGGGTCCCTCCTGGCCTCAAAGCCACCAGTACAGACAGAGGCAGCACTCCCACCCAGCAGGGAAAGGGTTCTCAGCTCTTGCATTTATCAGGACCTGACAGATGACAGCCACAGCCCCTGAGCTGGACAGTGGTGTGAGCTTGGCCTGGGAGCCATGGCCAAGCATAAAGATGGCAGGAGCAGAGTGGAAAGAGCTGGGAGAATCCACACCAGCAGCAATGGGCCCAGGGAGGCCTGGCCAGCGTGTGTGCCTCACGTGGGAGACTCGCTGCACTTGGGTCCCAGCTGGATCTCACACACCTGGATCAGCCCTGCCTCTGTTCCACACCCCCAGGAATGTGGGCGCTGGGTCATGGGTGCACTCCAGGCAGGGGCCTGTCCCCAGAGCACCCCAGGGGTGGTTTGGGGTCTGTTTGGGGTCAGAGTGGGCACACGGAGCAGGCTGGCAGGACACGGGCTGAGTCCCTGCTGCTTCGGGCAGGAACAAGCCCTCATCTCTGGGCTGTGACTGAGCCTGCGCCTGGACACAGCCTGCAGATCTGAACCTCACCTGGAGGGGCTCCAACCCAGCAGCATCAGACACAGCCTCAGACTGGCTCTGGCTCCCAGGGAAGCCCTGCTGGGAGCAGGGATGGGAACAGGCACTGCAGGGCTGGCTCCTCACAGCTGAGCACACTGTGTGAGCTACGGCTGCTCAGCCCCACGGCTCCCTGGGCAGCAGGGCAGGTCCAGCAGCTCCATCCAGCAGAGCCAAGGTGGAATCTCTTGTCAGCACAAGCTGTGCTCAGCACAAGAGCTGGCACTGGTCCCCATGGCATCCCAGCTGCTGCCCCAGTCTGGGTGGCTGTGGGCTGCCCTGGCACTGGCGTGGCATGGACATTGCTGCATCCTCACATCTGGCCTGGCTGCTCCTTGGCCATGTCCTCGAGGGCAGGACAAAGACCAGCAGCAATCCAAGTGAGCCACAAAGCCAAGGCTTGCTCCTGGAAACCTGGGCTTCCCCATCTTTCTCCTGACTTGTCCCACACCACATGTGGCTTGTCCTGGTCAGTCCTTGCACCTTGGCTCTGCTTCTGGTCCCTCCACAAACCCTTCGCAGGATGAGCAGGCAGGGTGGTGGCTGCTGTGGCCGCTCAGTGCTTCAGGCCTCCCGTGGGACCAACAGCTCACTCCTGTCTAGTGAGGGAACAAGAGACTCTGTCTGCCTTAAATTAATTGTGGAGTTGTCATCTTGCTGGGGTTAGAAGTGCTTTTCATGCCCAAGGTGCCACTCATCTCTCAGCAGAGAGGCCAGCACAAGGTCTGTGTGCCCAAGCTGCTCTAGAGAGACTTGTGAGAGCTTGACTTGGTTTCAGAAAGTAATTTCAGCCACTCAGGGTCACATTCAACTCAAAGCCCTAAAGAGCCCATGAAGGTCTGGGCTCTGAGCCCCAAGCCCTGCTCCACAGCAGCACGTTTATGTTCAGTGACATGGTCTGTGTGATGAACACCCGGGTCCAGCCCTGTCCCCCTGCCCCACACAGGCCCAGTGAGACCATCCCCTTCTCCCCCTGTGATGCCTGGCATTGTGCAGCTTGTCCTGGCTGTGTGAGCATGTCTGGGATGGAGGTGTCCAGCGGCAGGGAATGGCTGTGATGTGCTAAAACAGAGGCCACCAAAGCAGGGGCTGCCTGGCATGAACTGGTAAGGGAGGGCTGTGAAGGAATTGTGTTGCTTATTCCCACTACACCACAGCAGAAGTACAACAGTCTCCCCAGCTCCCCACGATCCTGCTGCTCCCAGGATGGTGGGCTGTGCCCTCCCTCACATCTGCTCATGCTGCCCTTCCTCC
Organism: Euphonia xanthogaster; assembly: GCA_034509185.1. Classification (NCBI taxonomy): domain Eukaryota; kingdom Metazoa; phylum Chordata; class Aves; order Passeriformes; family Fringillidae; genus Euphonia; species Euphonia xanthogaster. The sequence goes on along the minus strand of JAYDZK010000070.1, from coordinate 858,435 downwards.
TGCAGGTGCCTCACGGGGAGTGGAACAGCACGCTGTCCCGGGACAAGGACAGCGAGATCCCGTGCCGGCGCATGCGGAGCGGGAGCTACATCAAAGCCATGGGGGATGATGATAGCGAGGACTCAGAAACCAGCCCCAAACCATCCCCGAAAACTGCAGCTCGGAGGCAGAGTTACCTCAAGGCCACACAGCAGTCCCTGAGTGAGCAGAGCACCACACAAAGGTAATGCTGGAGCTCCTCTGGGAGCTCTGCACAGGCCCTCAGGGCCGCCCCTGGAGCAGTCCTTGGGTTGCAGCACCCCACAGAGTGTGGCACCAGAGCCCAGCAGGGCTCCTGCACCCCAGCTCTAGCAGAGAGATGAGGAGACAGCAGGACAGCAGAAGATGTGGCACCCCATCCTGGTGATTCCCAGCAGCCCTGGAGTTAGGAGCTGTTGTAGGTCCCTGTCCCCTCAGACATGGGGGGAGCACTCCTCTGACGGAGCTGTGGGGTTTTCCTCTCCAAGCATCCTCTGCTCTGGGGGAATGCAGAGGCCCCTTGGCCTCAACCAACCCCAAGAGGCTCCTTGGCCACGGGAGCTGCTCACCCAGCATGGCTGAGGACACTCGGCCTGCTGGAACTGTGCCTGGAGCTGCTCTGCTCCAGAAGTGTGCAGGTGTTCCAGGTGTTCCAGCTCTGGAACAGAAAGGTGGCACACTGGGCTGGATGATATCCTGAAGAGCTGAGAGGTTTTTGAAGGAGGAAGACCCACAGTGGTTTGAGCCACGGACAAAGCCAGGGGAGCAGAGCAGGAGCTTTGCTGGGCCAGAGGCTGGTCCTGCAGGAGGGGCTCTGCATGATCTGGGCAGTGATGCCATGCAGAGTCCTCAGCACCTGCTCCACATCCCGGGACAAGGCACCTGGGGGCTCTCGGTGCTCCGGGTGCTGCAGCTGGGGCAGCTGGGGCTGGTGCAGAGGGGCAGGGAGAAGCAGGAGCCGCTGGGGATGAACTCAGCAGGCAGGGGGAAGGGGGGTGCAGGCAGCGGGAAGGGGGGTGCAGGCAGTGCGGGGACGCCTCACAGAGCCTTCGCATCAAGACCAGGTGCTGCTTTCTGCTGGGAGACAGCGACAAAATCAGCCGTGGGGAGCCCTGGAAATGCCTGCTCTGGATCCATCCCTGCTCTGAGCCCTCACATTCGCCTCAGGGGAGCAGGGTGAGGTCCTGGAGTCTCTGGTGAAAAGCACCCACCTAGAGAGGCTGGGCTCCTTCTGCCCGTGCAGCGTGTCCATCGGGACGTGACCTGCCCTGAGCGCTGGGCTCAGCCAGAGCCGGGCCGCTGCTGCGGGAGCTCTGGGACAGAGGGATCGGCTGCCAGGGCTCCGAGCACGGCTCGGCCCTGCCGGAGCTCTGCGGAGGCAGGACCCGGCGGACCCTGCCCGGGCCGGAGCCGGGAACGGAGCCGGGGCCGAAAGCAGGGATAGAGCCAAGAATGCAGGCGGCATCGGGGCTGGAGCCGGGAATAGAGGCAGAGCCGGGGCCGGGGCTGGGCCAGGGCTGAGCTGGCGCTCCCGTCCAGGGA
>JAYDZK010000070.1:799481-838025 GCA_034509185.1 Euphonia xanthogaster | reverse complement strand
GTCCCGGGCCCGGGGGCGGGGGCTGTGGTCCCGGGCCCGGGGGGTTCCGCTCGGCTGCAGCCCGGGCGCTGCCCGCCCTGCCCTGCCCGCCGCCGGGCGCGCTTTGCGGCCGCCGCGCTTTGCTGCAGAGCCGTCGGGCGAGGTGAGCGCCGGCCGGGCCGGGCCGCTGCTGAGGCGCTGCCCGCGGGGCCGGGTGAGCTCCGACTGCCGCTCCCAGAGCGCCCTGGGCTGTGTCAGTGCGCAGGGACACAGCCCCAGACTGTCACCCCCGTTGTCCAGGGAAGGGAATGGGGCACCCGGAGCAGCTGGGGGGTCTCAGCCTGGAGAGGAGGCGGCTCAGGGGGCTCAGCCGTGGTTTAGTTGACAGGATGATGTTCGGTCACAGGTTCGACTCAGTCTCATTGATTCTGTGCCACAGTGTGCTGTCCAAGGGGGGTGGAGGCACTGTCCTTCCCCCCGAGGTGCCTGGCTGGCACCGTCTCCAGTGCCCGGCACACCGGGCTGGGTGCCCGGAGCTCACTGTGGCACAGCAAAGCAGAGCCCAGGCTGAGGAGGCTGCCTGAATGGAGCATGAGCAGGCCAGCCATCGCTGCTGGTGGCAGCAGTAACTTTGAAGCACTGTTTGCCTGCTCCTGGCAGTGCTATTTGTGCACTTACCTTTGATTTATATTTTTTTTGAACGGCTCTGAATATCTTGGGTGTTGGGGGAGGCAGCTCTAAAAATAACTTTAGAGGCTGGTTATTTCCAAAGCCCTTTTTTCTGCCTCTGTCTGTTTCTTTCCCTTCTGTAGCTGATGGCTTTTTATACTGCTGCAAGGCCTGGTTCACACAGAAAATCATGTTTTCTGCTCTGTGCTACTTCTTGCTCTCTTAGCCAACATGCTCTGGGTGTGGGTGATGGTGTGTGCAGGCAGCAGGTGCATGTGATTGCAGATCTGGGTGAAGGAGCTGGTAAAGCAGGAACACGGGGTCCAGAATGTACTAAAACATGAACACAAGCCTTTTGAAGGGTCTCCACCATTTGGAAATTGGAGCCACTCAGGTGCAGCTCTGCAGAAGCCATATGCCAAAAGCTGTGCTTGAACCAGCTGTGTTCAGAGGTGACAGTGGCTTGAGGAAGTCCCATTGTCCCATTTCTCAGGCATGTGCCACAGGATGGCTCATTTTTAATGGTGAATCCCAGCAAGAACCCCTGTCACTGTTATTGCCTTACCTCTGGTTCTGCTGCTGCACGTGAAATAACCTCACCTGACAGATGCAGGGGCTGGTACAAGGGTTGTGTACAAAGACTCACTTGAATGGATGAGGACCAAAAAATGCTTCTGCAGAGGTTCTTGAGGGCACCTGTTAAATCGAATTTATTCTAATTCTTATGGTGTGATGCTTTTCAGCATCTTTTTTTTTTCTAAGGTGACTCAGTTTTGGGCAGCTGTGCCTCTTATCACAGAGCAGCTGCCAAGCAGATTGCTGCCCTGCCTCATGCCATGAGTGTGCCAGGACCAGGGACCTGTGTGCTCTGCCTGCCCTGGCAGCATTGCATGCCTCGCTTTCCCATGGAATTGCAGGAGAGGAGCACAACAGAGCTGCTCCCAGGAGCTGTGGGAGGCAGCGTTTCCCTTTCCCGTGGAGCTTTAACCTCCAGTGTGTGCAGAGTTGCTGTGCTCCAGTGGCTTTGTTGGCTGCTGCTCTCCTTGCTCCGGGTGCCCTGACTTTGTGCTGTGCCTCACACCTTCAAGCTTCCTTTCTTGGGAGGTTTGTGCTCAGCTTGTTCCCACCTGCCGCAGCTTTTAGGCTTGATTGAGAAAAAAATCTGTTGAGTGTACGGCATGTCACTGGTGTTTAATGGGCTGAGTGCATGGCCACAGTGGAGGTGCTTCAGGCTGAGAGCCTGACTGTGGAACACTCCAAGCAGCTGCTCTCCCTGGGGAATTCCTAGAGCTGTGTGTTGCTTCTGGCCACTCTGGAGCAATGGAGCAGCTGCCTCATCTGTGGGACTGCAGCAAGTGCTACCTGGCCAACCTGCGCCGTAGGATGGGAAGTGCCGGAGTCAGACTTGGCTCTGGCTGAGATGGCTGCTGTGTGTCTGTCTCTCATTTGGAGGTTGAAAATAAATCAGAATAGATATTTAGAGGGTCCAGATCTTGTTCATGTCATCCATTCCAAAGAGTGTGCTTCATCCCTGAGGGTGGAGCCTTCGCTGGCTGAGTCACTGTGCATTGGCGGCCTGGGGTTGGATTCTTTTGTGTGTGCCCCCGCACACGTGTGTGTGCTAATTGTGGAGGCTGAAAGGCACCTCAGCTTGGGTGCTCTGCTCAAGCTCAAGAGCTGAGCAGCCTCCTGAGCTTGTGAGCAGGCTCCAGTGGAGAGGAGAACTCGACAGAGGGGAGATGAAAAGTGGTCTCTTGGATCCAGGCTGTGCTCAACGTTCTGTGGACCTGGGAATGCAGCTAGTGGTGTCATGGGTTTCCTGGTCTAGAAAGGATTTTACATATAGATATGGTTTGGGGCTCACCTAGCAAGCCAAAAGCAAGCTTTTTATTGTTACAACCACATCTTTTTTATAACAGCTTCTCTTATTTTTGCTCATTATTATGATTCCAGCCACAAAAGAGCTTTCTTGTTCTAATTGGCCTCCTCCTGTTTCAATTCAGTTGTGTTGCTGTGTCACCATGGAGACAGTCATGATGTCACAAGATGTGGCATCACTGAGAAGTGGCTGGGAGGCAGTGGCTCATGTTCCCCCTCACCCCATCCACCCCAGTAATCAATAGCTAGAGCAGAAAGCAGAACAGCTCAATAGACTTCAGGGAAGATATGGGGCTTTGAAATGAGCCTGAATTACAGCTGTGATATTAAAGCTGTTACCAGAGTGGTGGTGGCAGAAAGGATCTCATATACCCTCCTCAAAACTGTCTCCATCTCCTCCTGTGTTGTTGAACTCACTTAAATTAATGCCAGTAAGCCCCAAATGTCCAGCAGTCTCTGTGCTGTGGGCCCTGTTGTCAAATGCTTGTGGTGCTAAGAACCCAGGCACCCACTGGGTCACATCCTGGGCGTGGTGCTGCTGGGCTGGGGGACAGGTACACCAAGCTGTGTCAGCTCTGACATCAGTCAGAAAAGCTGGTGTTTCACCAGGGTGTGACTTGGAGGAGCTTTTTTGGGGGCCTCCTGCCTTTACAGCACTCCTGAGACAGCTGTCTCCTCTGTGGAAAGCACCCAGTGGGGTGAGCTGGGTCAGGAGAGCCAGCACAGCCTGTGTGAGCTCAGCAGAGGCAGGGATTTAGCAGAGAACTGGGCTTATTTCATGGCTTAATTCTACTCTGCCAAAACCATGGGAACTTCCTGTTCCTGAAATACCATCACTTGTCACCAAAACACTGTGAGGATGTATTCTGCCCTGTACAGTCTTTGCTGTGCATTTGTGGTCAGCTTTATCTTGTTTTAACTGTTTTATAAGGAGTCTAGATGAGAGCATGGCACGGTGTACTCAATCCTCTGCCTTGAGCTGTAATAACCTACTCAAATATTAACTAACTTCCTTCTGATTGATGGGAGGCAGGGTGGTGTCAGTGCCTGGCCTGGCAAGCAGGGAGCTGATGCTTTCCAGTTATTTCTTGTTTTTGTTAGAGGGCTTTGTCATACCCATCACGGAAGCTTGTTACCTGTAACTGTTCTGTTTGTAATGTTTGATACTGGGGGATGGACAAGCAGATTTCCCCTGTTTGTGGGGTGTCTCTGGGTGAGATTGGGGTGCTGTGTGCTCATCCCACTGCTCAGCAGGGACCTGTGCATGGCACCTGCACAGTTTGGCTGGGACAGCTCCGGGTTGTCATCTCTCAGGGTTGACACTTCCTTGGCAAGTGTATCAGCTCCCTTGAGCTTTGCTTGCTTTAAGCAACCTTGTATTCAGGCAAAAAGGACAAAACTCTGTGTAACATGGAAGCTCAAACAAGTTGACTTCTTCAGCGTGAGAGAAATTTTTGGCTGTTTTCCTGAAAAGATCAGAACTGTTTTCCAGCAGTTCTGCTGACAGACTCATCCTTTTTTCTTTTCCCTAATTTTTCTTCTGGGTTGCTGGATCTTCAGGATAGAAGGCTACAACAGCTCTTAGCATGAAGACAAAGGGTTTTTTCACCTTGTTTGTTCCCCTGAAACATTTGATATGCATCCTGTTTAGGGGAAAAATGACTGAAAGGCCAGTTGCATTTGAATCATATGAATTTATACTGCTGCTGTTTTTAAAGTCGCTGGTGTCTGGCTAAAGATGCTAAAATCTGCTTTTTAACCAGCACTGCTTTAAAAAACAGAGGGTAGGAGATGTTTTCATTCTCTCCTGACACTGGTCACGTCTGTCCTGGTGGCTGCAAGGCCATTCCAAGGCTACTTGAGTCTGACTTCCAGCACTCAGGTTCCTGTAGAGGAGAAAAGAACTGGGTGAAGGTCTGGGATTGACACTGTTTATGGCTGCAGTGGGCAGACAGAGGCTGTTCAGGAAAGGAGTTAAAACCTCACCTACAAACTGCATGGTTTGTAGGTTTAGCTATACTGTAGCGTGTTTTCCATTTTCAGTGTGTGTAGTGAGCTACATCCATGGGGAAGGGTGAAGAAGTTTCCCTTCATACAGCAAAACAACTACTTCCCAAGTATTTGGAGATTTCCATGAAAGGCTATGAGTAGGTTGCTTCCTGGAAGAGTAGGTTGCTTCTGTCCTTACTCATGGACTTGTCTAAACAGTTAACCTCATCATGCTTTATGACATGAGCAAGTCACTGTGCAATGGTTTATTCTCTCAGAATAGGACTGTGTGGAGTTCCTTATTCCCCAGATTTAAGCCCTAGAGGATTAGCTGTTTTCTGTTTTTCCTTGCAGGGCTGCACAGACCCCCCCTGGGCTGCAGTGCAAGTGTTTTACCCTTGCAAATGAATGCATTTCCTTTCCCCTGTGCCAAACCCCTTCCCTCAGGACCTGCAGGTTCCTCAAACCCCTCAGGTGAGCTCAGCTGGCCTCTGTAAAAGGAAAAGAAGGAAAACCTGAGGTGCCAACCAAGGCAGGCTAAGTGCTTGAGGATGGGAACAGAATCATAAAACTTAATATTCTGCAAATTAATGTGGTGTTCTGCTTAGTTCTCTGAACTTCAGACCGGTATTCAAACAACTTTTAAAATGCCTCTTTGTAGAAGAGGGTCGCCTACAGGGTGGTAAACAGTGTCCAGGCTTAAAAGGGAAGAGTGAGTGGACACTGACAGTGTTTACAGAAAAACTGCAAAAATATCCAAGATACAGGGAAATGGTGTTCTTGCCTGAAAGATAAAGTAGTGCAAATTGCTACAAGTCTCTCTGGGCATCTTCCCAGCACTGAAGTTTCCTTCATTCTTGCAGCAGGAGCTGGTTCAGGGTTGTGACACGGAGTGCTTGTTCAGATTGCAAGTCAAGAGATTGCTTGTCTCCAGGTCCTGGCTTGCAGCAGGCATCAAATTGTTGTGTGTGATCTCAGATAAAGGCTGTGAAACCAGAGCTGCCTGATCCTGTTGCAGCCATGGCCTTGTGTACTCATATACAGGTGATGGCTCCTGCAAGCATCACCCAGAGATGGAGGTTAACAAATAGGGGTTTGTGCTCAAAGCAAACAGAAGGAGAGGCTGCAGAGCTGGCAGATGAGCAGAACAGTGAAGTTACTGAATGTGTAGAAGCCTCAGGTTCCCAGCTGGACAAGCTGCCCCACAGGGCAGGATTTTTTCCTTGGTGTCTTTTTGCCTCTTGGTAACTGGTCAGTGAGTGGTAAAAGGCAAGAGAGTCCTTCCTGCTGCTTTGGAGAGAAATGCATTTGCTCTTTGCATTGTCTGTGCTTCTCTAAGCCCTCAGCAGAAGGAAGATAGCTCAGTGAGCCAAGGTACCTGTGCCTGACTCTGTGTACTGGTGTGGGGCAAGCCCAGAGTGGCCAAGGGTGGCACTTGGTTGCTTTTCAGTCTTAAAGATCTCCTTGTGCAGCCAGTGGCAAACTTCAGGCTGTGAATCACTCGTGTGTCAGTAATATTTGCATATTTTAGGCAGACTTGCTGCACTGTGTGTTGTGCAACACTGTGAGAAACTTTGGAGCTTGGAGGGAAGCACAGCTGGCAGTGCTGTCAGACACCTCTGTGCTCCTGGTGCTGAAAGCTGAGCTGACAGTTTAACTCTCTTTGGGCTGACTGGTGCTTAATCCTCTTGGCAGGATTGCCAGAAACTTGGGAATGGCTGGGAAGCCTGCATACCTGGCCACAGAGCAGCCTGGGCTAGTGGAAGGTGTCCCTGCCTGTGGCAGGGGAGTGGAACTGGATGACCCTTAAGGTTCCTTCCAGACAGATCTTTCTGGGATTCTGAGTAAACTCCAGAAGCCATAACCTGTGCCCATGGCCAGGTTCTCCAAGTCTTTTGAGGTTTTCCTGGAGAGGGAATGTGTTCAGGGGGAGGCTGGTGTGTGCTGCTTTGGGGATACCTGTGTGTGCTGTACTGCACCACGGGCACGCCTGAGCTCAGCTGTTCTGCACGTTCTTTCTGCACACTTGGCTTCAGGTTGCCAGCAGATTTCTTTAGTTGAAGGGGCGGTGGCTGCTGTTCAGCTGGCCTCTTGTGCTGAGGTTCTCTCAGCCATGCATCTGTGCCACAGCTGATTCCTGCCAGACCTGGCCCTGCTCTTGGACCATGGTTCTTATGGCTGCCTGGACTTGGAGCTGGCCTTGTGTAACATCGAGGTCCAGTGCACAGGCTCGGAAGGCTGCCGGTGGAGTTCTCTTGCTGGGTAGCACTGACTGCAGTTCTGAACTCTTGGTTGCTGTTTTCCTCCATCTCTAAGTGGGGAAGGTCAGAGTTGGGGTTTTCAGGTAGCTACAGTGAGAATTGTAGGAAGGAAATAGTCCAGCAGGGAGCTGCTGAAGGGGGAACTCTGCATGTTCTGCAGTGGAACTTGTGCATGTGGGAGCTCTGGTCTCTGCACAGTTTGTGCATGTTCCAGTAACTAAAAACTGAAGGTAGAACTCCTTTTTCCTCTTGCAGGTGAGATTTATGAATAAACTTCTTAGCTGGCTTTATGGTGAACTCTCACTGATAAAACAAGCAGGTGATTTTCCTTAGTAAGGAGTCTCTGCCTGGGAGGTCTGATTTTTCTAGTATTGATAAAGCATAGTGCTTAACACCTCTGAACTACTACCTGATATCCTGTTAGGCACCAAGGCATGAAAATCTGGGCCCATGGTCTCATATGGGAAATGACTCTTCAAGTGGTGTGATTCCAGCTCTGCACCTGCTCCTCAGAGTGCAGCTGCTTTATGGTTGTGTGCTGGTGTTGTGCTTGTTTCTGGTCTTGAGGGGCAGCAGGTGCTTGTTGCTCACCTTGCTGGGCTGCACAGAGATCCCCACAGTACTTACTGCCTGGAAGGGGAACAGGGATGGATCATCTTAATGGAGGGAAACCTACACTTAGTAGTGGTTTGGGAATTTTTGTGGTGTGCTCTCTCTCCAGAGTTTCAGGTTGAGCCTTCTTGTTTGCTCAGTCTGTCTTCTTGTTCCCTGGTACCTTCAGGGAGCCAGCAGGTCCCCATCCCTCATCCAGGGGGATGCCAGTGGGACATGGCAGGACAAAGTCTGACTGAAACCTGCCACAGCCAGACTGAGAGCTTCCATGCTGCAGAAGCAATTATTGTTCCTTGGCATCGCTCTTTGCACTTTATGGCTCTTACACCTAACAGAAACTAAGGGTTGTTCTGACCCTTACAGAGAATATACGATGCATGGGGAAATCTAAATAACTTGAGGGTTTTGAAACTCCTGGCATCTGGTGTGCAGGAGCTAAAGCCTAAAGCACAGTGGTTCATTCTGGCAGGGGCTGCTGAATCAAACCATAAAGCAGCTCTCTGCTTAGATCCTGAGAGCATTATTCCTTTGATGACAGCCTGGATGAGGAAGTGCAGGATCATTTGCTCACGAGAGCCCCTCTCTAGCTTTGGGAAGTGCTGTTGTGCCTTCCTCTGTGTTCAGAGTGCTCCATGTATCGAGGAGGTGGGGCACAGGCATCCTGGGATGCAGCTGAAGGAAGAAAAGGCAGCCTGCTAAGGCAAGGCTTCCAGAAATCATGTGAATTCCTACCCTGTTAAAATTTCCCCCAAATCGTGTTTGTGCTACAAAATCGTGGCAGAAGTGGGCAAAGAGCTCAGACTGGAGTCTGTAAAACAAATTCCAGAGTGCTTTTAGTTTAGAAGGGGACACTCAGTGTCCCAGTCCATTCTTGACCACTCCCTGAAATGCTGTGTGCATATCTGTGCCTGCAGAACTGGTGTGCCCTGGTGCTCCTGTGGCAGATTGACCAGTTTAGCCAAAACTCCCAGCAGAGTTGTATCGAGATGTTTCCTTCAGCACTGCCATAGCACTGAACTCTGTCCCTGAATTCTGAGCAGGGAGCACTTCTGAAACACTCCAGCTGAACAGTCCTGGGGGAGACAACGTTGTGCCAGGCACATGTCCTGCCAGAGAGCAGCCTGAGAGGGTGTGCTGGATTTGGGATGTCATCCTGGCTTTCAGGACAGCTGGTACTTAGCACAGTACTGATATTTGTGTTGTAAATTGGAGCATGCCTGGTGGGGTTCCAGACCTAGAGAAACCAGAAGTTACCTGGATCTTCTGTCCTGCATGAGTGGGATGTTAACAGAGCTCAGACCTGAGCCCCCCATGGCCCTGCAGTGGGGTGGGGCCGTGTGTCCATCTGGTACCTGGGCATGGGCAGGGGCTGCTCAGCCCTGGGGGGAGTCAGGTGCAGGTGGGGGGAAAAGGGCCCTGGCTCTGCTGTTCCCAGCTCTGCTGCTGTGGCTGTGACACTGTGTGGCAGTGCAGAGTACAAGCACAGTTTTATGTTCTGTATTGTGCCACCCTAATCCTGGGCTATTTTTTTCCATTTTTCCTTTGAGCTCAGCAGTTCTGGCTGCTGTCCTCTGTCCATGGATGCCATCACAGGCATGCTGGCTGTGTTACCTTGTGCAGAACACCTGTGTTGGTGCTGGAGCCCTGCCAGCACTGCCTGCCTGCTGGGAGCTGCCAGGGCAGACACATCCTCCTGCAGTCAGGATGCTGTGTGGCACCAGTTGTGGTGGCCTGCTGTGGCTGTGAGGTGACTCACTGCTGTCACACCCTGTCCCCATGGATAATGCATTCCTGCTCCAGGGAGAAGGAGGCCCAGCTTCCACCAGGCTCTAGAGCAGCTGAGTCAGATGTCTTGTCAATTAATGTAATTAGCAGTTAGCTGAGGAAATACCTCCTGTAACTGTCTCCTTGGTTGTGTCTGTAAGTGGCCAGAGTAGGAGGGGTCAGTCCTGTGGTACCCAAGGGAGTTCTCCCAGGCATGTTGCAGCAAAGCTGCTGACACTGCAGTCCGTGGAAATTTCCTGATGGAGATGATGCAAACTGCTGTGAGCTTGCAGTGAAATAACCCTGCAAGTGCTCTGCTGCTCCCTCCAAGCCTACTCACGTCCATGTTCCCACAGTTAGATAACTGGCCACACATCTGTTTACAAAGCAGTATCCAAAATAATGTGTTGCTGTTCTGTTTCCTCAGCTGGGCTGTGTGTCATAGTCACAGCTAAAGACTAGTATTGAATCTCTTGCTCAAAGGGGGTTGTTGGGTTTTTTCCCTATGGCTGCTTTAATGCAAAGCTGTCTTCCCTGTCTCAAGCCTTGGGCTTGTAGGTATGAAGCCTGTCTGCTGTCATCTCATAGGCATCCTGTGTCTGCTGCATGTCTGGGACAGGAATAGAAACACCCCTGAGAAGGGGATTTGTTGGTGTGATGGTGCTGCTGGGGGCACCAGCCATAGTATCTGGAGAATGGCCACTGTGGGAAGGGCTGGCAAAGCTGCTCTGCCTCCCTGAAAGGCCACAAGAGGCTGATCCCAGAGCAGCTGGCACCTCCAGTGGGTTTGGGATGCCCCTGAAGCAGGTGGAGCCCCACCCAGCAGCAATCTGGGGGCCCTGTGGGGCAGTGGCTGCAGGGCAGCTGGGGTTTGGGCCCCACACCTTTCTGGGGTGCACCAGCCCTCTCAGACTGGCCTCCAGGATCTGCCAGCACTTCACCAGCTCTGTGCCTTTGGAAACAAGAGAAGTCAGATGTGAAAAGAAATGCTCTCATTCATTGATGTCACACTTCTTCGCCTCCTTCAGTTTACCATTAATTTATCTTCAAAAGCATTTGTGGCTGGTTTTGGCCTTGAAAAGGATGTTGGATAAAGGACTTTTTTTCACTTGCTGTCACGTAGTGACAGAGCTGAGAGCAGACTTTTTTAGGTGCATTGAGGGGGACAGTTACTCCTGCAGTATGAGCTCCAGTAACCTGGGCTGCAGTGAGAGTTCATGCCCTCTCTCTTTCCAGCTCTGGACTGGACTTCTCCCTGCTGGATCAGTCTCTTGCTGACAGCAAGTTCACAGTGTTGGCCTTGCCTGGCTGCCAGAGCCCTGCAGAGGAATTGTCTTGGGGAGTCACCCTGTTCCACTGACCTTCATCTTCAGTCAGTATCTGCTGTGTCTGTCTTGAGGCCTCTGACAGGGCCCAGATCCAAGAAACTTGACTGGGCAGCTCTTCCTCTGCAACTGGGCCTCTGCTACATAAACAAGCCCGGTGTTTCCTTGAAAGTGCTTTCCAGGAAAATGCAGCAGCAGGGATGCAGTGGGTTTGTTTCCCAGTGTGGTGTCCCAGACATTAGAAGTGACCCCAAGTCCCTGTACAGGTGACACTGTGTGTGCTGAGGGTCCGTGCCTGGATATGCTCTGTGCTCCTCCCTGCGGTGACAAGAGCAGAGCAGTGTCCTCCTGTCCTTCCCAGCCATGTGCCCCCACAGTGGCACCATGTTCTGGAGTATTTTGCCATAGTCTGATGGAGGATTCCTCCTGGCAAACAAACCCCTGGAGCAGACCGTTGGAGACCTGCTCCTTGCTGCCACCCTCGTGTCCCACAAGCTCAGTGCTGCTCTGGGGCTGTTGGTGCTCACTGCTGGGTTATTTTTGGCTGGTGGCTCTTATTTCACGAGGCCACTTCAGGTGAAAGCACTTGCTGGGCTCAGCCCAAGTAGCTGACACAGTCAGTCTGTCCTGGGAGGCCACAGGAGCTGTTCTCAGCAATGCCTTGGAGCTGAGCACAGCAGAGGCTGCCCTGGAAAGCCCTGCATCCAAAGATTGGCATTTCACTCTTCCTAGGAATTTCATCCTCCAGCTGGTCTGGGGGTTGGACAACTGGCATGACAAGGAGTGGCTGCTTGAATGCAGTAATGCTTTCCAAGTCTAAAATTGTTCCCAGGCCAAGTGTGGGGAGATGGCCAAGTGGAGGAATAACTCCAGCCTTGGGCAATCTTTGCAGTTTGGCTGGGATTTTCAGAGAAGTGTAGAGATGGGATTTTTCCTGGAGAACTGATGGCACCATCTTTTCCTTGGTGTGTCAGCCCTTGGTAGTCAGGTTTTAGAAATCTTGAGCTGGTGCTTTCCAAAACCATTTTGGCCTTGGTTGGGTGAGGAGGTGTCTGCAAGGAGAAGTTTGATCTGTTGCCTCTATCTGCCCTTGCAGGAAGAACTTGCCCTGTGTGCTTTGGAGCTGGAGCTGCCTGGGACCTGGGCTGGGAGCAAGGGAAGGGATGGGTATGGACATGGTTAGAACATCACCAGCCTGCTGAACCTCTCAGTGCCTTCAAAGGCTGGCACACTGCTCTTGGGCAGGGTTGTAGCTCTGAAGACCTGTAACCAAAGCCCCATGAATTCCTATCTGGAATGTCCCTTGGACTGATGTTTTCTGTTAAACTGAGTACAGCAGATCCCACATTTTTGCTGTGGCCCCACTGTGCTTCCTGGCTAGGTCACTTCAGAACTGACAGAGGGGCTTGTTTGGAGCAGGGGCTTTGCATTCCTGAGAGCCCCAGTGCTCCTTGTGGTGCCTGCTGTGGGGGCAGGTGACTCAGAGCACCTGGAGCGTGCTGGCAGGGAGAGCTGGAGATGAGCAGGAGGAGGGAGCATTGTGGATAGACTTCTTTCAAGGCTGCTCTTGGTCTGTTTAGAGCTCCTTGGACTATGGAATAGCTGGGCTGGTGTGTTTTCCAGCAGGCTCTGGAGGCTCTGGGAGACCAAGTGAGCACTGTTTTGTGGGAAGATCCCATTGCTGTGCTTGAGCAAGGAGCGGCTTCTTCCAAAGACACCTCTGGTTAACTGTCTCTCTCAGGAGCCCCTCCAAACCATGATCTGCCTGGATCGTTCTCATCACCTTTCTTAAGCCACTCTAAATCACTTGTTACCTGCTCCCTATCCTGCCATTCACCCTCTACCATCCAGTGCTGAGCCACTGATCAGGAAAAGCCAAAATGCCTCTCTTCACCTGCTGGTTGGTACTTGGTGTTTACAGGTGAAGGGAGGAAGGAGAAAAGCTGCCTGGGGGGAAGCTTTTTGGAATGTCCTGCAGAACACCCTGAGATTTCTGAATTTGGTGTGGATGGTTTTTATTTGTAGCTGGAGTTACACAACTGCTAAGTTGAAAGGAGTGGAGGGAGAGGAGATCACTCATTTGGAAACAGGAATAAATATAAGCAAGGTGGGAAATGAAGCCAAGAAGGCTTTTGGCACATAACTGCCAAGGCAGGAGAATGGTCTGTTCCACAGTGAGCAGGTTCCTGAAAGCAGCAGGGAGTGCTCTTGTGACGTTTAATGCTGTCGCTGGAGGCTGGGCTTTACTGATAACCCTCCTTGGAAGGCCAGGGAGTCATTGTCACATCCTGATTTCCAGACAGGGGACAGAAGGGAGTAGGTCCCAGTGCCATGGGAGCAGCATGACTAAGCCAGTGCCTTCAGCTCTGTGGCCTAGAACTGAGTCTGTTGGCTGGATGTGCTGAGCAGAGCTGTGCTCTGTGCTCTCCCTTGTGTCCCTTTCCTGGCAAAGTCTCTGATCCTTGGCATTCCTTCATGGCAGGTTCTGCAGGCTGGAGGGGCCGGGTGTGTGGGCAAACAGGTCCTACACCCCTGAATCCAGACCTGCTACCCATACTTGTGGCTAAGTGGTGGTCTGGGCTCTGAACTTGAAAGCTTATGGGGACTCTTGAGGCCTGTGAACCTGGAATGTGGTGCTTTGGAGCCTGCAGGAAAAGCAGAACAGGCTGTGAAGATGAGGACCTGGTGGTGGCTGGCAGCTTTGTAGGTCACAGGAACTGGAGCCCCAGGAGAAGGCTCTGCATGCACACCTGGGGTCTGCTGTGCTCTCTGATTTCAGAGCTGGGGCTGCACAGTGGCTCTTTTGTCAATGCCTGCTCAGTTCCTGGAATGAGGTACTGCAGAAGGTGCTGGGTTTGCTCTGGATACCCCCTCCCTTGGGGCAGTCACTGTGCAGGGACTGCTTGTGATACTTGAAATTCTCAGGTGCTCGGAGCTGGGGACTCTTGGCCTCTGGGAGAGCAGCGTGAGCAGTGGCACTGGGGACACATGGCTCTGCTCCTCTGTGTGCCTCTGTCACCAGGGAGCTCTGTGCTCTGCAGGGTCCATGGCTGGTTCAGGTGGGAGCCCTGGGCAATCCAAGCAATGAGCACAACTTCCCAAAGCTTCCTAGCACCCTACCCAAAGGGAATAAAAGGTTGGAATATTTGCTTAATTGCCTGCTCTGAGTCTGAGGACTTCCCTTCCTCTCCAGATCAGACCAGACTGTGCTGCAACAGCTGAACCACTGTCAAATTTAATGCTAATGGAGAGGGAGCAGCATCCTGCAGTCTTTTCTGTGTTTGTTCATGTGACTTTTTTTAATCTTATGGATAGTGCCATGTTAAATGATGAAATAGAATATGAAGTATCTCTAACATGCAAATCTTGTCCTGTGCCTCAGCCAACAGAAGTTTCCCAGCAATTTTGACTTTGATTCTTCACTATTAGCATAATGTTGCCACATCTTGGTTTGTACATACTTAAGGGAGGAAATAGCTTCAACTGAATCTGGCTATTAAAGCCTCTTGATGATTGTAGCTTTGAAGATGTAAATCTTGGGTGCTGGCTGCCTGACAGCCACTGCCCAAGTGGAAAGAGTGTTGACTAAAGGCTGGAATTTTTCACTGTGGGATGAGTCCAGCCTGATGCCTTCCCATCTCCCAGGTGCAGAGGCTGCTCAGTGCTGTCTCCTCAGCTGCTGACACGTGTGCTTTCCCTGGCCCTATGGCTACAGGGTGGGGTTTGTTTTCAGCTTGCAAAGAATCCCTCATCATCTGGGTGTGGGGAGGGAGGGTTTTTCATAATGTCCTGGGAAAACCACCTCTGCTCCTCCTGGTGGCATCACTTAATGCTTGTCCTTGCCTAAAACAGTGGAATATCTTCCCGTGAGCAAGGGAGAGTAGCAGATTTCCTGCATCAGGTAAAATTTGGGATACAGTAACTGAAAACTGTGATAAAAATCCTGATGCTGAACAAAGTGATGGAGAAATTAATTCTTACCTTGAGGGGGGGGTTTGTTGGCAGCGATGGTGGCAATTTCTCAGAATTTTAGCTAGGCTGCAGGATTGTTGGTTGCTTGTGTTCTCAGGGATGCAGCAATTCCCTGGGAGCCCCATTTGTGCTGGGGAGCTCGGTGATTGCTGCCATCAGCACCGGCCTGTTCCTCTTATCACACTCTGTGCTGACAAGCTGCTGGCTGCCATCAGTGTTTTCAGCACCCTCTTGGCCAGCTCTTCTGTGAACAGTGTTTAGTGGCACACTTAAAATGATGGTGACCCCTCCACCCTGCTTCCAGGACTGTCCATAAGTGGGAATGTGCCAGTAATGCCTCAGCAGCTGGGTAGTGTTTGCAAAACCTTCTGTGGACCCTGCTGTGGGCCTGGCTGTCCCACAGCTTTGGGGGCGATTCTGCTGTAGGGGAGCAGCTCCTGTTCCTGGAGCTGTCAAAAAGTCCTGGGCAAAGTGGTTCCTGGTGGGCTGGGGAGGTCCCTGGGCTGAGCAGGGAGTCTCAGGGCTGTTTTGCCATGCTGGACTGGCACGCTCACCTTTCTGAGATGGCAGCACTTGGGATATTGCACTTCCTGTTGTGCTCAAGGTGCATCTCGCTGCCTGTGCACGGAGAGCTTGAGATGTGTCTCCTGTGACACGTGAGCAGATGCTTGGGAGTGACTGGATTTGGGCTTCAGCAATCAGCATAGCCTAAAATAGCTTGTTTTAACTGCTGAGCCCTGACACAGATAAGAAGAGATTCGATTTGCCATGGTTTCCAGCCATTTCTGGCCATATGGATTTTGACTGGCTGTGACTTTGAGGAGGTGTGTTGAGATTCCCTGGACTTCTGGAGTGGCAGGGAAGCGAGTTAAAAGCATCCACATATGCCATCCTCCAAGTGATGTGGCAGTGCATGAAGTGAAGTGATGGGGAAGGGAGAGAATATTTCATGCAGTGCATCATTAGCTGGTGGAACTTACTTCTGCAGGAGATTCTAGAAACTGCTTAGAGAAAACTAACAAGACTTCCCTAATTACACCAAACGTGGATGATTAATGCTAACAACATCAGTGCACCTAGGAGTGGCTGCAGTACTGGGTGCATGGAGGATTTGCCATCATTCCTTAAGTGTCTCCTCCCAAAGCATCCCCTCCTCCCTGCAGTTTGCTGCTTTGCAGAGCAGCTGGAAACCATCCCACGTGGAGGAGGGATAGGGGAGCAGCCTGTGACCTCGTGGCACTGGCTAATTCCTGTCTGGTTCACGTTTATGCTCTAATTCCATGTCTGTGCTGGATAACCCTGAGCAAACCTTGCAGAAAGGGCAGCATTAAACAGGGAGAAGGACACAGGGACTGGTCACTGCTGTGGGACAGGAATCCTGTGGCACCCAGTTCCCTTCCCCTCTCTGTCTGGTATCCATGGTCTGGCATGTCCTAGAGACAATCAAGCCTGCAGAGCCCAAACCAGCCCAGACACAAAGCTGCAGAGTGCAGCTGGCAGAACAGGCCCTGCAGTCCCAGAGTGACAGAATCGACATTTTGGGACTGCCACTCAATGTTGGAAAAGTGTTTAAAAGCAAGGAGGGATGGGGCCTGCCTGCAATAAGTGCCACTCCTGGGAAATACTCTCTGGAATGCAAATCTCTACATATCTTCAGTTGTGTTTTCCCTCTCCTGTTGTGCTGGCAGGTGCCTCTTGTCTCTGAGCTGCTGGCTGATGCTGTTAGAGCTGCCCTGGCACTGTGCGCTTGTGCTGCTGCACTCACCACCTGCGTGAGTGGTTGAGTCCAGTGGACACTTCCTTGTGCTGCTGCTGAGCTTTATTTGCCACATCTGGATGAGATGCTGCAGGCACAGGACCCTGCATCAGGCAGATGGAGTGGATGGTGCTTCAGTGCATCAGCAGAAAGGATTGCTGCTCTTGTGGCAGCTCCTTTCAGCACCGCTTGTCTCACTGTCTGAGGAGCTTTTGGCTGACACGTGGTCACTAAGCTGTGGTCCTTGTAGTTCTGAAGTGGTCCTGGTATCTCCTGGGAGTGGTGGGTGCTGAGCTGCTGGGCAGGCTCTGTGAGGTGCTGTGTGCTCCAGTCTGTCCAGTCCTGCATTCTCTTACCTGCCACTGGCTGCAGGAAGGTCCATGTGACCTGTTCCAGTGCCACGGGCTGATGGAAATGCCTGCTCTCTTTGGAAATGCTCTGTGGCACAGATGGTTCAGAGCTGAGCCCCTCTTGATGGCCCTCTGAAGAGGACTGCTGAGGCTGTTCTGTGCAGATGTGTAGGCAGGGTACCTGCAGAGGCAGGGAAAGCAGCACTGTGGGCTCTCTGTGTTCCCTAGTCCCATGGTGCAGTTGTGTGCACAGAAAAGTTCCAGCCCCTCCATCCTGGCATCCTCACTGCTGCAGCCAGGGACCTGCTCCCTCCCCCTGTGCTGCCAGGGCTCAGGCCGGGGTCAGAGCCCTCTGGAGCTGTGAGTGAGGGGGGGAGAGAGGAGGAGGAGTCTGTAGCAAACAGGCTGCTGGGTGGTGCAGCAAGTCCTGGCTCTCACAACTTGGTGGCTTCTTAATGCTGTGAGACGCCGTTTCTGCATCCTCTGCACAAAGGCCAGCAGGGAGGAGTGGTGTGGCCTTAAAGCCCAGCTGGGCTCCTGTTGCCTCGAGCTTTGTACTCCTACAAAACCTGCCAGGAGGTCAGAATTCCACTGGCCCTGCCCCCATGGCCCCTGCCCACCATGCTGTGCTGCAGGGTGCCCGTGTGCAGGGGTCTGCCTGGGGAAGGGCTGTGCCTGGCCACCAGGACTGAGCTCCAGGCCTGCCTGGGTGGCCTCTCAGCTCCTCTGGCAGCCCTGGCTGTGCTGGAGGAGCCAGGCAGGATGTGGCAGCAGGAGGAGTCACTGGTGACTCTCTCGTGCCCACCTGGCAGTGCTGGTGCAGGGTCCTGGGCAGGGTGCACACCGGGAGTGTGGTGTTGATCAGAGATGCCAGGGCTCCCACTGTCTGTGCTGCTTCACCTCTTTGGTGTGAAAAGCCTCAGCCCTCGCCCTTAGTGAGGGTTTTTGAGGGGATCAGCCCATCCTGAGGCCCAGCACAGAGCAGAGGAGCTGAACTGGAGCATCCCTTCAGCCCAGACCCTTGTGGAAGAAGTGTGTGCCAGCACTGAGTGGGCACTGAGCTGGCAAGGCACCCATCCCTGGGGATCAGGCACCCCCACCCAGAGATGCAGTTCTGCTCCTCCAGGGACCGGGCTCATGGCTTTTCTCCTCCCAGCTGGTGACTCCTTGAGGCAGGATGGTTGGGCTTGGGGGCCTTGGTGGTTGTTGATGAATTAACCCCGGGGCAGGGAGAGGCAGGCAATGCTCCTTTGGGCTGCTGCCCTGTGCTGGCTAGGCTGGAGACCTGTCTGAGCCCCCAGGACAGAAGGGACACTTGCTGGATGTGTGGCTGGAGCAGGGTGGAGCTGCTCACCGTGGCTTCAACTCACTTAAAAGCCCCTGACAATGGCTTTGGGGAGGGTGGGGAGAAATGACAGTGTCTGCTGTAGCACACACAGCAGCCCCAGTGTCAGCTGCTGCAGCTGGGTTTGGGAGTGCCTGGTGTCCCCTGCAGCATCTGCTGTGTCCCTGCTGACTCTGCAGCAGGCTCTGCTGAAAGGAGGCATGGCCAGATCTGTCAGGAGCCAGCAGTGTGAGGTACCCTATTTTTAACCCCAGCATTCTCAGGGGGTGTCTTCTGTTGCTTCATGCCTCTTTTAAATTGGTGACCTTCTACAAGTGGCTTTTTTTTAAAATAAGCAACACGCCTTGCCTTCCCAGTGTAATATTTCTTAGTGTATCAGTGCTTATTATCATTTCTGTGCTCAGGAATTCCAAATTGGAGCATCTCTGTGGTGCTTAATCATTGAAAAATCCCAAGTCCCTCATGTAAAGAGTTCCCAGCCCTCAGCCTTTCCTTCTCTGGTGAAATGTTCCCTCCCAAAGTACAGGGACTGGGTCTGTGGTTGGGTCTGTGACTGGAGCTGGCTGCTGGGGCTCATGCAGTCCTGAGTGTCCCTGTGGCTGCCCCAGGCATCCCTGGACAGCCTGTGTGGTGGCTCTGAGGCGAGCACGGCTGCAGCTCTCACTGAGGGCATCTCAGTCACGGCCCATCAGGGAGCACAAATGGCTGTACAGAGCATTTTGTGGTGCATTTCTGGATGGGAGCTCTACTGTTAGTCTACAAACACACAGCTGATAGTCAGAGGGAGCCTTTGCTTCTGCATTTGCTTCTGACTGGAACATTTGAGAGATGCTCCCTTGAGTTTGAGGTCCTTTTTCTGCAGATTTGTCCAGTTCTTTCGTTCCAGTGATACACAGGAACGTGCTGTACTTGGAGTGGTCGGGCAAGTGCAGGGCAGTCCCTTTTTTCCTGACACCAAGGACCAGATGGATCCATGGATGATAGAATACTGTCCTGCCAGCAGAGCCTTTGGGGTGTGCAGGAGTGCTGTGGCCAGGGCCTGAACAGGAGCAAGGGGTGACAAACCTCTCCCAGCTGTGCCGTGTGCTCGCTGCAGCAGCACCTGGAGGTGTCTCCCAGCCAGCTGGGCAGCAAAGACCATCAGCACAGGTCTGACAGTGCTAGGACAGCCTCCCTGGCTGCCCAGGGAGGGTCGGAGGAGGCCATTTGCTTAAAGCTAAGAACTTATTTCTCTGTGTAACAAAACACTGAAAGGCAGTGTGCAAGCCCAGTACCAGCTGTGCCAGGGGAGCTGCAGCACGGGGCTGGGGGGAGGCTGCTCCCAGAGGAGCCTCTGTGGGAGCAGGGGTACTCGGGAATGGCATCTCTCCTCTCTGTGCTTTTCTCACCAGTGAATTGATGCTGTTCAGGGGGAAATAGCCACTTCCCATGGGTCAGGAAAATGCCTGGGATGTCATTCTGAGTGAGGGCTGCTCGTCTTCTGTAGCTGCTGGTGGGAGCAGCTGCAGTGGTTGAAGTGACACTCCTGCCTTGGAGGGTGAGGGTGTGACCCCAGCCTGCTGCCCCTCGCCTCTCCTCAGTTCCTGCTGCATCCCTCCTGCCCTGTGTTGTGCTCCCTGACACTGCTGGGCCTCTGCCTCTGCAGAGTGTCCCATGGCAGAGCCCAGGGCCTGGCTCTCTGTCCTGGGAACAAGAGGATTATATGGTGGGAGAAGGGACCAGCCTGCAGTGCTGCCCTTGTCCCAGCTGCCATTCCAGCCATGCTGGGGCTGGAAGCTGAGGATGGGGAGTGTTGAATTTCTCCTCTGACCTCCTTCAGAAGTACTTAAGGTGATTTGGGTGTCTGGGCTGGGTTTATGCAGGGCTGTCACAACAGGTGAGAGGGCTCTTCCCTGGTGCTGCTGCCTGGGAGGAGCTCCTGGGGAATTCTCTGTCCATTCTCTATCCTCTGACTCACAGGCACAGCCTGGCTTGTGTGTGGGCTCTGTGACAAGCAGAAGCAGCTGGTGAAGCATTCGTGGTGTTCCTTGGGATCATCTGAGAGTTAAAGGGCTCTGCTGGGCTGGTCACTCTGCAGGGCTCCATGGGCACCACCACGGAGGTGGCACGTGGTGGCACATGCTCTGGGGAGCTGCTTGTGCCAGGATGCTGCTGCTGTTGGGGTCACCCTGCAACTGGGAGTGAGGGCTGGCAGAAGAGCCCACAGCCCTTCCCTGGCTCCCACAGCCCACTCGTGTGTCTCTTACTCAGTGTAGTACCAAGGTGAGATTTTTAGTTTTTCAAAGATCACTGCTACTGAGATTCACAAAGGGAAAGCGTTGAGGTAGGAGGTATTTATAGCATTTCCATAAACTGCTCTCTGAACAAATGCACTCACTTGACTTTGTTTTCTGTTTTGTTTAATCACTATAAAACTTCTTTTAAATCTCCTCCAGCTCTCTAAAGACATTCATTGTGTCCGAGCAGGAGCTGGCACTTCACAGGCGTTTCCCATTGTGTCTAGATGGAAATACATGGGAGCCGTGTGACTTTTCACATGGGCAGATAGTGATAGGACAAGCAGAAATTGGTTTAAAGAGGTGAGCTTTAGATTAGGTATCAGGGAAAAATTTATCCTTGTGAGGGTGGGCAGGCCCTGGCACAGGGTGCCCAGAGCAGGTGTGGCTGCTCCATCCCTGGAAGTGTCCAAGGCCAGGCTGGACGGGGCTTGGAGCAGCCTGGGATAGTGGAAGGTGTCCCTGCCCATGGCAGGGGTGGGAAAAAGATGAGCTTTGAGGTCCCTCCAACACAAGCCTCTATGATTTCTGACTTGTATGATTTTCCTCTTGACTAACAAAATTTGGGTAGGCTTCTCAGCAGTGCCTCTAACTGGTGCAGGTATCTTGACCTTCGGTGTGCAGAAGGAGAACAATTAGGTCTGAAGTGGTTCTTGTGAACCATAAAATCAATGTGTCCACATTGTCTTCAGCATGAATTGTCACTGGGGCTCATTTTCACTTGGACTCTCTACAAAGAAAACATCCTACAGTTCATTACGGCTCCAACCTTGAAGTGTTCCTGAAGCTGATGAAAATCAGAGGTCAGGTCACTTGGAATGCAGCTGTTCCAGTTCCCTTTGCTGTTAGAAACTGCCTCCCAAAGCAGCTCCTTCCAGCCAGGACACCCTGTGGCAAAGGCCAGCCCAAAGCCCCGCAGCTGGGATCTCCAAGGCAATAATGCCACTGATGCCATTTGCTGCAAGACTATTCTATGGCTGTTTTATTTAAAAGGCAAATGAGCTTGCCTTGTAGGAGAGATTATTTCAGAGTGTTCTGCTTTCTGTGTGAGGAAATGAGGTTGTTCCTCCAGCCCTTCCCAAGGGGAAAGGGGGATGCATGGAGCAGGACACGGATAGCAGCCAGCCCTGATGTTTGAGGGCAGGGGAGTTTGCCTTCACAGCTGACTCTGGCTGGGGCCTTTGAGGTGATTTAATAAAA
This sequence comes from Euphonia xanthogaster, assembly GCA_034509185.1. Lineage (NCBI taxonomy): Eukaryota > Metazoa > Chordata > Aves > Passeriformes > Fringillidae > Euphonia > Euphonia xanthogaster. The sequence goes on along the minus strand of JAYDZK010000070.1, from coordinate 816,649 downwards.
ATAAGGATGGTTTGAGAAGGTCTCTGAAGTTGCTGGAAGGATTGGAAATGTTGCCAGGCTGTATTGAATCAGCAATAGCAGCAGAACACTGGCACCTGAGGCCAGACACACTTGAGGGCAACCGTGGTGCTTAAATCTGCCCCCAAATACCTTGGCTGTGATCCTGGTGGTGCTGCCAGGTACTGAGCAGGTACCAGCCTGGTGGGGGGGAACTGGGGCTGGATTTCACATTCTCTTGTGACTCTACTTTTAGTCTTCCAAGAAGCAAACACCTTTGGAAGGAGAGGGAGAGGAGCACAGCGTGCCCAGCTGGGTTTTGAGGGTCCAGAGGACTCTCCAGTATAAGGCTCTGCAAAGAGCCCAGCCCAGCTCCCCTGCCCAGGGCTGCATCTGTGGGCATTGCCCAAGCCCCTGAGGGCAGGTGCAAGGTGCTAATTTGGAAACATGCTGCTTTCTAAAAATAATTACAGAAGAAAGATTATAAACAAACATCCTCCTCCCCAATATCAATCATCCACAGCATGCTGTGAATTCCAACTGCTTGCTGAAATAAACCTTAGAAGATCCTGTGAGCAGGAAGAGCCTAGTGCTGCAAAACTGGAAGCTTAAGCATGACTTCCATGTTCTCCTGTTGTTCCACACCTTTTTGGAGCAGGGATGATGTTCCCAAGCAAACTGAGCTGATGGTCCTGCTCCAGTACCCACTGGAATTGTAGTTCTAAGTTGCAGCACAAGCTGATTTTAAAATATGAAAGGCTGTGACCTCAGCAAATCCAGAGCAGATCATGGCTGCTGAGCTGTAGCCCTTTGGAGGGGTAAGTCAGCAACTGGAATGCTCCTGACTGGTGGGATTGGCCTCAGAGCCAGGAGGGAATGCTGCCTGCTTCTCCTGTGGGAGCAAGTCCTGTTTTATGTTTGCAGAGGGCTTCAGTGGGGTTAATTTGCAATTGCACTAGCTAATGCACCCCCAGTTGTTCAAAGCTCCTGATCCTTTTGTGTTTGTCATTTGCAATATTTCTTAGAGCCTTAGCTTACTTTAGTCGCTCAGGCAGCGCACCCTTCGAGCACAGATCCATGAGCAGGAGTGTGTTTTGTTGGGCCTGGGTCTCTCCCTTCCAGCAAAGCCTGCACTGCCCTTCAGCCAAGCCAGGTGGCACAAAGGGGTCCCAGGAACATGCCAAGGGGATACTGGGGTTTCCCCCTTTAGCAGAGCAGCACAAGCAGTGTCTGTGCTGTCTGTTGGTAGGTGGACAATGACTTTGGGTCTGGCTTAGTGGCCCTGGACACCTCTGATCTGCCCCAGAAGCTCTGTGCTGCTGTGCCTTCCCCTCGTTCTGCCTGGCCAGGCTGTTCCATGTCAAATAGCCATCAGTGTCCTTCCCCCAGCCCTGGCAGTGCCCACAGCAGCTGGGCAGCTGGCCTGGGCTCTTGGTGGCCGTGCCAGCCGAGCCACCAAGGGGGCTGTGGCCAGTCCGGCTCCAAGCAGGACGCTGTCACAGGGGCTGTGGGTAGCAGGGCACCCTGGGCACTGTCCTGGAGAAGAACAGGGGCCATGTGGGGGGATTTAACTGCAGGGACATGTGGCATGCTTTCACCTCTCCCAGGTGGGCTGGCTCTGGCTTGCCCTGGCCGCTGGCTGCTGTAGCCCTGGTGCAGTAACAGAGTAACCTGTTGTTTTGGGTTAGGCACAGCTGATCCAGGGGTGCCTCTGCCATGCCTCTGGTCAGGCTGCTCCTACACTGCTCCATTGGGATGGGCTGTGTGAGTCAGGCCGTGAGACTGGGCCAAGGAATTGCTGTTGGAGGTGATGCTCCGCGTCAGGCAGCTCTGGCAGGGGGACTGTGGCCACCCCTCACCCGTGTGAGGCAGGGGGTGATGGGTCCTGCCATCAGGACACTGCTCAGTTCGTGCTGGACTTGGTGTAGTGGCTTGAGGAAACTGGGATGCATTAGGTGCTTTCTGAGCTCCTGTGCAGATCCAGGCTGGAGGCAGCTGGGTTGGCAGCCCTGCACAGGCCTCTCCCTTCTCCTCTGCCAGCAGCATCATTATGGTGCTGCTCAGCATCTCTGGGCACAGAAACGCTGCTGGAAACACAGATCTCCTCCTCTGTAATTCCTCCCTTTTAGGTCCTCCTTTGAAGTGGAGCTTTAGCTCTTAATATGGTAAACAGTGGGATGTGTAAGTGCAGGCATGTCCACATAGTGTCAGTAAGGCTCCTGGGGCAGCTCTGATTGCCCCACAGGGAATGTGGCTCCCAGGGATGCTGGGAACTGGCTCTGGCTCCACTGGAAATGGTGAGGCTGGTGTGGAGTGGTGAGTAACTGCAGATCTCTGGGACTAAGGAGGCTGCTGGCAAGGGCTGGGATGTGTTATGGGGTGCAGGGGAAAAGCAGTTTGGGATTGCGCAGGACTTAATGGCAGGAAGGATAAGAAGAGGGAGTCTAGTGGTAGGATAGAGGTAGAGGTAGGATAAGAAAGGGAGTCTAGTGACTTATGGAGGACTGAGAGTGCAGGGGTAGGAGGGGAAAGGGGGTCAGGTGTGCGTAGGAAGGTGGCTGCTCAGTGTGTTTGGCCGTGCCCTGCCCAGTGCAGCCTGTCCTGCATGCACAGCAGCTGGAGTGGGACTGTGGCCTCAGGGGCTTGTATATCCTGGGCAGACTGAGAGCCTAAACGTGGCTGCTGCAGCATCCACATAGATTTTACTTGTATTTTACATTTATTTTCACTGATGGACTTCCATCCTGCCTAGCCAGAGACAGGAGCAGGCTGGGGCTGTGGCTGCTGTCCAGGTTTGTGTGGCCAGCCACGTATCTATCCCTACATGGATCCCTATCTATCAGGTGGGATATGTGTGTTCTGTGTCTGCTGGGCACATGTCTGCAGCCTTGCTGCCACTTGGATCTGGGGCCATGGAGTAGCAGCCTCATCACTCTTGGGCTGTTGCATCCAGACAATGTCTTTTCTTCTGGCGTGGAGCAGCTGGGCTTGTCAGGGGCTTCGAATGTGTGTTCCTGCCATCACCATCTAACAAATTTTATGGCTTCTTTCCATTTTTATAGGAAAAACCATCACCCTGATCCAGACATTGAAACTCGTCAACTGATGGGACAAAGAGCTGAGACACTTGGCTGTACTAGGACACTAAAACATAGGGTTTAGCCAAAGAATATTTCCCCACTGTGGAGGCTTACACCTGCCAAACCCGGTAGCATTCTTGGGAGGCTTTTCTATCCCTCTTCTCCATTTCCACATTTCCACACATCATGGTATTCCTTTTGACTTCTTTTGCAAGCTAGCTCTGGCTCTGCCTTCGCTTCCCCTATGCTTTGGTGTGGGTCCCCGGCGTGAGCTGCTGCCTGTGGGCTGGTTCTGCACCTCTGCCTCCAGCTGCTGCTCGGAGGCTCCTCTTGGATGTCGTGACTGACCTGCTTTTTCTCTCTCTTCCACTGTATCTCTTTCCCTCCAACCTGTCTCCTGCGTTCTCCGTTGTCCCCCTCCGTCCCTGCAGGTTCATCATGCCTAGTGGCATATAAAAAGACTCCACCTCCCGTCCCACCTCGGACCACGTCCAAGCCGTTCATCTCTGTCACTGTGCAGAGCAGCACTGAGTCAGCCCAGGACACCTACCTGGACAGCCAGGACCACAAGAGTGAGGTCACCAGCCAGTCGGGGCTCAGCAATTCCTCAGACAGCTTGGACAGCACCAGGACGCCCAGCGTCACCAGGGGCAGCGTCGTGACTCCGGCCAGAGACACTCCAGAGTTACCTCAGAAAAATGCAACTTTGAAAAGTGACAAAGGGACTCTGACTAACGAAGAGCCTAAAGTGGAGAATATCCCCAAAAGAAAGCTATCATCTATAGGAATACAAGTATGGAATAGTTTGTTTTCCTTTGTCCCGAGGAATGTCCTTGCCCCATGCATTTAGCATGTGTCTTTTCTGTGACCAGGTGTGCATCTGAGCTCACTTAGACTAGCAAGGGACACTCACTGCCTTGCCTGTGTTCCCAGGGTGAGAGACAGCAGCACTTTCCTTAACAGCCCAGAAAGGACTAAGCTCTTTTAGTACCAATTTAAAATGTTTCCTAGAGCAGAGGGGCCGCGTTAACTGGGTGAGTCCCTCTGAAGAGGCCTTTTGCTGCTGGTCTGCCTGTGCCCTGTACTCTGTGTTGCTTCCAGTCAGTCTGCTCCTTGTCCCTCGTGGTTGTAGGGACAATTCTCCCCTGAGAGGTGGGCCCTTCTGCTTGATGACCATGTGGGAAGGGCTGCTGCAGTGCCAAATGGTCCCAGGGCTGCAGGAAGGAGGGTGCAATTCCTTGCTGCCCCATGTTCCCAGCAGGTTGATGCTTCCCTTGCTGGAAGCATTTAACTGTGGGAATAGATGGGAATGAGCTGTGGATAAAGCAGTGAAATGAGAGCCCAGTGAGTAGTGTAAATTGGTGCTTTAGTCAGCAGAATGCATCCTCTGGGGCTGTGTTCTCCTCTCGGACAGGTTTCTCAGTCACACGTGGCTGTGCGCTCTGGTTCTGTCCCAGGTGCTGGTTGCCAGCAGAGGGGAACTTGGGCAGCCCCAAGAGCAGGATCTGAGCTTTGAGCTGTTCTGCATGTGCTGAATGAGTTCATCAGCTTTACAGCAAGGCCAGTTCAGTACAGGTGACAGTGAAGGGCTCTCAGCAAGGCTGGTGGGACAGAACACCTGAAAGGGCAGTGAGGGGAGGGAAACACACTGGAGAGGCCGACTGCTTTCCACAGCTTTTCCTTTTCTGAGATGGTTCTTAAGTCACCTGGATTTCTTTCCTAAAACCTTCTAACCCTCTTATCCAGAGCCATGGAGGGTGTCAATCCCTGGGAGAGAGGCTTTGCTGTCAGTCTCAATCACCTTGCTGTCCTCCCTTGGATGCCATGGTCCCTGACTGTGGGATGCCACAGGCACAGGGACACAGCCATGGCTGTGCCATGCAGAGCCCAGGGCTCCTGGCAGAGGTGGCAGCAGCCTGGCAGGACACAGCCCTGCTCCTGAGGTGGGAGCAGAGCTGAGCAGTAGCCTCGTGCCTGTCCTTAGCCAGCCCTCCCATGTGGTGTCAGCATGCTCTGTGTGTGCACACTCCTGGTCTACTGACATGGATTCCAGCCACAAGTTCTTCTGTCTGTTTTTGTCTATACTTTGTTTTTTTTTTGTTGTTCAATAAGGTTGACTGCCTTCAGCCAGTGGCAAAAGAGGAGCCTCCTCCACCAGCCACCAAATTCCAGTCCATCGGGGTACAGGTAGAGGACGAGTGGCGGTAAGTGAGACGCAACTTGTGCAGTTTCCTTTTATTTTAAATTGTGCCTCCCCCACTTGTGCTTAGACCTTCTGCTCTGCTTTGTGCCAGTGAGTGGTGTTGAATGGGGCCCACGGAGAGCCCTGCACACCTGCTGCAAAAAGCATTTGTTCTCTAACAGCCAAATCAATGGGAGCTTGAAATTAAATCAAAAATTAAAAAATTCCAAGCTGTAATTATAGTCACGCATCAGCCCTCTCATCTGAACGGCCGGCTGCAGTAAGCAGGCAACCTCATAATTGTGTGTGTGTGTGAGTGTGTGGTGTGTCTGTGTGTGAGGAGGGGCGGGGGGGGCTCTGCTGTGGCCATGGATTTTGCTGTCGGTGTGGAAGGCTGGCCAGGCTGAGCCCTGCTATTGAACGATGGCTTTTGATCCCTGCAGAAACAGCCACTCTCGCAGCATGTCCTCCAAACAGGACACAGACTCTGACACGCAGGAGCCCAATAACTCCAGCTGTAAATCATCTGAGAGAAGCCTCGCTGAGTGCCCCCAGCACAGCAACTCTGTTGGTGTTGATGCCTCCACTAGGCAACCAGCCAAGCCCTCACAGATTAAGAGAAACCTCTCCTATGGAGAAAACAACGACCCGGCCCTGGAGCCTTCTTCTCTCCCTCCTCCTGACCCCTGGCTCGAGAGCTCCTCCACGTCGCCGTCGGAGCCGGCACAGGCGGGGCCCTGCCGGCGGGACGGCTTCTGGTTCCTGAAGCTGCTGCAGGCAGAGACCGAGCGCCTGGAGGGCTGGTGCCGCCAGATGGACCAGGAGACCAAAGAGAACAATCTCTCTGAGGAAGGTGGGTGGGGGTGCCCAGCAGCTCCTCCCTCAAGGAGTTGGAGCTGAGTATTGGGTCAGTTAAATTGTGGCTGCTCCATCCCTGGAAGTGCACGAGGCCAGGTTGGACAGGGCTTGGAGCAGCCTGTCTAGTGAAAAGTGTCCCTGCCTGTGGAATGAGATGAGCTCTAAGGTCCCTTCCCTATCAAACCATTCTGGGGTTCTGTGAAATTGCTGACAGCCCACAGAGCCAGAGCATGGAGATGAGGATGAGATGAGGATGATGCCTTTTCCTTGGAAAGGGTAATGTAGCTTCCTGTAGCAAATGGAGTACAACATAATGCTGTGATGCAGCATGGAAGATGTACAGGGCATGGTGTGGCTTCTGACCACTCAAACCTGCTAAAAGCCTAAATGGATTTAATCTTAAAAAAGGTCAAATGGAAAAAGCTTTCAGGGAGGCTGTGGGATCTCTCCCTGCCTCACCCATTACTCTGAAACAGGCAGGGGGCAGAAGGAACACAACTTTGGAGCTTGTTTGCTCAGTTCAGTTGATGAACTGGTCTTTAAAGCAAGGAAGAGGTTTCTTCACATGGGAAAGCCTCACTGAATTTGTGCTGGGTACACCAAAAGCATGGAACAGGGAGCATGAGGCCAGTTGATTTTATGGGGTTCAGTGCCAGCTGGTCTTGTTCCTCTATTTTCAAATGCCTCGGCAAAACCTGGGCTTTTTGCAGTGGGAATCATGCCTCTGGTGCATACAGAGTGACAGGGGAGTGGGTGTCAAGGCTGCAAATGGCAGGATCTTTGTGTGGAGCCTGGTTTTGATGGTTTTAAAACCTGAGAAAGGTGAAACAAAGGTGAGGCTCAGTTTTAGCTCACTGTCACTGCTGGGTTTCCAGGAGCTAATCCCTAATCTGATTCCCTGAGGTGCTGCCTGGCAGGGAATCTCCCTGCCTCAGGGCTGGCCTGGCTTGACCTGTGGCAAGGAAAGACAGCAAGACCTGCATGGCATTGTTCTGTGTGCCAGGAGCAGGCTGCTTGGTTGTGTAACCACAGCCTTGGTGGGTGGGAGAGCCCAGGGTGTGCTCATCCAGCCAGGATCTGCTGAGCAGGCTCAGGGGCAGCAGCAGAGCAGGAGCAGGACTCAGTGGTCCCTGTTGGTGTTGCAGCTTGCAGGCACGTGGGGCTCTGAACCTGCCTCTGGAAGGGGAAAGCTCAGACTGTATTTCCTGTAATGAGCAGAGCAACATGTCCATGCCCAGAGGCTGCTTGGAAAACCCATTAAGAGCAGCATAAAGTCCTGGGTGTTAAAAGCCCTGGCCTGTGTGTTAATCCCTGCTGGTACAGGGAGGCTGGAGAGTGGTCCCTGTGTCAGCTTTGTCACCTTTTCCCTGGGCAGGGCTGGGAGAGCAGGCTGGCATCTCTAAGCAGGTGCCAGCAGACTTTGCTGAGGTGGTGCTGGTGGTTTTCTGAGGGGCTCAGGGCAGTTTCAGGAGCTCCCTGCCAGCTTGGATATTGTAATGTCCTCAGCCAGGTCTGTGTTTGGCCTGCCAGAAGGAGCAATGGCAGACAAATGCAAAAACATCTTGTTCGTGAGAGCAGTTGGATCTCTGAAATTCCTTTTCTGATGACTCCAGGGTTTCCTTGCTCCAGAAATGCTGGAGCTCATTGCAACAATGAATAGTCTGTTCAATTCAGGTCTTTTTATTTCCTCTTTTTTTTTTTTTTTTTTTTGTCCTCCACAGTCTTAGGAAAAGTCCTGAGTGCAGTGGGCAGTGCACAGTTACTAATGTCACAGAAGTTCCAGCAATTCCACGGCCTCTGTGAGCAAAACTTGGTGAGTCTGAATCTCTTTTTCCTGGTTTCTGAGAGGATTCCTCTCTTAGAACTGCACTACAAGGACTTGGTCAGTGTTAGAAGGCTGCAGTCCCTGTGAAAACAAGGCCACAGCCTGCAGTGCCGGCCGGGGGAAGGCTGGGTTAACACAGAGGTGCCTCCTGCTTCTGAAGGGCTTTTTGAGGCAAACCCCTGAGGCTGGCACAGATAGGGGGGATTGTTTGAAAGGTCTGCTCTTGACCACACACGCTCCCTTTGTGTGTGTGGCTGGTGACACTGTCCCCAGGTCACTGGAATTGATCTCTGAAAGGGAATGCAGGGCTTTGCCCTTGCTCAGAGCTGACCTGGCTAATGGTGATCGATGGAATCTGTGGTTTAGTTTTGCCCTCAGGCTTTATGGTAATATGGATTTTGCAAACTTCCTCAGAGGTGAATTCCCCTTTAGATGTAAAATAATCTTGGAGAGACTTGAGGAGCAGGAGGGGGTAAAGTGCTGATCCCAGCTGAGCAGCAGCCCCAGCAGAGCTTTGTGCGAGCTGCTGGGATCTATCCCACGCTTTCCAGGGTCTGTGGTGGTGGTTCAGCTGTCCGGGAACTGGGAAAATCCTATTCTTGGAAGAAACATAAGCTACTTAAAATTTTTCAACCCAGCCTGAGAAGTACTGATGCTTTCAGGTTGTTTTGGCAGAAATGTAGCAAAATAATTGTGCTCATGAAAGCTCAGTTTGGCTCCTTGGAGTGCTGCACATCCAGGCATCAGAGCTGGGTACCCATTTCCATTATTTCCCTCCCCGAAATGGGGGTTTCTGTGTAAAAACCAGTGTTGTCACTCTGATTGCCATGCTGGGCACCTGCTGTTGGAGGTTCCTGCTGTGGGGTTAATGCCAGCACTGGGTGTCTGGTTCAGAATTACTCTGCTGTAAGGAGGAGTGCAGTCAGGACCTGCTTCCTGAGCTTGGCAGAAATTATTTGGGCTGTAAGTGATGGCTTTGTGTGTCCGTGCTCAGGGCCAGTGTCTCCTGTGGCTTCTCACTGGGTTTGGTTGCAGGCAGACATAAAAGGGGTGAAGGTGTTATGCACACTGCTCTGCTGGATGTGTTCTTTCTGAAATGGGGTTTTTAATGCTTCTCCCCTTCTAGAACCCTAATGCCAATCCCAGACCCACAGCCCAGGACTTGGCTGGATTTTGGGATCTCCTCCAGCTGTCCATTGAAGACATCAGCATGAAGTTTGACGAGCTGTACCACCTCAAAGCTAATAGCTGGCAATTGGCAGAGACACCGGAGAGAAAGGTGAGTGAGGGGCACTGAGGAGTGGCCACAGCACTTTGTTGTATACATTTGGGGTACCTGAGGTCTGGTTTTGTCTGCAAGCAGATGCTCCCAAGGGCTTTTGCCATCCTGCACTTGCTGTCTGTCTGACAGCCTTGCGAGGCACCACAGCCATTCCTCTTGAGTAATAGTTGGAATGGCTTTGTACAAGGGGAGAAGGTGGTGGATGGAGAGAGCCCAGAGTGGTGAGCAGTGCAGGGGCCTCAACTGTTCCTAGCACTGTGTAGATGCATTTAACTATCCCTTGTGCCCAGCTAATGTGAAAAACAACTTGAACCTTTGGAAAATGCAGGAGAGGTGGGGTCCTGTGTCTGCCAGTAAGGGTAGGGAGGACTGTGGCTCAGGGCACAGTGGCTTATTAAAATTTTGCAGTTCCACATCAAGCTGTGTCTTCGTGCTGCCTGTGCTGTGCTTCGAGCTGCAGCTGAACCAGACAATCTCTGAACTCCAGGCCACTCCAGAATAACCCCTTACCATGGAAGCTGTATGGAGGGGAGGGTTAGGCTGGCTAACAGGAAAAGGTTCTCCCCCCAGAGGGTGCTGGGCACTGCCCAGGGCTCCCCAGGGAATGAATGGGTACAGCCCTGAGGTGCCAGAGCTCCAGGAGTGTTTGGACGCTGCTCTCAGCCACAGGGTGTCCTGCAGGTGTCTGTGCAGGGGTTGGACTTGATGATCCTGATTGTGGGTCATCAGCCCCTGGAGTGTGGACTTCCATCCCAGGAAATGTCCAAGGCCAGGTCGGACAGGGTCTAGTGGAAGGCATCCCTGCCATGGCAGGGAGTGGTACTGGATGATCTTCCAACCCAGACCATTCTGTGATTCCGTGATTACTGTGGGTCCTTTCCCATGCAGGACATTCTGTGATTCTGTGAAATGCAAAATGGCTCCTTGTAGAAACAGGGGCAGTTGATTTGAGGGGTGTCTGGCTGCAGAGCTGCTCTTCCCAACACCATCCCAGTCCCTCCGGCAAGGCCCCCCCGGGGCTGAGCCGGTGCCCAGCTGCACACAATTGTATCAGGTGTGGGTTTTTCCTTACTGTCTCCCTAAAGGAAGAGAAGAAGCCACCCCCTCCAGTGCCAAAGAAGCCGGCCAAGTCCAAATCGCAGCTGAGCCGGGACAAAGGCTCCGACTCGGACAAGCAGCGGCAGGAGGCGCGGAAGCGGCTGATGGCGGCCAAGCGCGCGGCCTCTGTGCGGCAGAACTCGGCCACCGAGAGCGCCGACAGCATCGAGATCTACGTCCCCGAGGCCCAGACCCGCCTCTGAGCCCAGCCACGGCCAGCCCGCGGCTTTTATAAGTCATTAAATGGGAAAAAAAAAGGTTCTCTCGAAACTAGTGTGATTTATTCAGTCTAGAGACAATGAGCCATCCTTGAAAAGGGCTCCTGAGTTGGCTTTTTTCTCTCTCAGCTTTAAGTAATGAAGATTTTAACAAAAAAAAAAAAATACAAACAAAAAAAAATTAAAAAAAAAAAAAGAAAAAATGCCCCTCGTTTTCTCCCCAGCTGTGGTGTTGCTGAATGGACTGGACAGACTCCTGGGAACTCCAGCCCCTCGACTTGGAACTTCAGTCTTTTTACTTGTTCTATCTCATGAGAATTATTAGCTTGTTTACAAGAAGAGGACAAGAAAACATGAAGCCTTGAGCACTTGCCATGCTGTGTTCTTCCTCCTCCTCAGATCTGTTCTGCCCTTCTCATCCTTTATTTTCCCCTCCTCCTGCTCCCGTTTTCCCACCCTTTGCATGGTTTCGGTTCCCGTGTCCGGGTGCCCCTGTCCCCGCAGAGAGCACCTGTGGTGTGTCATTCCTGCTGTCCTCTCCAGCCAGCAGCCTGCTGGGCTTTGTGTTCTTGGAAGGGGATGCTGGGGTGGGGGAGGATGGGCACAGGGGGCCCTATCCTCAGCTGGTTGGAGGGAGAGGATGCCGGGGCTGTGCAATGTGGGGTCGAAATGCAGCCCAGAAGCAAAATGTGCAATAAACCTGGCACAGGGGATCCCGAGAGCGGGAACTCGCTCCGGGTAAAGGAGCGGAGCTGAAGGAGCACAGAGCATGAGCCACATCACTATGGTTTCCCTCCTCTTCTCATTCCCACACCGTTGTCCTTGGCTGGCTGGTAGAGAGAGGAGCTGCTGCAGCGGGGGCTGTGGGGCCAGCGTGTCCAGGAGGAGACAGGAGGGTGTACATATGCACATATACACTTAGTAGTACCTGTATAGTAATTCCTACACACGGATCCTGCCCACGCCGCCGCGGGGGTGGGCAGATGTATAGCATATATTTTTACATGTACTATATCTAGATGTGTGTCCAAGTGTGTGTAAAAATATATACCCTGTGTGTAAGCAGATGACTATTTTTTCCTTATCTCCCTGCTCTCTGGGTAGAGGAAGGATTGCTAAATATTTTTTAGCCCATTTTTTCTTCCCCTTTGTAGGTCTCCTTTCCGGTCTGGCTCCTCGGAGCCAGAGCTGCCACCCCCTGATTCTTTGCCACCCTCTCACACAGAAGGTTTTTGTCCCATCCTGAGGGATCTCGCTGGGGATTTTTTTTTTTTCCTCTTCACACGTTTGAACAAGTTGGGAGATTGTGTGCTACTGTCATGGGGGTGGAGGTGGAATCCCAGTGGTTTCAGTGAGAGTGTTGGTGATCCAGAAGGCAAAAAATAAATAAAAGTGAAATCCTGAACGATGCCTGCTGCCCATTGTGTGCTGTCTGGGGCTGTCCATGAACACTGCTCTCAGGTCTCTGCCCCCAGCCATAGAATTCCCAAAGCTTGACTGTGCTGGGATTCAAATTGGGCTGGAGGTGGGGGTCAGACTCTGCTCCCGGGGAACAAGTGGAAGCAGTCTCAGGTTGCTCCAGGGGAGGTTTACACTGGGAGAAAGTCCTTCATGGAAAATGTGGTCAGGGCTGCCCAGGGCAGGGGGAGAGTCCCCAGCCCTGGAGCTGTTGGAAGGGTCTGTGCAGGTGGCACCTGGAGGGTGTGGGCATGGCGGGGTTTGGCAACAGCTGGGACTCCTCTTGGAGGCCTTTCTCAAACCTAAAGACTCCATGGGGGCAGAGACTTTGTTGGGTTGCACTGTTGGGTTTTGGGGCGGATGCAGCTTTAGGGATCACTGGCAGAGAAACGGGGAACACAAAGGAGATGTGGGAGTTAAGTGATTTATTTTATCATTTACTCTTCCCTGTTGCTGCTCATGGAGTGGTCAAGCTGTCTTTGCTGCCCTGGGCTGGGCTTGCTCATAATATTTATATTCTTAAATAATATGGATTTATATATATGTGCACTTATTTTAACATCTAAGTGAATTTATAAGGCTGTAAAAATTAATTTTAGTATGGTTTTGTATCTCAGAATTAATACAATATTTTAAATTCCCCTACATGTATTAAAATACATATACAAATACAGAGGTAGAGTTACATACTTCTATATGCATATACATAGAAATATGTGTAACACATGTACAAAAATGTGTTATACGTATTTAGACACACCTTTTATAAATCTGAGAATTATTTGTTACACATATTTAACACCCCTTTTGTAAATAATTTCATGCCTGCTCCTCGTATCCACCTGTTCCGAGCCCAAAGGACACGGGCAGCCAATCAGGGGGCTGCCTGAGATCACGTGGGGACGGTGGTGTCACGAGATGGCTGCCTGCCAATCACAGTGCGGCGTGACGTTTAACAAAATGGCTGCGCCCAGCCATAAGATGGCGGGTGAAACAAAATGGCCGCCCCCAGTGGATACAAGGGGTGTGGCCCTGTGTTACAGTACTTCCGGGTCCTATCAACCAATCACCGCACAGTACGTGCTGCTGCGGCGAATGGCGGTGAGACTGCTGGGAGAGGGCGGGGCTTGAGGGGGCGGTGGGCGTGGCCTCCCCGTGTTCCATGCCGTGCTCCGCCGGGCGGGGCAGGACGGCGCTGTGCCTGCCTGTGTCCCGTGTCCCTGTCCCATGTCCGTGTCCGTGTCCCATGTCCCAGTCCCGTGTCCCGTGTCCCTGTCCCGTGTCTGTGTCCCGTGTCCCGTGCCCGGGGTCCCTGTCCCGTGCCCGGGGTCCATGTCCCAGTCCCGTGTCCCGTGTCTGTGTCCCGTGTCCGTGTCCCGTGCCCGGGGTCCGTGTCCCTGTCCCGTGTCCGTTTCCCCGTCTCGGCCGGGCACTGCAGCCCCGCGCTCTCCGGCGCCTGGAGCCGCTCCCGGCTCTTCCCGCGGCTTCCCCGGGCCCAGCTCCTGCCGCGCGGGGCCCATTCCCCGGGAATGCCCCGCGGCGCCGGCTCGGCTCGCTCTGCCCGGCTCGGCCCGGTCCCAGCGCCTGTCCCCGGGGCCACCCCAGGACGGCTCCCGGCTCCGTCCATGCGCGGGGGTCGCGCTGCCTCCGGCACAACCGCGGGCTGCGGACCCTCGGCAGGCGGAGCCGTCCCGGGACCCCCGGGGATGCACAGCGGCCCCGGGACCCCCGGCACGCAGAGCGGCCCCGGGACCCCCGGGGATGCACAGCGGCCCCGGGACCCTCGGGGATGCACAGCGGCCCCGGGACCCCCGGCACGCAGAGCGGCCCCGGGACCCCCGGCACGCAGAGCGGTCCCTCCTGCGTGCGCTGTTCCGGGCACAGCCCGGCCCCAGCCATGGGGCAGCACTGCCAGGGAGGGTCCCGGAGCCTCGCCCACTTGTGGGGAGGTTCGGGGCAGAGTTGGCAGTGGCGGAGTAGTTGGAGAAGTAGGAAGGGCTGGGAGAGCTGGGAGTGTTCAACCTGGAGAAGGGAACGCTCCGAGGAGACCTGAGCTCCTTCCTGGGCCTAAAGGGGCTCCAGGAGAGCTGGAGGGGGACTTGGGACAAGAGATGGGAATGGCTTCACATTATCAGAGATCAAGGATATTGGGAAGAAATTCCTCCCTAGGAGGGTGTGGAGGCCCTGGCACAGGTTACCCAGAGAAGCTGTGGCTGCCCCATCCCTGGAAGAATCAAAGGCCAGGCTGGACAGGGCTTGGAGCACCCTGGGATAGTGGAAAAGCTGTCCCTGCCCCCGGGCAGGGGGCTGTGCCTAAATGGTCTTTACGGTCTTTCCAACCCAAACCACCGTGGGAAGTACAAGAGTGTCACATTAATGGGGCTGCTGGGTGTGCCGGGGTCAGAGCCCGGGGCCTGGGGGGCTGCAGGGCTGGGGACCCTTCTGGAGGACCCCTCCCAGCAGCAGCACCAGCTGCTGCCCTGGCAGGCGGTGGAGGTGGGTGTGGGGGCAGGTCAGAGCGGTGCCCCATGCTGTCCCTGTGCCCCATGCTGTCCCTGAGCCCCCGGGAGCTGCCGCTCTCTGCCGGAGCTGCCTGGGGGTCCCCAGGCCCTGCCAGAGGCACAGACCCCCGTGTGCAGCTCAGGAGCCACGAGGTCTGCCTGGGGCCACAGGAGGGGCAGCAGAGCTGTGCTGTCCCCAGCTGTGACCCCCTGTCACAGTGCCGGCCCCCGAGCTGGGCTGACAGACCCTGCCCTGGCTCCAGCCCCCCAGTCCCCATGGGAATGTGCCCCATCCCACATCTCTCACCCCAAGCACAAAGCCCGTGGGCAGTGGGGGACACCTGGGTGCTGTTCCAGGGTGGCCCAGGGGGTTCTCCTTGGGGTGGAGAACCAAGTGAGGCACCCACAAATGACACAGCTCACTCTGACACACAGCTCATATTTAAAAATAACAACCAAAACTAAAAAAACTTTTATTTGACAATAGAAAAACAAACAAAAAGATATTTACAGTAGTTTGTTATTTCTCCATAAATTTAATTCCAATAACTCCTGCCCTCCCAAAACTCTCTGATCCATCCTAGGACAGCAGCACCAGCCCCTGGCACAGGCACAGCTCGGGGGAAGGAAACCACTTGGGTTTGACTGGGACAAGAGAGCAGGAGGCCAAAGAGCCTCTCCCTGCCCCAGGGCAAGGGACAGAGCTGCAGGGGGGTGACAAGGTGAGAGTCCCAAAACTGAGGACTTTCCCTGGGAAGGAGACCAAGGGCAAACGAAGGCTGAACATAGAAATGGAGGTGGGGGAGAGGGGCACACGATGGGCACCCACTCGCCCCGGTGCCCCCCAGCACTGCACAGGGCACCTGCCCAGGTGATGCTGTTGGGAAACCTTCCCACAGCAGCCCCTCCCGGCACCTTCCTCTGAAGAAATGGGGGGTGGGAACACACCAGTCCCCCAAATCAGTGCTTTTCCCTTCCAGCCCCGTCCCCTCCGGTGCTCTCCCCCTGCCCGGCAGAGTTCCCAGTCCTGCGGCTTTGCCCCCTCCAGTCACCACCTCACCTGGCTAATTACCGAGGGGATTAGCGCTGCCCGGGCCAGGGCACAGTCACTGACCCACATCCCGCCGGGGCTCCCGCCCGGCACAGCGCCCGGGGACAGCAAGCGACACCCAGCCAGGAGCTGCCCGAGCCCAGAAACTGCCCCGGAGCCCCGAAGCCCCGCAGGCCCGGCCATCCCAGCTCACGCCAGTTTGTCACTAGAGGTCCCCAGCACCGCACACTCACGCTGCGAGGGGAGGGGACAGGGAGCGACATCTCCATCCTCCGCCCGCCCAGCGCTGCACTTGCAGGACGCACGTGGCCGTGCCCGCACCACGCCTCTTTCCAAAGGTTTTATGGAAAAAAAATAAAATAAAAAAGGAAATGAAGTCGGGTACAAAATTCACAGTCTCAGCTCTGCCCGAGCTCGCTGCTCCAGGCACAGCGTGCACACATTCGGCAAGAACTCGAGGGGAACGTGGGGAAGGTGTGGAAATGCTTACAGATTTAAAAACAAAAAAATAAAGTAATAATCATGTAATAAATCACAATTAAAGGGAAAATGTTTCAACAAAAAACTTGCTAAACAGCACCATAGAGATTTCTACTGGCAGCATCCAGAACAACCTAAAAAGGAAGAGGAGGGTCCTATTTTTTCCACGATAAAATGCCACAGACTCCATGTTTCCAGTTCATCTGTCCTTTGCCCTGCCCTGGGCAAGGCAGGCCCCCTGGCCAGCACCGGGAAACAGAAAGGCCCCCAAAAACAAAAAGGGGGGGAAAGGGCGGCAGGGAGAAAGGATCCGAGATTTGGGAGACAAAGCTCTTCAGCCACAGTCCTTACACTGGCACTAAAAAAAACAGGTTCTCTCTGTCTCCCTGAAGAAACGGTGCTGGCTGGACCCTTGTTTGCAGGAGAGGAGGAGATCAGCAGGTTTTCCAGGGGAGCTCCAGTGCCCGCTCCGGCCGTGCGGCAGGGACAGGGCACTGCCAGCGCTGAGCTCTGGGCACACACCGGGGCACCGGCCTCGGCAGCCAGGGCATCTCCAGGGGAGGATGGCGGGGTGGGACCGGCCTTCCTCTGCCGCCTTGGCTGCCGAGAGACACCAGAGCCCCCGGGGGCAGGAGCCGCTCCTGGGATGGGCCGTGGGGGTGAGGCAGAGGCCGGGAGGGTCGCACCCCCGGGAAGGGCACCCTGCGGGACCCGGCCCCGGGGTTATTTGGAGGCTCCGGGGGGCTCGGCGTGGGGAGCCAGGGGCAGCTGCCCCCCCTGCCGCTGCCGCTCCAGCTCGGCCGCCTTCTGCAGGGCCACCTCCACCAGCAGCTGGAAGCTGCTGAAGTCGTCCCCGAAGAGCTCGGGGGGCGTCGGGGGCGGCGTGTTGAAGAGTCCGGGCGTGGGGCTGCCCGCCTCGGCCCGCGCCAGCAGGGTCAGGGTGCTGCTGCCGGGGCCCGCCCTGGCCTCGGGCCCGGGGGGCTTCTCCCACTCGGGGCTGTGGGCGCTCACCACGGCCAGCGCCCGCGCCGGGTGGCACAGTACCTGCGGGCACACCGACATCGACAGCACCTTGGAGGCGCCCGCGGGCGGCACCACGAGCAGCCCGGGGCCGGCGGCAGCGCCCCGCGGCACGGCC
>JAYDZK010000070.1:746948-761808 GCA_034509185.1 Euphonia xanthogaster | reverse complement strand
AACAGGAGCTGGGTGATCGACTTCCGTGAGGTGGCTCCCCTGGGCATCCCACTGGAAGGGGACCTGCAGCAGGACACCAAGGTGAGAACCAGTGTCCCGCAGCCATTGTCTCCAGCTCTCCTCCCTCCAGCTTTCAGGATGAGGGGCACATGCCCAGCAAAGCAGCAAGAGGTCTCTCTCATCATGGGAGATCCTGGGCCCTACAGACATGAGGAATCTAGGGAAAACACTTCTTTATCAGCCCCGAAATGCCTGCAGAGCTTTGGGGAGTAAAGAGGTACATCTCTGTGGCAGCAGGGTGCTGGGAGGACAAGAGCCCCAGGAAGGAGCATAATCCCAGGCTGTTCTGCTGAGTTATCTCTCCTGACCAAACTGGGTTGAGAACAAGATTGAATTT
This sequence comes from Euphonia xanthogaster, assembly GCA_034509185.1. Lineage (NCBI taxonomy): Eukaryota > Metazoa > Chordata > Aves > Passeriformes > Fringillidae > Euphonia > Euphonia xanthogaster. The sequence continues at coordinate 761,411 of JAYDZK010000070.1, read as the reverse complement.
GCCACTCTCCTTCCAAAACCTTTTATTCCATAGTAAAGTGTGTTGCTACAGACTCTTCCCCTCTCCTAACTATGCAGATAATTGTAAAGTAAACATGATTTGCACCTCCCCTTGCAGCTGGGGACCGTGTCCCATGTCCTTATGGAAAGGAGACTACTCTCTTCCTTTTTTGTCTTTCCTGTTTTACAGCCAGGTCTGCTCGTAGGGGTGCCAGGCATGATCCTAGGAATGCACCAGGCACACCAGTTACATGGCAGGTAAGACATGAGGCCGGCACGGGCTGTGCCCTGGGGCCCCTGTGGGAAGCTGGGAGCACACAAGCCCTTACCATCAGACCATGTTCTCAGCCACCAGTCAAAACCATCACCTAAGAGGTACTTAGAGGCTTGTGTTGAAAGAGATGTTTATTTTTTTTGCTATTTCATGTACAAAAGAAAAAATTCAGCTCGGTCATGTTTTCTGCAGAGTGAACTGTTGGCTAAGAAGATGTACAATAAATGTTCTGTTAGAGCTGCAGCACATGGCCTCCCATGTCTGTACATTTGCATTGTCTCTTTAGCTGGACCCTAAGAGGTGTGCCCATCCTTGGTGCTCTGTTGGGATACAGAGGGATCTGAATGACTTGCTCACGACCAGAGCTTGGCTTGAGCTTTTGCTGCTGGCACAGTCCTTCCCCCATCCATGCACTGCCATCCTTCCTGGGGCACATCCTGGAGCACTGACATGATCCTGTTAAGGAGAAACACTGAAAGCTCAGTGCTCCTTTTGGCCACTGCTGGCCCCACAGCCTGATGTCCCAGGAGCCCCTGACTGCAGAGGCAAGCCCTGTGCTAGCTCCCCACCCCCCTGCCCCACTGCAGCCCTCCAAGGCCCGTTTGTCCTTGTCCTCTCTCCCTTGGCAGGCTCCCCTGGTCCGAGCTGCTGGGCCTCACGGCCGGTGTCGCCCAGAATGGCTTTAATGTCACACATGACCTGGGTGAGTACCTGATGGGCAGCTCAGGGCAGTTCACTGTGCAAGGCAGCTGGGGATGCAGGGGGTTAGTCGTGGGAAATCAGGGCTTTGTGGATGTGGAGATTGGATGGTGTTGGGAGCTGAGCAATGCGTGAGTCTGCCAGGGACAGCGTGGTGGCGGCCAAACTAGAGCCCTTTGTCATGGCTGGGTAGAGCCAGGGCAGAGCAGCCACACCAGGCAGTGCCCAGGGCTAGGCAGGGAAGGGTTCTGGGGTTTCTTTGGGTTGCTTTCCCAGTTCCAAAGGACCCGCTCCCCTCTAGTTTTGCAATAGGGCCAGAGGCAGCAGCAGGCCTCTGACATCCCCAGGAGGTGCACAGTGACTCCAGGTCCTTTGTGCCTTCCTAACCCCTGCTTTTTCTGGATGTCCTTCCCCTTCTCACCTGCAGCCAAAGCCCTGAGTGAACTGAAGGACCTGAACTACTCTGAGCGATTCCAGGAGCTCTTCCTGCCAGGTGGGCAGCCCCTGCTGCCTGGGATGTTCGTCCGGCGCCTGGACCTGGCGGCCGTGCTGCAGCTGCTGGGGGCAGAAGGGGTGGCAGCCTTCTACAGCGGGAACTTGACCCAGGAGATGATCTCTGAGGTGAGCCAGGACTGCCCCTGGCAGCTGCTGGCCTGGGGCTGCCAGAACAGACAAAGTAATTCTGCTGAAAAAAGCCCCCAACAAACCATAACAACTTTTATATCTGTGTGGCTGCAGTCGGGGTAGTTGGAGCACCATTTTATTGTGCCACCGTGGCTCAAGTGGTGCTCCTTCAATAGCTCATCAAGAATCTGGAATGTGTTCATTCCACTCAAGCTTCAGACATCTGTGGGCTCTGTGTTTGGAAATCTACAGTTCACCTGAACTACAGCAGAGGTGAGGGATGAGGAGCAGGAGGAGTCCCGAGCTTGTGAGCATCTCCACAGCTAAACCCTGTTTTGTCACTGTGTTCCCCTGACCTGGGGGCTGCCACAGGGAAGCACAAATTCCCTGTGGAGAAGCAAGGTCCAGGGTTGCCACATCAAAGATCCTGACAAGCTCTGGGATCCAGTGCACAATTCCAGCTTTGGTTGCAGAGCAAAGTGCTGCCTTCACAAAGTGTTTATTGTTCCAGCACAGGGAGGGCATCCATCTGGTGAAATCAACAGCTCCAAAACACCTGCTCTTTGCTTCCAGGTGCAAAATAGTGCTCTCTGGGAGTTTGGGGTGTCTGCAGTGTGTGGCTGGCTGGGGCTTCTTCCCCTTTCTCTGCTCCTTGTGCCCCATTCCCCACTGGCTGGGTCTGGGGAGCCAGGTCCTGGCTCAGCACAGCCCTGGGGTCCAACCAGCCTTTTCTCTGGGAAGGAAACAGGGATCCCAAGTAGGAGAGACATCTTTAGCAGCTTTGGGGTTGCTTGACATTCTGGCCCCACAGCATGCCCTGCATTAGCCATCCTGCTCCAGTGATTCAGTTTTGCCAGAAGAGTTTTCCTGCCAAGGAAGCTAGCTGGGTTAGAGATCGGAGCATGCAGGCATCCCAACGATCCCACCCTCTCCCTGAGAGCTTTGTCCAGACACTCCTGGAGCTCTGGCAGCCTTGGGGCCATGCCCATTCCCTGGGGAGCCTGGGCAGTGCCCCACCACCCTCTAGTGGGGCACCCTCTAGATAGTCCTTCCTCATCTCCATCATGACTCAACCACAGAAGACCTGCAGTGGAGGGAATGGCCCATCTTTCCTGTACCAACCCTGGTACATTGTACCTCTGACAGGAACCTTACAGGAAAACCAAGGCTACAGCAGACCCACTGTCAGATGAAATAATTTCAAATAGGGTGAGAACAGTGATTTTTTTAGTTGATATTTCTAGTGGTGGCCACCTGCGACACCCAAGCTCCTTGTCTCCTGGACCCATAATCCTGGCAGTGTTCAATACCCCTTAGCACACTCCTGTTTGCCAGCCAGGGCAGGGAGGCTGCAGGGCACGGCCAATCCCCATCTTCCTGGGCAGACAGAATGACCTGGGAGCACTCGTGGGGTGGGTGAGCTTTTGGAGGGAAGTGCAGAGCCTTCCTACCATGCTGAACAGTGAGCCAGGTCCCCCAGATTTCCAGGGTACCCTAAGGAACCTGGCACTTGCTCAGGGATCTCAGGGGAGTGTGTTTGACAGGGAGGGTGTGTTGCACAGAGAGCCCTGGCCCAGGCTGCTCAGCGTGCACTGCTTTGCTCTCATGCAGGTCCACAGCTACGGAGGAGTCTTGGTGGAGGAGGATTTCAGCAATTACAGTGTCACTGTGGAGGACCCTGTGCACACAATCTATCGAGGTACACCCTCGCCCTGGAGCCATGCAAGCTCCAGGGGAAGCTTTTCTTCGCCTTGCAAGGGGTGGCAGCAGCACTGAACAAGAGTTGAAGTCAAAGTTGTGCTGAAATGTCTGCAGAAAAGTCAAAGTTGTGCTGAAATGTCTGCAGAAAGGCCTTCCAGACAGTTTCCTGCTATTCCCTGCTGACACTGATGCATCATGGGTGGCTCAGCAGATTTTCAGCACTTTGAAACGTTTTTCCCCTTGGAAGTCTAAAGATGCAACGTGGTCACATCTTGATGCAACATCTCAATAGAAGCTGGACCTACAGCTAAAGACAGTTCCCAAAGGGACAAAAGCTAACTTTATGCAAGAAGTTTCTAAAATGTCAATATTTTCTAGCAGTCCTTGTATTTACCCTCCTTATAGCTGTAATGTTGCAAATGTTTTAGGTAGCCTTCCAGTATGTAAAAGAGGTTTATGAAAAATGAGGGAAAGTGACTTTTAGCATGGGCAGAGAGTGACAGGACAAGGGGAGTGATTTCAGACTAAAAGAGGAGAGATTTAGAATAGGTGCTAGGAAGTAATCTCTGCCTGTGAGGGAGGTGAAGCCCTGGCAGGGGCCCAGAGCAGCTGTGGCTGCCCCTGGACCCCTGGAAGTGTCCAAGGCCAGGCTGGATGGGGCTTGGAGCAACCTGAGATAGTGGAAGGGGTCTGGGCCCATGGTGGGGATGGCACTGGATGGGCTTTAAGGTCCCTTCCCACCCAAACCATTCTGGTTTTCTACAATTCCATCCTTATTCTTCCATACTGCAGTCTAGAAACCAACAGCCAACCAATGAGAACTGAATTTCAGAGGTAAAAAAGCATCCCTGTTTGGGCTTCCTTCATCCTTCATGGAGAAACAGAAAGACTCAACAGGGGTGTTCTGGGAAACCCTTCTCAAATCATTTTACTTTCTGTTATTTCCCCTTGAATCAGGAAGGGTTTCCCTGTCCTCATGGGTGAGTGCTCTCACTAGATGGTGTCTGACAAAAGCAGCAGTTTCATTCCTCTTCTCTTCCCTCCACAGGGCACCTTGTTTTCACCCCCCCACCTCCACATGCAGGTCCTGCACTGATCTCAGCACTGAACATCCTCGAGGGCTTTAACATCACAAGGCAAGGATCCAGAGGGAATATCTTGCACTGGATGGTGGAGGTAAGAGCAGGTTCAACATTTGGCTGAATTGCCTGTGCTGCTAGAGAATGATTTGTTTATTTTTGTGGTTGTACAAAAATGTTTGTATGTTATTCCCAGAGGAGAATGAGAAAATAGACTGCTAAGGTGTAAAACTGAGCAGTGCTGCTGTTTCAGAGGCTGAGCAGGAGGATCCTCATGCCTAAGAAGAACTTTTTGAGAACAAACTGTGGCTTCGTCCATTTCTTGTATACAGCCATCTCTGCAGAATGACCCCACAGCACCTGAGAGTGGTCCCATCAAGTTCCTCCACCTCTTAGCTGCAGTGGTCCTGGCCATTGCAGAGCACCTGAGGGCACTGCAAGGTGTGCTGCAAGAAAAGCCTCTATGTGGTGATGACAAGGAAAACTGACCCAATACTTCACATTTAACAAAAAGTTTACATTTTTGCCCACCTCCTGATCTCTGAGAATTTTTCCAGTATTTAGGACTCTCCTGCCAAAACCTTGCAGCTTTCCAGGAGGTTGAGCAAGTGCTCTGTCTCCTGATCTGTAAGCAGAGTTGTGGTCTTAGGTGTTCCACAGATGCACAGGTGGGGTTTATGAGTTGGGAATTATTTACAGATCCACAGCTGGGGTTTATCAGCTGGGAATTTTAATTGAGGATTTAATTACACCCTTGTAGCAGACAGGACAGTGGGTGCTTGGAAGTGTTTCAGCAAAAATGCAGCACCTGGAGATGTCACACACTGTGCAGGGGCACAGGAGGTTGACTCACCTGAGTCATTTTTGAGCTCTCTTCAGGAAGCTTTGGGTGAATCTATTTCCTCTGCCACGAGTTTCACCTGCTGGTTATCCTGGAGCAGCAACCTCCAGCTCCAAGGCAGTCACTTCAGGAGACGTGCAGCCCTGATTGCCTGGGTCCTGAGCTGAGCCTGTGGCTGAGGTTCAGTGCTAGGCCAGCTTCAGGTATCCAGCCCTGGGACAAGCAGCAGCAAGGTTAAGAGGTCCCCAGTCTCTGGGGTGGAAGTGCTCTGCTGTTTCCATGGAGCTCTTCCCTGGCCTCCAAGCCCTTGTCCCCCTGCTGCTCTGTGGTGGTCAGGACCCTGCTCTGTGGAAATGCCTCCTTCCCCAGAGCTTTGTCATGTTCTGCTCTCCACACAGCTGGTAACCAGGGAGAAGCTGTTGCTGTGTGGCACATTCCAGAGCAGCAGTCCCATCTTGCTGGCTGCCTGCAGGGCAGTGGGCTGTTCTGGATCCTGAATGACCATGGCCCAGCTGCAGGCTGAATGCTGAGCGTGTTTCTGCTCAGCCTTTCTCTCTCAGGGCTGGCTGGGCTGAGGAGCAGCTTGCTCTCTCCTCATGGCTCTGCCCTGGCTATGCCGTGGTTCCAGGGCTGGATAAACCGTGTCCTTTGATATTGCATCTTCCCACTTTCAATGGACTGGCTCAGGCAGGATTCTGCATGCCTGAGAAACCAGATCTTTTCCTCCTTTTGCACCATCATTCCCTGACGTGTGTTGGGACTGATGCTTTCTGTTCAAGCCCTTTGGATGGTTTACAGCCAGGAGCTGGGCAGCAGCTGGAGACCAGAACAGCTCATTTCTGCTCAGCACTGGTGCTCAGCAGAGCTGGGGTCCAGAGGCAGCAGCAAGCCCAGCACCTCTGTCCCTTGGGATTTAGTCTGGTCTCTGCTGTTGTGGTGACCACTCAGGAATGGAAAGAGAAGGTAAATGGCATGCTAGAGATCCTGTGTGCCAGCTGGCAGTGAGGCTGAACCACTGAGCTGGACATCAGCTCCTGCCAGGGATGTTGCACTTGTGGCTTCCTACTGCCAGAGGGCAGGGTTAGAGGGGATGTAGGGAAGAAATCTTCCCTGTGAGAATGGTGAGCTGCTGGCAGAGGTTGCCCAGAGAAGCTGTGGCTACCAAATCCCTCAGAGCATTCAAGACCAGGTTGGAGAAACATGGGAAGGTGTCCCTGCCCATGGCAGGGAGATGGAATGTGGTGAACTTTAAGGTCCTTTTCTACTCCAGCCGTTCTGTGGTTGTACAAATACTGCTGGATTCACTTGGCTCCTCCAGCAGTTTACCATGCTGGGCTGAGGTTCCTTGGTTCCCATACCCACATGTGGCAGCCTTTTGCACTGAGGTATTCCCAGAACCCAGACTTCTGGTAATTCTTCTTCATAAGCTTTAGCCAAGACACCAGGACACCAGATACCTCTTCTAGTTTGGGGTATTAGAAGTTGTATTTCCGGGGCCACATAAATGTTTTTCCTTTACCCTGCCCTCCCCTCCCTCCCCTCCCCTCCCCTCCCCTCTCCTCTTTTCCTCTCCTTCTCTTCCTCCTCTCTTTCTCTCCTCTCTTTTCCTCTCCTTCTCTTCCTCCTCTCCTCCTCTCCTCCTTTCTTTCCTTTCTTTCTTTAGACACTAAAAATAGCCCTGAGTCTGGCGAGCAACCTGGGAGACCCATCTGGTGACGTGTCTGTCACTCGCACAGCAGCAGGCATGCTGAGGTATGTCTGAGGAGGACAGGCAGGTGAGGTTGCAGGGTGTGTGGGTTGGATATCATTCCTGGCTGTGCTGTGCCCTGAGCTTTTTCTCCCTGTGTTTTATGAAGGAAAGGTCAGACCCTGAGTGTCCTCCCAGGGCTCATTCTTTTGCAAGATCCCAGCTGACCACAGGCACGGGGCTCTGGGGATGGGTCACAGGATGTCCTCACTCACAGGTTTCCTGGAGCCAGCTTGAGCTTGAGGGTTCCTCCCACTTTGGCACAAGTCTAAACATTCCCTTTGAGTGGGTCAGACAAACAGCCATCCCTGTAGACATGGCCACACGTGCCACTTGTGCCTCTCCCTGCCCCTCTGTGGGACACCTTGCAGAACACCCAGCTGTGCAGGACACCTTGCAGAACACCCAGCTGTGCAGGAGAGGCCAGCCTGGGGTTTGAGCCCAGCTTCCCACCTCAGAGCCAGGCTGAGCCATGGCTGGTGTTTGGGCTGGGCCTGACTTGTCCTCCTGCTGAGGACTGGCATTCAGCTGGGGTTGTCACCTCGGCCATTGAGGAGGGTTTTACTCCTGGTGAGGGCAAACAGGGGCAGACAGAGGCTTTGGAGGCTCGTGGCAGACTGAGTGCCTCTCGTGCAGACTGAGCCACCTTGTCAGCCCTTCCTTCCTCGGGGTGAACCAGAACAGCCCCTTGTCCTCGTGCAGCCCCTCGGGGACCCCGGCCCTAGCTGTGTGAGCCACCAGGACACCTCCAGCTCCCCAGGCTCACAGCTTGCTTTCCTCTCTCCCTCCCTCTTGCTGAAGTAAATCAGAAGCCAATTCCCTGCGCCAGCTGATCAATGACTCCCAGTCCTTCCTGTCCATGCCTCCCTCCCCCCTGGAGAGCGGGGCTGCTGCCAGCCAGGTCCTGGTCATGGGCCCCGATGACTTCATTGTCGCCGTGGTGAGGTAAAGGATTGGCCTCTTCCCTCCTCTAGAGCTCAGGGTGGGAGCAGGGAGGAGGGAGTAGGTTCAGCAGGACAGGGTGGGACCAGACCTGGAGCAGCCAGGCTGCTCCGTCCCAGTCAGTCCTGCAGCAGAGGAATGGGAGGGTGGGGTAGAGCTGTGGGGGCTGGTGCTGCTCTGCCCTGTGCAGCCTTAGAGCCCTCTGACCATGGAACATGGCTGCAGTGGCCTGCACCTGCTCCCTGGGGAGAGGTGGTGGCAAATGTGGGACTGATGGAGGCAGATCCATCTCAGCAAGGGGAATCCTCAAACATGGGGAGGGACAGACTGCTGTGGCATGCCTGTGTCCTGCTCCTAAGTGCATTGGTCTCTCCTCAATCTCACCAGCCCTAGAGAGCCATCAAAGAATCCCTGTCAAGACAAGGTGGGACAGAAAATTGGAGCCCTGAAAGCCTCGAGGTGTACAAAAATCTCTGAGATGATTTTTATGAAATTTCCTGTGTTTCTTTTCAGCTCTTTGAATCGTCCCTTTGGCAGTGGAATAGTAACACCCTCTGGAATCCTCCTGAACAGCCAGATGTTGGACTTCTCCTGGCAAAATAACACAATGAACCACTCCATTCCCAGGCTGGTAATGAACGACATGACAAATTCTTGATTTACCTTTTCTTTTTCCAGTTTTATTCTCACCTTCACAACAGGGGAACTATTTAATGCCTTATTAATAACAGAGACAACAGCCTGTAGAAAGGTGCTATTTTTCATGATATGAGCCACTGAAAGTGAGAAAACAGAGGGCTCCATGTCCATCAGTTATTCTTACAATGCAGAATTATCAAACAACACCGTTACCTACTTTCCCTGTAGCCCAGATGCACTTTAAGTAACAATGTGGACTTGTATTAAGCAGTTTCTTCATGAATTGTTGCTCTTCAGGTTAAAAAGTAGCAAGTAGCAGGAAAAATGTCTTCAGGTCTTGGGAAGAAACAAATGCAGACCCGTGCTGGTGGCTTCCAGGGCTGCCTTACTCATTGTAAAGCCCTCTTCTTTGAAGAGGGTGATGAGCTCCATGTTCCTTCTGTGGGAGAGTTGCCTTGTTGACATTTTTTGGTGCAACTTTTTCTCAACTGCAGCCAAACCTCCCTCGGCCTGGGAAGCGGCCGCGGTCCTTCCTGCTGCCCACCATCGTCAGGCCCTCGGAGGGCATGTGTGGCACCTACCTGTGCCTGGCAGCCAACCACGGGGACAGAGCCCTGAGCAGCATCGTCCAGGTGCGTGCCCTGTCCTCCCTGGGCAGCTGCTCACTCAAGGCTGAGTAGGGTCCCCTCCTTTCCCTTCCTAATTGTCCCAGGCTGGGTTAAAACTGGTGGCCACGGCTTACTGGTTCAGTCTTTGGTGTCACCAGTTCCACACTTGGGTTGTTTCAAATCTCTAAGGGTTACCAGTTTACTTTTCTTGCACCTTTCCTGGTGGCACCACTCATAACGGTAGAGGAGAAGCATTTTGGCAAAATCTGTAATAGTTTTTGTCGTTCTAATGCCTGTTCAAAACTCATCTTAAGGATGATGAGGAAAAAAAGGAGCATTTCTTAATTCAGCAAGTTGCATTTTTTTGATCAGCAAATTGCAGGAAACTGGCAGCCCTTTAACCCTTTTCCACATGAAAAGCTCCTTTTAGGGCATTCCCAACTGAATTCTTCCAGCTCAACACTGAATATAAATTGGGCAGTTCCTCTTAATTTATGATTTGTAAGGAGGTGAGGTACTTGCCAATAGCTTGATTGCATGTACAGCAGTAATGGATTGCTGAAAAGGAAAGCCTGAGAATGGCTCCCAGTTTCCTTACCTTTTGGAAAGCATTCTTCAGAGCAAAACCAAAGGCAAGAACTGCTTCCTAGTGCTTTGTTTGGAGAAGTCACATGCTGAGCTTTTGGCTGTAACAAACACTTCTTTAGAGCTTCCATCATGTTCCAGACATACAACTCTGCTGCTTTAGCAGGAGCTATGTGACAAAGAGCCCATGCTATCCTGAAAACGTCCTGCTTTACAAGCAGCAGCACAGGGGCCACATTCCAAGGGCCTGTTAGTGTGTGCACAGCCCTGCAGCAGTTCATGCAGTTCAGGAAATGGTTCAGAATCTCCTTTGCCTGCTGTATGTGCAGATGTTGGAGCCACCAATTTGGGGGATGCTCAGGAAGTTGGCTTCTCCTATTCTCAGAGCTTGTTTTATTATTGAGGATAATTTATTTTCTTGCAGGTTTTGGTAAATGTTTTAACTCTTAACAAGAATCTGAGTGAAAGTTTGTCACTTGGTCGACTTCACCCCCAGCTTCAGTCCAACACCTTGCAGGTTGACAGTGAGTATGGACACTGGGTGGGACACAAATGGACACAAATCCAGCAAGTGAGGGAAAAGAGCAGGATTTCCCTAGCACAGTGCAATGGAAGCACCACAGGCCACCATGTTCTAGGGTCCTCAGGGGTGTGGAGGGTTTTGGGGAGGACAAAAATCAGAATTCAACTTCTTCAAAGCTTGGAGCCTTTGTTGAGCCGTGTCCTTTCCCTCTTGTCCTGGAAATGCTTCCTGACCCCTGTGGCATCACCTCTCCAACCCTCCCTCTGTCCCAGCTCATCTCCTGGCAGTGGCCTTGTCCTGTCCTTAAATCCTTCTGGAGATCAGGTGCCATGGACAATATCCAATTCAGCAAGACTGCAGCCTCAACTTCACCCAGACATGTGCCCAAAGCTTCCTGCACTTTATTCCCACTGACATGAATTATATTCCTCTGCTTTTCAGTCCATGTCCCTTAATTCCAGCAGCTGGGAAGAAAGCAAGGCCTTATGGAAGGGGCTGTAGCTTTGCAGTGCTGGAAACACAGCATCAGTGCTGGCACTCTGCAGTCTGTACTGTCAGCTCTTGTCCCTGTTACTGTAAGTCTTGGTCTATTTGGTGTTTTTCACACTGCCCCAAACTTCACCAGAGCCAACCATAAGTGAAATTTGGTTCTCATTCCACACCAAATAGCCAAAGTTTCTGGGCTTTCCCATTTCAGAGGAAAATCTAAATAGGATCTGTCCTGCAGTGTGCCCTGCAGACTTGGAAATTAAAATGAAATTAAATCTGAAACTTCACAAGGTCCTAATTTGGACATTCTGAAGGAGCAGCACAGGCAGGTTCCCCCCACTGCAGGCCCCAGCAGTGTTAGACAGACCTTTGCATCAGAGGCAGCACTGGTTTCAGTTACCAACTCCTCTTTTCAAATCCCTGCAGGTGAGTTTCCTGAAGAAGATATTGAATTCCTTGTGGCCAGGGGCCATCAGGTGGATAAAGTCCCAGTGGTGTCCTTGGTTCACGGGGCCAGGAGAACCAACAGTTTCATCATTGGCCTGAAGGACCCCAGGAGTGCAGATGCTGCTGGAGCCACGATCTTGTAGCAGCTCCCCGGGGCTGTGCTGTGGCCAAGGCTGACACTCAGCCCTGTGATGTGCATGTTCCAAAGTGGCCCCTTCTGCAGCCCCCCTACTGCTGGGAGGCTGTTCTGCACTCCCCACCCTGACAGCACCAGAGGAGCCAGCAGCAGCCACATCCAGCTCTTTTTATTCTTCAATCATTTGGATTGCAAGCAGCCCCGGCCTTGTTGCAGGAGTGGCAGGAGCACTTTTCTTTTGGCAGTCTTGCTAATAGCTCAGTCTTTCCAAAGCCCAGTTATAGCCACCATCTTACTTTTAGGGATCAGGAACATGAGCAAGGGAAAAAACAGCTGCTGCTGCTGCTGTTATTATTGATGATGGTTTTCCTCGTCTCTCTGTCTTTCCCAATCTCCTTCTTTGCTTCCAGTGCAAGCCAGTAATTAATACAGGCTGATGTCGTGTTTGTAGGTGCCTGCAGCTGGAATGTTGGGGAGTCCTCTAATACTCCATCTGGGCCAGCTGATTTTTGCCAGCGTGCAGCGTCCCAGGGGAGTTCCTGTGCCCACATCACTACCTACCTTGAATTTTGGCAGTAAATATTTTGAATCCAGTTGCTGTGCAGACTCACTGGCAGTCTGATTTTGTAACCACAGCAATGGTTTTCACCAGCTCTAACAACTTGTGCACCCCCCAGTAGTTTTCTTACAGAGGTTCAACCTCCTCACTGGTGAATTTCAGATCAATGGTAGCAGGTTTAACTTTCTTAGACACTTTCTGGAGATATCTTAGCAGTACTCCACAGTGAAAAACCACAGATCATGGACTGAAGACCACACAGAGAGCATCTGGGTGGGTTCAGAGCTCTCCTTCCACTGCGTTATCTCAGTCTGTTCCAAAAGCCTGGGTCATTCCTACAGAGAGGCTTGGGAATTTCTGCTGACTGAATTAATGGCTGTACCTTAGCTCTGTGTTTTAATCCTAGTGAATCTATTGGAAAAGCTGAAGAGAGTGAGAGAAAAAGCAGAAAACAGACAAAACACTACTGAGTTAATTTTCTGTCCACAGCATGTAGTGAAAATAAAAGAATGCTCTTGCATTTCGTGTCTGAAATTGAGAAGGGAAGAATACCCCAGCTGACATCTGCACCAGGTCATTCAGCCCACATTTGGACACTTCCTGTTCTTTTTGCTGGCTAAGAGACACTTGGCACTAAAAAAATCCAGAGTTTGATCATTTTCTGCGGTCTAAAATGTGATGTTTTCCTTCATAGTGCAAATGCACCCGTGGCCACTGTACATATTATATATCTATGTCTGCTTATGGCTGTTTGATTTGGTCATCACACCACTCACCCTGACCTTCCTCCCCAGGCAATCTGTGCCACCCTGTTTGTGCCACCCTCTGGCACCCAATGGCATGGGGTGGTTTTGGGGTGGTCGGGGCTACAGGGCAGATAATTGGACTAATTGTTGCTGGGAGCTGTGGATCCCAGTGAAGCATGTTGGGCTGAGTGAGAACAGAGGTGTTCTCATGCTCTGCTGAAGTGCAGCCACCCATGAGAGGAGCACAGCAGCTCCCACTGGCAGCCCCATCAGCTGCATTTCCTGGTCCAAGTGCATCCGTGCCCTCAGCTGGGATGGGGGAAGCACAGTGTTACATCTGTGACGAGCTCTGTGCCACCAAGAAGAGACTTCCTTCACCACAGGAGCACCAAATCCATTTATTTCTCTGTCATCAGCACTAGAGTTGGTCACTGACCAAGGATGGAGAGTTTGTAAATGTGTCTTGGAGCAGACCTCTTAGGCTCCGTGGGAAGGGGAGGAGGCAGCTTTGTGGGTTGAACCTCTCTGGAGATGGTCTGGGGTTTTCTGGTCTGTCCCAGCACTGATCTGTCCCTTGGGCATGGAGGTTCTCTGTGAACAGCTGCAAAATATGTGGTCGAGTCATTTTCAGTGCAGAACTTTGCATGAAATGTCACAAAACACTTTGAAAGATTAAATTCCTCCTTATTACCTGAATTCACCAACTTCTGATGCTGGATACTGTGTATATGTTTGGGAGTAAAAGACTTTGGCCTTGATTCAAAAGGGCACTCCTATGTCCCAAATTACAATTTCACAGCTATTATCCAGAATCTTAAAATAAAGCATGTTCTGAAGTGTTCTGCTTGATCGTGGCCTGCATTGCAAAAAAAGAAAATTGAAAATAGTTGGAAGATGAGACCTATGCCCCTAGGTTTCAGCTGAGAGAAGTAAAGGTATTCCAAATAATTTCCCTATTTTCGTTTCTGCTTAAAAGCAGCATCAGTATAGCAGATGTATCCAACATGGACACCTTTAATCTACTAATTGGCCCAGTGTCTCTAGTACTTTGAGCCCATCTGTTGTGATCTGATGAATTTAACATCGAATGAATTTAGGATCTGATAAATTTAGCATGAGGTACCAAGAAATGCCTGCTGTTTCCCTTGGTACAGGTGAGATGGCCATTGTGAAATGAAGGGCCGTATTGCAGAGCTGTGTGTGTGCCAAGTACCTGTGCTGATTTCAGCCTGGCCTTTGCAGACATCTGACAGCTCTGAAGCAGAATTTGTCCTGAAACTTTGTCATGGAAGTGTCAGTGAGGAGCTCAGAACTCAAAATACAAAGGGGCTGGGAAAAACAAAAAACTATTTTAAAAGGAACAAAACAAACACAAACAAAGTAAATAAAATTTTAAAAGATGCCTTTACTAAACCTGACAAATTATGATCTGGAATGTGGCCAGCGTGTTTCTGCCCAGGTTGGCAGTGCTCCCTGTCAGTGTGTGCTGGTTTCACAGGAGGATGAGCTGGAGCCAGGCTCTGCCATTGAGTTGCAGCAGTTTATCCATGTTTTTCCCTCTCGAGCACAGGTGCCAAACTGCCTGCTGGCTTTGGGCGCTGCTGCTCACCCGGGCACAGCCCTAGGGGGAGAGCAGGGGCCAGCAGCGCCCTCCTGCAGCGGGATGAGGATGAGGATGCTCTGGGCTTTGGGCTGTGCCCCTCTGTTCCCCCACTGTCCCGCGTGTGCCCAGCATGGAGCGGGACAGGAGCCCGCCCTGCTCCCGGCGCTCCGGGCGGGGCAGGAGCTGCTGCGCTGCCCGGGGCGGCCGCTCCCCGCTGCTGCT
>JAYDZK010000070.1:709424-742371 GCA_034509185.1 Euphonia xanthogaster | reverse complement strand
GCGGCCGGGCCGGCAGCGCTGTCAGACGCGGGAGCTGCCCGCGCTCCGGCCGCTGTGTGAGCCGGTCCCTCAGCCCTGACCTCATGCGGGCGGTGACGGCTTTGTGCCGTGTCAGCCGGGGCGCGTTGACGTTTCGCTTTTGTTCGAGTCCTCGGTGACTCTTAAACCAGTCGGAAAAAGGCTCTTCCCTCGTTCCCTCCGTGTGATTTCTGCGTTTCTCTATAATTTCAGCTACTTTAAAACCATCTCAGCAAGCTCAGGGCTCTGATTCTTTCCCTGCTGCTTTGGGCAATGGAAGGACAGAGCTCCTCTGTGGCTCTGCATCCTGGCAGCAGGTTGGAGCTTCATGAGCTTTGTCTCTCCATAACCCCTCAGCCTCCTCGTAGACACATTTTTGCTCATTGCCCTGGCTGGGAACTGTAGGGAAGCCTTTCTCAGAGGTTTTATTGTAGTAAAACCTCTCCTAGAAGAAAGACCGTGCCTCTTGTTGGTTTTGCAATTATTGTGTGTTGTTCTGACTGGATCTTTAGCTAAGGGACCTTTCAGTATTTCCTATATGTGAAAACAACCACAAAGAGCAAATCTGGCATTTTCCATAAAGGTTACCAAGTGAAATGACCACAACATCTGGATTTGGCAGCTCTTTTCAAGTTATAGCAAATGGTCCCAGCTTTTCTACACATCTTGTGGGCTGAGAAACAAAGGTTTCAGGGCGTGTGTTCAGAAAGGCCGGGTCTGCAGCCTGGGGGCTGCCGCAGTGCCCGCAGCAGGGCTCCGAGGTGCTTGCCAGAGATTCTAAGTATCCACTGAGCCCTGTGGCTTCCTCGGAAACTCACCGGCTCCAGGAGGAAATGTTTTACAGTAACACTGTGTCCAGGCTCTCCTAGGAGAGGAAAGATCAGAATATGGAGGGCTGCACACGTGCCTGACCTTCAGTTGGGAAATGACATTTCTTAGTATTTTGAGCCCAAGGAAGGGTCTTCTGTTAGGCATTGGATTTGGGCTGGGAATCTCCCAGCAGCGCTCTCCAGCCACTCTCTCTGGAAGGCCTGTCCTTCTGTAGGACTTGGAGGAAGGGGTTGTTTACTACAGGCTTCCAGGTGATGGAGTAATTTTACATCTTTCTAGTAAAAAAGTAGATGCTTCTCTAACATAAGAAACTACTGTGAGTACAGAAGCCAAAGAATTCCAGGTCCTTGTGCATCTGGAAGTGTTGGTGTTTCCATTTTTCAGTGGCTTAAATGTTTGAAAATACAGATTGTGGAGGTAAATTCTGCTGAAAACATCTGTGATGCCACTCTTTGTGCTGCCTGAGCATGACAAAGGTTCCTGTCTTTGTGGGAGATGTTGAATGTTTCAACATCTAAACCTTAAATAGGCAGTATATTTTGATTTTCTAGTAGGACAGCAGTTGCTTTTGGATGGAAGCTGGAGTCACAACCCAATTACACAGACTCACTAAATTTCATAGATTTGCAGTGGCAAAGGCTTTGTTGCTGAAGCAATTGGAGAGTTAATGTGGCTGTAACAGTTTGCATTGAGAGCAGTGGAATTTTATAGGTTGCTGGGGAACCTCTGAAGGGCAGAAGGCGTGATGAGGGTGTCTTTCAAAATGCTGTGGTCTCTGTTGGGAAATGCAAAGCTGTGGTGCAGGGGTGGTGTGAGGAGGCCTGCTGGTGTGTAGGGCACTGAGCAGCAGGACTTGATCCTTGGTGCTGTAAAAACTGCCTTCAAGCATAAGCTTTTATCTTAATGCACAGCTGGGTCAGAAGGAATGAGAAAGAATGTGTAGGGCTGGGAACAGGTGAGGGCCAACAGTGGAAGGAGAAATAACCCCAGATGATACCAAGCTGGGGCAGAAGGGAAGATGCTTCATCAGGTGAAGTGTTTTCCATCTCCAGGCGAGTCTCTCCATTTCCACCAGCCAGACAAGCAAGTCATCTTTGCTTTACTGGAGCCAGGGACAGTTTGTGTTTTGTCTTGTCACTGTTGCAGATTCTGCTGTCCCCTCCAGAGCAGGTCACTGATGTTCTTCAGCAGGAGCCATCCATTAGATGCAGGTAACTGAGCATTTCAGGCACAGAGTCAGGGTGTTCCTGCATGGAGAGCTGGAGGTTTAGCTCAAGAGGATGAAGATAACTTAGATTGTCTTGTGCCTTGCTAATTAGAGTGATGCTGCTAGAGTTTAAAGTTAATCTAAGCTTTGGATTACACAGGCTGGTAGTGGAAGTTTTCCAGAGGTCCAGGAGCTGGGGATTTTTCCCAGTCAATTGAGAAATCATTTTCCATCCAGCAGAACAGCATCCCACCTGCACGCTGAATGGCACATCAAAAATTGCTGCTGTACTAATCAAAAATAGGATTAAGTACTGAACTGGTCATGTATATGTGAGAGCCCTGAGGCTGTAACTCAGTGAATAACTCTTCTTTATGTGTTTGGGGGGAAAGAAAGGCAACCAGTGTGTGACAGTGCTGTTGGTTTGGGAGCTGGGGTGAGGGATGGAGACACATGTGGGACTCTGCAGCTCATGAGGGCCATCGTCTTCTTGGACCCAAGACCAGCTGCCTGCTTCTCCAGCTGGCATGAGTGCCCTGAAGCACAGCCCTACACAGGGCTTGGGGTTTGATTAGTCTGGAAAATAGAAAATGACAGGAAATGAATGGTACCTTGTCTAAATTAATTTATAGAATAGTTTGGGACAGGAAGTTGCTTATGCTCAGTTGCATATATGGGACCTGAAGCTTTAGGTCTGGTGGATGAAAGGGATCCAGTTATTCCACCAAAAGATGCATGCTACTGAATTCTCCAAGTCCTATGCAAATGATTGGAATTTTATCATTTTTATTGTTTTGAAAGTCAAACTACCTGCCAGGACCACGCAGCTGGTGTAAGATTGTGTTTTTCATTGTGGTTTCTGTATGGTGCTCACAGAGACTCGAGTTAAGCCTCTGGTCTGCATTTACAGAATCCCAGAATGATTTGGGTTGGGGGAGACCTTAAAGAGTGCCTCATTCCTGTCCCTTGCCATGCATGGCAAAATGTTTCTTTGAAGGGTTTTTTGGGAGTGCTCTTCTCATCCCTGCAAGAATGCATTGCTCTCCAATGCTTTGCTCTCTCCTGTTGCATCCACATTTTACCAGAAGGTCCTAAGCTGCTCGTGTGGTTCTTAATGGCAGAAGTGACAATAAATAACACTCAAAACTCAACTTTTCTAAAAGCCCAGAGCAGCACAGAATAAGCTGCCAGTTTTTATACAGTCAGGAAACTCTCAGAATAATCTTGATTTTAACCAAAGGTGTACCTACTCCTGTTATATGAAGATTAGTTTTTTGGTCAGGGAAAAGAGTCTCCTTGATACTGAGTGTCACCTATCAAATAATTAATTTTAAGCTGTTTGTTTTAGATTCAATTCTTTTTTCATCCTTTACATAATTTCAGAATTTTAAAAGCTTCTCTGAGATTTCCTGGATGTTTATTAAAAGTAAGAAGGAATAATATTGCAGAAGGTGCAGTTTCCAGTCAAACCTTAGTTCAGTGCTGATGATCACGTGGATTTCTGGGCTGGTTATATTGGTGTTTAGGAAGCCCTGTGAATGTTTGGTGATAAAGGAGCACCTGTGGGGTGTGTCAGCCCAGAAAGGTCTGGTAGTGGTTAAATTCTGATTTAAATAAAAAGCTTGTTGTAACACAGAGCACAGGTTGCTACTTTAAAAGGCATTTCTCATAACTTTTGAAGGCAAGATCAATTACAGTCAAGATGCTCCTGATTTTAAATAGCATCTCATTTTGTTTGCTGATTGTGTTGGTGGATCCTTGTGGAAAGTTACATATTGCAAAGCTCTGCCAGTATTCACAGTGTGCTTCTTCCAAATGAAAATATCCTTACCATGGGAAATTAGTAACTCAGCTAGTGGGAATTGATTGACCAAATATTGTGCTGGGTGGACTGCAGCTCCCCAGAAAATTGCTGATTCCCATTTCCCTTGTGCCTGGCAGCTGCCTTGGTTTGTAGCTCAGCTGCTGAAAGGGTAATTTCTACATGGCTAACTTAGCTGCTTATTCTGAAGTTATCATTCTGCTTTTTAGAGCAGTCCTGAGCACCTCAGCAGTCAAACTCTGCTGGAATAAAACCGAATGGCTCAGCTGAGGTGTGCCCACTGCAGCTTGGCATGAGTCGTGGGCTTTCAGCACACTTCTTGAACCTTTAACAAACTGATGTTTCATTAGACCTGCTGTCAGACTACATCAGGAGAGCACTGCAAAGAGTTATGTGTGCTATAACAAGCTGTAATGTTCTCTTTGTCAGAAGCATTTGGGTTGCAGTGTTTTAGCTTGAGGGCTATGGGAGTGCAGCAGAGCAGTGTGAGGAGCAGTGGCCAGTTCTGTCAGCGTGAGTGAACGAAGCCTGCCCTGCTGGAGACGTGCTTGCTTTGTCTTCTTCATGTTTGGGAAGGCATAAACTCTAAACAAAGCTCTTCTGTAGCTGGAACACTTCATAAGGCTCTTTCTGTGATTCCTTGGGGTCTGCTAAGATGTGCTCAGTGTCCAGGTCTGTCAGATAACTTACTGTAGTGAAAGTTGGAGTTAATGAACCAATGTTGATTACTTATTTTCCTTAACCAAATGTGGTCTCATCCCGTGTGCACAATGGGAATGGAGACAGCAGCAGTTAGTTTTTTCTTCCTCCCATAGCCCATGCTGACCATCCTCAGTTTCTCACTGGATCTTGCTAGGGCAGCCTCCAGTCCTTCTTTGGAGCAGTTGGGTGTCATGGTGAGGGACACTCAGAAGGGAGAACTGAAGGAGCAAAACCCCTTTGGTTCCTTGCACCAGGAGTTCAGAAGATTTTTTTTCTTCCCTCCCCTTCCCGACACTTTAGCCAAAGTCACCCTCACCCTGCTGGGCTAAGGCACAGGCCTTCAGCATGGGGACTGGCTGCTGCACCTTGGAGACTTCCTTTAAAACAGCTTTTCCATGAACCAGTCTTTCCTGTGAAGTCTTGGCCTGGCTTTGGAGGTTGCCAGCCAGTTTGTTACAGGGCTCAGCTTTAGGCTGTGGAACATCCTTTTATGAAAAGGGTGAAAAAGTAGAACTAGTGCAGTATCTGCTGTAGAATGTGAAAGCCTTTTTTAGTTTTGGCTTATACAACAATACTAAAATTTCCTGTTTCAGATTTTGATTTTGCTCCTCAGCTTGGTGTCTGGTCGTGGTATTTAGGCAGGTGCCTGTGGCTGGAAACAGGTCACTGCTTGTGCTTTATCCATCAGGCATTCGACGTGGTGCTACACTTCTTGAGTTACAATTACTTAGAAACACAAGAAGATATGGGAGGGTGAAAAGTGTTTGCTGACCATTGAAAGTGCTGCAAAGCCTCTGTGATGTGATTTAATGTAAAACCTCTTGCCTTCTTTCTGAGTTGCTGGGTTGGTGCAAAGTGCACAGGCTACGGCACAAGAAGGCTTTTAAAGCAATTTTTGCCTTGTTGTCTAGATAGAAGACAACAAATCTCTGCTTTTTCTCTCTGAGTGTCCTTCCATTTTCTGCCTCCCCTGTTTGTTTTTGGGCAGTCCCCTTCCCCACTGACGAGCAGGCAAGCACATAAGCAGGAAATCTCCTTGAGAAGCACCCCTGGGCTGTGCCTCTAAGCCCCGTTGATTCGAGGGGCGGTGTTTTGTTGTCCCGAAGCCATTTAGCTTTACTGCTGTGTTTTTATGAGCCCAGGAGCTGGAGTGCAGCTTGGTGAGCCCAGGAGCAGGGCCTAGGAATGAATTCACCTCTCCATGCTGGCCACCTGCAGCAACAATGTCTGTCTGAGGTGGTCCTGTGGGCTTGGAACGTGCTTCTGCACTGAGCTGAACCTGAGCTGCTTGAGGCACCTGCTCAGGATGAGCAGAGGGACACCCTGGCTGTGCTGGTTTCTCTGTTCTGAAGATTAGTTTAATCAAGATGATCTTGTCCTAAGGCTTAAATAAATACATTATTCTAGATAAAACTTGCCCTCTTTCGAAGAATAGAATGTCATTTCCAGCTAAAGAAAGCATTCCATTTTCTGCCTGTAAGGAAAGGTTGATTTTTCAAGTTCCTCAGGCTTTGCTGTTCAAATCTGAATATAGTAATATGTGCTTTTTACATTGCTGAGGAGAGTGTTTGACTTGGTGCAAAACTGCATATTAAAAATGGAGCTATTCACCAGTATGTTCAGCATTTCTGTTATTTCACATCACTGTCTGATGAAATGTGATGGTTTTCTTTCAGGATTCCATATTTGGGACTTTCTGTTTAACCATGTTTGCCAGTCTGGAATTACCTGAAGTCCTGTTGCCCACCCCACAATACTGAAGTTGTGAAATTTGTTTTGGTAGGTAAAATAAGCCTATGATGCATCTGAATATCTGTTGTTTTTATAAATTCTCCCCCTGCCTCTCCTGACTGCTGTGCTTGCAGAGCTGGGCTGGCTCCAGAGCTGGCTTCCCACCCTGCCATACAGGGTTAGGGGTATTTGCCATCAGGTTTGTGGCTGCTCCTCCCAAGGAGAACAGTTGAGATGCTTTAGTGGTGTCATTCATCTAACACCAGTGTTTGAAGTTCAAAATTACTGGAACCCTGGCTGAGTTGTTTTAGAGGAAATTTTAGTGCACGTTTATTTTTAGGTATTCTTTCATATTATAACCATGATTCTTAGCCTTATTTAATCTCCTAGTGTTGTATTGTTATATACACTTGCCTAGAATTTGTTTAAAAGTTTTGTTGGGGTTTTGTTTGTTTTTTTTTTCCCCAAAGCCATATTATTTTAATCTTTGTGTCATAGAATGGATATGGGTGTCTAGCTTTGTTCATTGCTCAGGTTTAACAAGCTCTAAGATGGGCAGGTGCTATGCTGGGCAGCAAAGGAAACAGCTGTGGGAGGATAATACACTGTTACCAAATCTCCAGGAGAGGCAGTGCTGTGCTCAGTGTTTCAGGGCTTTATGGGTGTTATACTTTAAACACAGCCTGTGTGACTGTGTGCTGGTGCACAGGTTAAAAGCCATCCTCTCAGGACTATTCTGGCAAGGCTGAGCCTCCTCTGTCCCATCAGGAAAATCTCTACATATTTTTCTCACTGACACCTAAAACAAAAGAATCAGAAAACATGGAAGTGTATTTTCCAAGACATCCTTTATTCCTGATAGTTTTTTCTATTATGTCACTTGGAAACCATTTTTCAGTGACAGCAAATGCAACATGAATCCTTTACCAATAACACTGCTACTGCTATCCCAGACTTTTCCTCCTCACTCCCAATTCTGCTTTCCCCAAGGGGTTTGGCTGTAACTTCATGTCTCTCCCTTCCATGTTGCAGCTTTAAATAATGGTCAGTGTGAAGATGAGTCCCTGCTCAGTGCCAGCTTGTGCCATCTGCTAGTGAAGGGCATCCATCCATCCTTCCTTCTGCTCTCATCCTTCCCAATCTTTTGTGTAATTTGGAAGAGTACTTGTTGAGTTGTAGAGCACAGTTTTAGTACTTTTTATTTGTTTTGCAAGAGTGCAGGTTCTGGTGTGACATCAGTTGTGAAAGTGTTAATTTTGAATACATTAAAAGCTTGGAAATCAATAGACTGTGACAGAAAACCTGGAACAGGTGGCCAGAAAAGCCTTGGTTTGCTGTGTGCTCTGTGTAGTGCAATAGATAAGAGAAAGCAGGACAAGAGATTTCAAGTTTTGTTTTAGAGACTAATTGATGTAAGTTTGGATGAGTTGAGTGAACCTTGGGGCAAAAATACCAAGGTACCATTTGGGTTTTTTTTCCTTTGTGTTGTTTTTTTCACTCCAGAGCCTGCCAGCTTTCCCATGTTCAGCTGCTCCCCGGTTAGTGACAGCTGGCTGTTTCACATTTTGCTCTAATCCCATCTGTCCTGGGCTCTGGATGGGATTTTCCAAGCCTTGCCCAGCCACGTGGTGCTGGGTTTGTGGTGCAGGCTGCTGGTGGTGTGTGTGTGACCCGGCTGTCCATCAGCCCAGCTCTCTGTCCTGTGGAATTCTTCCTCTGAAGAGCCTCTTTTGCCCGTGTCAGTGGGTCAGTTGTTTTATCCACAAGCTGAGTGTGCCTGGGAGCTCCTGGCTCCAGCAGCCCAGGGTGTGCCCTGCACCCTTTGGGTTGGACACTCTGATCTTCGTGGGCTGAGCTCTTCTACCCCCTGTCCCCATCCAGCAATGCAGGTGCACTTTGACCATTTATCTGTTATTTGGCTGTTTATCCCCACCTCTCTTCTTTCAGTTAGATATTTTTAATAATTAGACTGTACTGAATAAGACCAACTTTATAACAAAGAGGCAGAGCACTGGTTTTGTGGCTGTAGCCAGTTCCAGGCCAGGTTTGAGGGTAAGTGGTTGCCATGTGGTAGCACTGGACTTGCTCTGACTTTCCAGAAACAATTGTATAATAGGAAATACTAATTTGGGAACTCTAAAGGAGCAGGGGCAGGGAGGAGGCCATGTGTGCTTTCTGAAGGAAGGATGATGGGCAGAGACCTTCTTGTGCTGCCAAGTGAGCATGGGAGCTGGAATTCCTGGAGTGTGCTGTGGTTGTGCAGATCAGTTCAGGGCTGGTTCTTCCTTACCAGAGACCCTCCATACCCTGCTGGGAGCTCTGGTTTAAGGGATTGTTGAATGAGCAGTGTTTTACCTGAAGGCTTTTAGTGGTTGTGTGGAAGAGTGTTGAAGGGAGGTACCTGCTAATTATGGTCAAGTGCTTGCTCAGGATTTATGGAAGCCAACCCCATAACCATGAGATTAGAGAAGTTGTTAGGATGCTGTGCAGCTGGGATTCATTTGCCCTGATATGGATGGTGTGCTCTGCAATGCCTGAAAAGGAAAATTCTGTAAATCATCACTTTCTCATGTCATACTTGAGATAAATGATACCTGAGTATAGGAACAGACAAAAGTTCATGTGTTTTGGAGGGAAAGGGTGCAGATGAATATAGCAGAGATCCTTGAGGAGCATCATGTGAAGAAAAAATGCAGAGAGCTGTAGCTATATGTGCTCATCTGGGAGGTAAAATTTAAACCTTGGTCTTGGTTTGTTTCCTTCCCTCACAGTATCCTGCAGTCCTGTGGTTCTCTGAGTCAGGTGAGACAAGGCCTGTGGTCCTTTGGGATTTAGAAAACTCAATTATTACAGTGTTTACAAAGGGCAATAACTTCCACAAATCCTGTCAGATTTTAGCACATTCAGATGAGGTTGATGAAATTTGGTCTAAGTTGCAGCATTTTTATGAATTGTTTAGAAACGAGATTTAAGCAATCTGGGGATCTTCTGCTCTTTCACAGGGAAGATGGAGGCTTCAGACACCTCTATTTAAAAAAGAACTGAAATGTTTGTGTTCTTCTAGATAAATTCTTATTTTTTTTGGTGTTAGGGATTGTCAGGCATACTCATGTTTCTCACTGCAGGTCCAACACCCCATCACCTCCAAGCTGCTGTACCTTTTCAACATGTAGGAGCCTGTATTTTGAGCTGAAATTTATCTCCCTAAAAATTTATTCAGGATTTTCTGACAAATAACATTTCCTCAAAATATAGTGCTTATATTTCACAGGATGCTTGCCTCCTTCCTTGCACAGAATGGCTGTGTTTGGCCATTAAAGAGGCCATTTTTGTAGGACCCTCAGCTCCTCTCTCCCTGGAGTCAGTGGATGTGGAATAAAAGATGTAGGAATGCAGAAGGAGAAGGACTGTTCTCCTGGTTAGTGTAAAGCCAGCTTGGGTAAGGAAGTTACCTGTCCAAGAAATTGTGTGAAAATCAGTTAAAACATTTTTTCACAGACTCCTATGAATTGTGATTCTCATTATCTGGGCACCTGACATAAAACTGAGGAGTTTGCTTTAATGGAGGTGCCAGCACTCAGAGCAGTAATTTACATACAAACCCTAGCAACAAGGGAAAGAAAAAAGATTTAATTGTCTCTGTGTTCACCTGGTAATGAATTTTTAAAATTTCTTTCTTTATTGCCCATCTTTAAAATTTGTGTGGCATAATAAGTATATGAAAGCACTATAGAAATAGATCAGTACCTGTGAAACATTGAACTTTTCTGATGCAGGACTGCAGAGGAGCTTGTGAGACAAAATTCACTTGGTTTTTAATGTGTGATTTGGGGATGAAGGCTGGTGGTACAGGATGAGAGAGAAACTCCATGTGAAATAGGGGATTTTTCCTTAGTGCTGTTGAGTTGCCTGGTGTGGGGTAGATTGTAAGGGAGAAAAAACCCACAGTGCTTTGTAAATGTAGTCAGTGTACGTGTAGAGATCTGGCCAAAAGCAATGGGAATTTGTGACTTCAAGCCCCTGATTTTTCCTTTGGAATATTGTCCCTTCAGCAGCCTTGTGAGTGTGCAAACAGTGCAGAGCTGAATCTGGGCTTTTCTAACTCTGTTCGATTTTTTTATTAGAAAAGGTTGTTTTCTGGCCAGTACCTGCAGCTCACATTTCATCTCAAAGTTGTGGTTTTGTGTTGGGAGCTTGAACCTCTGCCAAAGCCCCAGTCTGCATCCTGTTCAAGGGTGTGTTGTCCTGAGCTAAACCTTCTGGGTGGGTTGTGCCAAATACCCACAGCTTTGGAGTTATGAGATCTTGACAGAACTGGCTGGTGAGTGGATTTGATTTTGACTGTGGTGGTCAGGAACAGGTCCCTTTTTTGGCTGTTTCTACAGGAGGTTTGGATCTTTTAGCAGCATTTGCAAAGTGCTGAGTGTTAGAGCAGATGTCTTACCTGGAAAGGCCAGTGCCATTGCCCTCCTGATGGAGTGGGAAAATGTGTATCCTAACACAGGGGGTGTCCACTGAAAGTTGAGGGATACTTTTGTCACAGATTGTACTTCTGTAGCAGCTTAGATTAATGCCATAATGTCAAAGTGTATTGCAAAGTTTAGACATTTCATTAAGCAAGATCCATCAGGTGTGGGACTTGACTTTCTGAATTCATTCTTATCTGAGTGTGATGTGGGGGCATGGTGGGAGCTGTGGGCTGTGACAGGGGGAGCACATTTCAGGTTGTTAAGAAGCTGAAAACACCTAAATCTTTACAAGCTTTAGGAAAGTAGGCACTGTATGCCTGAGATTTAGCTGGGTGTGAGTAAAATATTTTTCAAATGCTACATTTCTCCTGGTAAAAACATGCTGTGGCTTTCCTACTGCTTTGGACCTATTGCATCTGCAGTCTCTAAATTGAAATGTGGTGATTCTTCCTATCATTCTGTAATTCAGCTGTTGCTGTGAGTTTTAGTCTCCTGACAGTCAGGCACTGCAGCGTTGGTCCCAGGTGCTTGCTTGTCCCCTCTGTGATACAGAAATGAGTAAAATTCCTTTTCCTCTGATTTTTTATCCTCTACCTGTCTGTCTTTTAGATCAACTGGAATACTTCTCAAGTCACATGCAGCACGACTCTGCCAGGAACCCCCTTCTGTTTGTCCTGGTGGAGGAGCAGCTTGGGCACTGCCATGGCCATCATTTTCAGCCTCACACAGTTGGTCTCACAGAGCCCAGTACTGGCTCACCAGGTGGGTTTTTCTGTCAATGACCAAATGTGCCATTGAAAGCAGCTGTTAATGTCCTTGCCCAATTATTATTATATGTATCAGAATTCTCTTTTTCCCTTCCAAGCATCACCTTGACGCCTGACAGGCTCCCACTGTTGGAAGCAATGGTCTTGGATGATCTCCCTAACTTCAAAGATACATATGCCTCCTTGTACTCCTCAGCTATGGAAGACTTAGAGGTGGATTTTGATTCAGGACTGGAGGAAGATGAACTGAAACAGGAGGCTGCTCCTGGGGATTCCACAATCTTTGTGGCTTTTAAAGGAAATATAAGTGACAGAGACTTTGAGCAGAAGCTGGATACCATACTGGAGAATGTGCCTGGCCTTTTACACATGGGTAATGTGCCTTCTTGTCAGCTGTCCTCAAAATGCTCATTTAGGTAGTCAGGGTACTTGCACAAAAATAGATGATATTGGGTTTGAGCAAATGAGTTTGTAATGATAATTTGTTGGGGTTATTCTTAGTGGATTTGCAAGCTGTTCTTCTCACAAATGCAGACTACAAGTGTCTGCAGTTGTTTTGTTGTTTAAACTGATTTATTTGGCAAGTTCTTTCCTTTATCTTCTGTTTCCACATTTCACCTGGTTTTATTCTCTTTCATGTCCCTCTATTACACGTGGCTGTGTTATAAGAAAGTGAAACCAGGCTTGTTCACACAGGAGATGTTTTGCTGCCCAAACTGTCCAACTTAAACAATTCCAGTTCATCTGAGAATGGGTTCACTTTCCAGTACCTATGACATTACTGCCCTTTTCTGACCTACCCTACCTACCTGATTGATTGATTGATTGATTTGTGTTGGGGAGTGGGTAGTGCCCTGATAAACCCCTGAATGCTCATCCAGCTCTGGGAACAGCTCCATGGCAAGTCAGTGATAACAGGCTTTTTGGGCCATCTTTTACCAGCAGGTTTAGATCTGGAAATAGACATTTGTGCCCTGTCTGAGCATGTTGCAAAAGGTCCTGTGCTGATTACTGATGGCTGCTCAGTTAGGCAGCCTTGATTGTTTTCTTCAACAGTGTCAAACACCTTTTCAGGAAAATAACACATTACTTCTCAATAACCAAACTGAATTTCTTTGCCACTTTATTCCTTTCTTTCAATTTTGTCTGTCTAGTCAGCTGGCATCAGTTTGTTGGGTTCTTGCTGTTGCTCAGAGAGATAAAAAAGCTGGGATAAGACAAAAATACTGTAAAGAAATATCTGTTTTGAGCTGTGTCTTACAAACTGTTGGAAGGAGATGTGAACTAACAGACCATTACTGTGAAGGGATGTGTGTAATACCACAGATCAATTGTGTAGTTTTTGATATAAAATAAATTCAGTCTATAACTGCACATAGTCATCTTTGCTAGAGGCATCTGCATGCTGAGCCTATCATGAATATTAATGCCAGGATTAATAAACATGATTCAGACCTCAGCTGAGAAAGCAAATTTTTAAAATCAATGTCCAGTTAATTTGAAAGTTATCCATGGGTGAAGTTATTTAAACTGATTCAGAGCAAAATAGGATATCCTGAATTTGGAGTTAGTAAATAACATGGGGTTCTCTTGGCAGATGCAGTGCTTGAAAAATTAGAAGCTTGGGTACCACTACATAGAAATACTGAAATTGATGATACAATTTTTCTATGTAAAATATTGGAACATTAATAACAGAAAATATGGGTTTGTTCAAGCCTTCACTAAAGGGGATTTTAAAACTCCAGTCATGTTTCAGCCAAAACCAGGTTTATAGGTGGAATGAGGATGAATTTAATAATTCCATCTCTGTAGCAGCAAAAGGGGCTTGGTGAATTAGTGGTGAACAAGAGCTTCCTAAACAGGAGTGAGTGTTGGCATTCTTAACTAACATGTTTTTCAGACCTCAGAAGTTAGCAAATGTTTAGTAAATCTGAGGTTACAGTGGAGGAGCTGGCTGATGAAAATTTGGGTCAGTGCTTTCTGTTTTGAGAGGGACTTTCCTTATAGAAAGATAGAAATTGTAAACTTATAAAGCTATATTGGGAGTATTTTTTAAATTATCCTTAACTGCATTTTGTAGCAGTCATTTAGGTAGGTATCACTTTGGATAATAACTGCCCAACCTTTCTGCAGTTACTGTGAAAACCACTGATCTATGTAGAAATGCTCATTTGTAGAACAGGTGTTCAGAAGACCTGCAAGTGAATATCTTACATGACTTTGAGATGCTTTTTGGCAGTGGATTTGAAATGCTTACCCAGAAAACTAAATAATAAGGTGGAAACCAATGAAATATTGCTAGGAGTCTGTTGGCACTGGTCTTGTAAAAAAAAAATGGTTTCACAAGCATTTGTAGAGCAAATATTTCAAGCATTTCATTCCTGTAGTCAGTTTTTTCCCACATTCATCTGGTTCACAAAGCAGACCTGTACCAGGTCACTGCACCACAGGGCTGGAGCCCCTCTGCTCTGGGACAGGCTGGGAGAGCTGGGAATGTTCACCTGGAGAAGAGGAGGCTCCAGGGAGACCTAAAGGGGCTCCAGGAGAGCTGGAGAGGGACTGGGGACAAGGGGTGGAGTGCCAGGACAAGGGGGAATGGCTTTAAGATGAAGGAGTGTAGATTTTAGATGGGATATTGGGAGGGAATTGTTCCCTGTGAGGCTGGGGAGGCCCTGGCACAGGGTGCCCAGAGCAGCTGGGGCTGCTCCATCCCTGGGAATGTCCAAGGCCAGGCTGGGTGGGGCTTGGAGCACCCTGGGATAGTGGAAGGTGTCCCTGCCCATGGCAGGGGGTGGGATGAGATGGGCTTTGAGGTCCCTTCCAACTCAAACCTCATACCTATAATAATATGAAATCTGTTTTATTAGATATTTTCTTATCTTTCCAAAGTAGTTTATCCACAGAATATTTCAGTTTTTAAGTAATACTATCAAGTGATTCTGTTGTCTATTGCATTGGTTGTCATTTGAGTAGTTTTTTTACTGCTTTTTTTTTTGGAAAATCCCTGATGTGGTTTGGCAGCATTGGTTGCTGTACACCTGTGTGGGGAAAAATCTCCTGTACCTGGGGCTAAGCACTGGCAATTTTCAAAGCCAAATAGGGTTTCATTTTTTTCAACCTTTTAACCAATTTGTTTCATCAGATGTGCTTAAAATTTGCCTTTGCACTGACTTGGATTGTTTTTCTTTTAAGAATCCAACAAGTTAAAAGTGCAGAAGATAGAGCCTTGGAACAGCGTCCGTGTCACCTTCAACATCCCCCGGGAAGCCGCCGAGCGGCTGCGGATCCTGGCTCAGAACAACAACCAGCAGCTCCGAGACCTGGGCATTCTCTCCGTCCAGATTGAAGGTATTCCACACCTCATCTGCTTCCAAAGCTCAGGTCTAAGTAGACTCAAAAAGCAGTTTTGTGTATTTGGTTAGCGCTGCAAAACTTGTAAGTTACTACTTTGGCTTTAGGGAAAAAGGTAGCTCAGGATTTTTTTTTCTTTCAAGAATAACATTTACTAAAGATAAAAATGAAAGCTGGAAATGCTCTGGGCATCAGGAACCCTCCTGAAAAATGTTGTCTGTGAGTTGTCTGGGAAAGGGTTGGCTGATGTTCTTTCCCTGTTGTTTCATAGGAGGCTCTCTTTAAGACAGGTTTTCAGTGGCTTTCACAGTTACCATATCCATTCTGGACAGTTGTCCAGGAGCACCCTCAGGATGGAATCGAGGGCAGGCAATGCTTGTCATGACATTTGTTCTTCTTAAAACTGAAATCCAGAGGGGTGCTGTGATGTGTAAGCATCCTTCTGAAGTGCACCCTGGAGGTGAAGCCTGTTCTTCCTTCCTTGGCATCTCTTCAATGTCTTTTTGCAAAGTCTGTGTTCTGCTTTTGTGTCCCTCCTGTTCACCCAACCTGTGCCTTGCTTTAGGGGAAGGTGCCATCAACTTGGCTTTAGCCCAGAGCAGGAGCCAGGATGTGCGGATCAACGGGCCCCTGGGAGCGAGCAGCGCCATGCGCATGGACACGCCATTCCCCATGCAGGGGGGGCAAGGTAAATCCCTCCAGGGCTTCTCCCACTGCTCCAGGTGCTCCAAATTTACTGCTGGGCTCATCAAACTGCCCTGCTTACAGCAGCTCTTGTTTGCAGAATTCTAATTGCCATCTAAATTAACGTCTGGTCTTGTTCCGTGCTGTCAAACCGTGTCCTGTGTTCTGTCAACGAATTGTTGGGTGCATTGTGTCCCACAGACTCTGGAGTGATTTTGGCAGGGCCCTTTGGTTTGTTTCCAGGTATTGTGAGGCTGTGGGGATTTGGGGTTTTGTTGGATTGTCGGGTAGTTGGTTTGTTTGGGGTTTTTACATACAGTCTGTTGAAGCAGATGAGTTGAGTGTAGTGAATTCACTTTGAAATATGCACAACTTTTCACCGTGTTCTGCTTGGTTCCCCTTATGGAAATGTGTGTAAGTCTTGATTCAGTGCACAATAAACTGACTTCGATTCAATCCATTAGATCATGGGAAGGATGGGATGTTGTCACTGTTACCCTCTTCTTATTTTCTGATAAACTTTTGAGATCTGATCAAAGAGGAGGGATTTTTGTGGAAATCTGTAGTTTTTTTAACTATATTTTAGAGTATTGTATACTCATAAGGAATTTTTAACTACAAAACTCAAATTTGACAAAGAGTTTTTACAAAGAAAGCTACTATCTAATTTATTAAAATAGCTGAATCATAAGGCAGAATAAATAACTAATATTTTAGTGAATGGAATTTAAAGCAATTAAACCAGGAGCATTTTTGGTCAGTTTATCTAAGATGCATTTGTGGCCCTTGAGGACAAGGAATGGAAAGAACATTTCAGCTTTGTAGAAACCTAATTGAGCAGTAGTGAAATTTTTGTCCTTAGCAAAGACCGAAGGGCTCTGCTCTCCACTGTCCTCATCAGCTCCTTCCTTTCCTG
Organism: Euphonia xanthogaster; assembly: GCA_034509185.1. Lineage (NCBI taxonomy): Eukaryota > Metazoa > Chordata > Aves > Passeriformes > Fringillidae > Euphonia > Euphonia xanthogaster. Next base: position 725,870 of record JAYDZK010000070.1, on the reverse strand, counting down.
ACTGCAGGTCCACCACAAAACAGCAATAGAACCAACAGGGCAACAGTAGCAATCATTTTAGAAAATTGCAGCTCCTGGAAGTGAAACATTGAATTTTTTTTTTTCCTCTTGCAACACCTCAGTTACTTTCTAGTTTCAGATGTTGCAAAAGCCTGGGGTACATGTACAGCTTTGATACAATCTTGTCACTTGGTGCTTTCAGTGGTAGGTCAGGCTGGCGTTAATTCACGAGTCAGGAGTGTTTCCATTTATTCTCTTTTTTAAAATTTGGTGTTAAAGAAAGACCTACAGCATGACCTGAACTTGTTTGTTTGATACCAGGGGATCTGAGCTTGCAGACAGAGAGGTGTATCCTCAGGCCATTTTGGACAAACAATTCTTGAAGTCTAAAGAGTTGTTTTACTGACAAATATATTTTTTCCTTCTTAAAATAAAAATTCTAAAGTTCTTCTCTATGTAACTGCAAGACTTGATGATTTCTATTTTTGTTTTTAAGGTTTAATAAGGATGAGCAATGCTGCAGCTGTCATGATGTCCCAGGGTGGAAATGTGCCCTCCTCTATGGTGGCAAGTGGTGCTAGTGCTGAGCTGCAGCCACGAACACCTCGGCCTTCCTCACAGCCAGGTGGTAAAATTTAGTCATAATACTGATTGAAAAAGTTCTTAAACTTTGATTCTTCAGCACACAGGCTTGGGTGTGTATTCATGAGAATACTCCAGAATCGCTCTGGAGCATTTTCCCCGCCTTTCTGGGAGCTGCTCTTTCTGTGAAAACCTCCCTTCCCCCTTAATCTGTTAATTTTTAAAAATAATTTGGGTGCCTAATAAGTCACCAGCTTGCTTGGTGTTTTGTTCAAATGTGTTGAGCAATGGCAATTGTATTTTTTGCACTTGAACTGTCATGACTGAGCTTTATGTTTAGCTTGGAGGTAAGAGAAGGGTTAGTTCAATGAGGCAGGAATATTTCTGGTGCTCTTTTTCCCTTCTTTTCAGGAAGGGTAGATAGACTGGTAAGTTAAGGATTGGGGGTCTGGTGGGCGTGAATGTTTGGGGTCATTCTCCACAGGTTCCCCAGGGAAGTGGTTATGGCACCAAGCCTGACAGAGTTCAGGGAGTGTCTGGATGGTGCTCTTTGTCCTGGGGTTTAATTTTAGGTGATCCTGCCAGGAGCAGGGATTTGGACTCAATGGTCCTTCCAGCTGAGATACTCTGTGATTCTGCAGTTCTGAGTGTGTAGAAGGCTCACATCAGTCTCTGTAGCATTGTGGGGCTTTTGTGCTTTACTTTAGAGGGTATAAATTGATAAGACCTGGCTTCTCTGGAATATGAATTTTTTATGCAGAGTAAGAAAATGCAAGCAAGCAATTTAGCCTTTGTTGTTTTGGGATGGGTTTTTTAAAAATGATTTTTCTTTGCTATTTTATTAGATGCAATGGACCCACTGTTATCTGGGCTAAATATGCAGCAACAAAATCATCCATCTGGATCTTTAGCTCCTCAGCTCCATTCAATGCAGTCAGTTCCTGTAAACAGGCAGATGAACTCAGCCAGCTTTCAGCAGCTCCAGCAGCAGCAGTTGCAGAATCGGCCTCCCCAGGCACATCAGCAGCCACCGCAGGGTATTCGACCTTCATTCACTTCACCAGCACAGGTTCCAGTTCCCCCTGGCTGGAACCAGCTTCCTTCTGGAGCACTCCAGCCTCCTCCCACCCAGGGAGCACTGGGGACATTGACAGTAAACCAGGGCTGGAAAAAGGCCCCGTTGCCTGGACAAATGCAGCAGCAGCTTCAAGCAAGACCATCTCTAGCAACAGTACAAACTCCTGCTCATCCTCCACCTCCATATCCTTTTGGAAGCCAGCAAGCTTCTCAGGCTCACTCAAACTTTCCCCAGATGAGCAATCCTGGCCAGTTTACTGCTCCTCAAATGAAAAGCCTTCAGGGAGGGCCCTCAAGGGTTCCTACCCCACTACAGCAGCCCCACCTGACCAATAAGTCTCCTGCTTCTTCTCCCTCCTCCTTCCAGCAGGGCTCTCCTGCCTCATCTCCCACCGTTAACCAGACACAGCAGCAGCTGGGACCAAGGCCTGCCCAGAGCAGCACTCTTCCCCAGGGCTTCCAGCAGCCTGTCAGTTCTCCCAGTCGTAATCCTATGGTGCAACAGGGGAACGTACCCCCCAACTTCATGGTGATGCAGCAGCAAAACCAAGGTCCACAAGGTTTACACCCTGGTTTAGGAGGTAAGAAGCATTGAGACCTTCTTTTATTTTAAAAGGAAAAGGAACACGAAGTCTAGAACTAATATTGCTGTTAGTTCTGAAAAGATCCTTTATGAGACAGAACCAACAAACAGGTGGAGTATGAGGTGGGTGCTGGTGAAGGAGCACCCACATCACTCTGTCTCTGTCCTGCAGTGTCACAGAGATGCCCAAAGGCTCAGGGAGGAGTTGCTGTGTGCTCTGCACTTATTACTGCCAGTCGTCCTGTTGACAGCTCTTCTGTTGCCTCCAAGCAAGCTTAGGATGTTCAGAGATGGTGTGGGGATTTTGTTTAGGTTTGGCATTGTTGTTTTTGGGGGCAAAGGGGAGGATTTTTTGCAAGAGTGTAATTAAAAGGTTTTTTCTCTCTTCACCTTCCTCTGTCGCCATTTACATTTTTTATTACAGAATGAAGCATTGTTTTGCACCTTCCTTTCTAAGCTGTGGATGTTTCTTCTTCACCCTGTCTTTGTCACCAGTTTCTTCCTATACAAAGAGGAAAAAGCTATTCTTGCCATGCTGTTGTACTCCCTCTCCTAAAATTAAGGTGTTAAGGGATGATTTAATTTCTCATTTGCCTGTGTTGTCTTTAGTTTTCTCTTTGGACCAATGCACTCACTTCTTTTCCTTACTACTCCTAGAGTTCTTCTCTAACAATGAAGAAACACAACATTTCTTTTGTCAGTCCCAGGATCTCTTTTGTGTCCTTGGTTGTTTTTTTCCTTTGAGCCCTTTGTATTTCCATGCAGATTTTCCCATCCTTCTCTTTGCTCACTCATTTGTTCATCTTCCTCTTGGGTGGCTGTTCTCATGTCCCATACATCAGTTCTTGCTTAAGCCTTGCTGAAATAATTTCTTTGTGTGCTTATGGCCCATGTTCTTTGTCCACCCACACACACATACATACATTCTAGTGTCTTGCAGTCTCATGTTGTACATCCAAAATGTGTCCAAACACTGAAAGGCATTCCTGTTTCTTGGTCTACTGATCTGGACAAGCTTCTTGTTTTCCATGTTTGTACCATGGGTCTTGTTTGAATTCAAATGAATTCTCTGTGTTTCAAGGTTCTCTTGGGATCTGCCAGTACCCTACACTTGGTGTTTCTTATTTTGTCTCCATGTGGAAGCAGTTATTCATTATTTATGATAGTCACATTTCCCTACAGTCTTGCCTCACCAGCCATCTGTCCCCATCAGAAATCTTAGCCATGACCTTTAGCCAGTATAATCTCCATGTTCTGCTTCCTAACTAAACCTACTACAAACAAACCTCAATTTTCTTGAGTTAAAAGTCACACCAGAAATAAACTATCAAAATATGTTATTTGGTCTTATTTTAGACCTTATTGCTAAATCAGCAATCCTGCTGTGAGCTGTATCCTCAGGTGACTTTAAAAGACAGAATTCCTTGGTTTCAGCAAAGCTGTGTTGCTCCCACTGCTGAGATTTTTGCCTGACTTCTGTGCATGCTCATTCTTTGTTGCAATTTATATGTTAATTTGTCATTATAGATCTTTCCATTTTTAAACCACCTTACATTTAAAGGTTTGGTGTAAATGAATGCATTCAAACACTTTGCATTTCACACAGCCAATTTAGCAAATTGGAATTTATATCAGATTTGGAATAGGCCAAGCTAACACTTTATTTTTTTCCCAGTTCAAGCATTCCTACGTGAAAAATATCCCTAAAAGTTTAGCAGAACCACAGCTGGAGTCCAGTGATGTGGTGCTTCAATAAGTCTGTTTCTGTATTTGCAGATATATTTGGTGTTTGGCCTATGGACTTAATTGCCTTGAAATATTAATTACAAGCTAAGACCAGATAGTTAGCACAAGCAGTAAAATTCGGTGTGCAAGAAAGCTATAACTGCAGAAGGAATTGAGTCACATTCTGGCACTGGGTCAGGAAAATCAAGGGGGCAGTGGGCAGGGTTCCTTCAAATCTGAGGGGTTGTGTGGACAGTGAGGTAAAAAGTGGGTTCTCTTCAATCCATCCACCCTGCTGCTCACACTGGCAGGTAGAGGGGAGGTTTTTCTCTGTGTGCCAGGGCAGCAGTGATGATGGCATGTGCCAGAGTGTGGCTGTTGTGCCACGTGAGGGCCTCAAAGAATTCCTTGCTCTTGCAGCAGGGGTAGCAGAGTTACTTGAATGAGCAGCAGCTCTGGACGTACTGAACTGTGAGGCTCCCCAGCCCACTCTGGGGTGAAAAGCCCCTTTGGGTGTGTGCACACAGCAGCACTGATCAGGAGTGTGTGCCTGGTGGGTCAGAGTTGGTGAGAGGAGCACATCACTAACAAGAGTACCAGTTGTTTCTGTTTGTGTGCATTGAATAAGTTAAGGGCGTGCTAAGAGATGCAGTGGAGCAGAAAGCAACAAACCACATTACTTTAATTTCTAGTTTCTATAAGGTCAAACGTGGACTTTTCACCTTCTTTGGGTAGTAGGTTTTGTACTTTAATTATAGTTTGAAATTAGTCATAGTAATTTGTTTCGAATTATTGCACAGGTAAGACCTATAAATGTCTTCAGTGGATTTTGTATATTGGCAAAAAACAATTTCTGCCTAAACCTGTCATATGACAGCACAGACTGCAAGGTGTTCTCCAATTATAGATCCTGTCTATTTTTTCCCTTCCCATTTCCCATACTAACTAACCAGGAAATTCTCGTGTTCAGGACTGCCCAAGCGGCTGCCGCCGGGCTTCCCTGCAGGCCAGGCTAACCCGAGCTTCCTGCAGGGCCAGGTGCCCTCCACAGCTCCAGCGCCGCCGGGGAGCAGCGGAGCAGCGCAGCTGCCGGCCAGCCAGAGCGTGCAGCACACAGGTCTGACCGCAGGGGGCCTTCCCCAGCTTTTGCCATTCCCCATTGGAACACCCGACGCCTTTTCCTGTCTCACACGGGGCCCAAACCATGAAACTCCAGCCATTAACAGGGAGCTGCTGGCTGGAGTGCAGCAGCACTCTGGGTGCAGTGCTGGATAGGGAAAAGAAAAGCATAAGGCTGCTCATGTTTCTCAAAATCTGACTATTATTGATGTGGACTGTGAGTCTGGGCTTCAGAAGCAGCTCTTGAGGAATTGAATGGAAGGTAGCGCTGAAATTTGGAGGCAAGGGGTAATAAAGATAACAACACAAAAGGAACTTCTTGTCCAGAAAAAACAAAGTGTAATTACCTTAGAGGCAGAATAGCAATATAATCTTGTTCTGCTTTGAAAAGATTATTTATTACTTCCTTCAAAAATTTCTGACATCTTCTTAAAGTGTGAAAATGAAATCTTTGATTTACACACATCTCCCTCCATTTCACAACTCAATTATTAGTCTTTTGGCTGGATTATGGATACCCTGATGATGTAATTTCATCAGTACTCTGTGTGCATTTATTCTTTAACCCATTATAAAGTGAATTTATTTTTTAGCCTATTATAAAGTGAATTTATTCTTTAACCCATTATAAAGTGAATTTATTCTTTAGCCCATTATAAAGTGAATTTATTCTTTAGCCCATTATAAAGTGAATTTATTCTTTAGCCCATTATAAAGTATCCTCAGGGTTTGAAGCTCATTTTGGTTATGAATTACTCTGCTGAGTTAGGTGACATTATGGAGGATTTTGGAACTTTGGTGCAGATAACAACTGAAATTAAGTTTCTCTTCTGTCTTCTGCAGTGGGATACAGGGGAAGTACCAGTCTGAGTGTTTGAGATGTATGGTGTTCTGTTTTGACAACTAACATGTATCCATAGCATCAAACTTTGCATCCCAGGACTGCAAATATATGAGATATGCCAGTTTATTGGAAAAGGGAGGAAAGCAGTGTTGGAGTACTCAGCATTTAGAGGTGTGAAAACTCTTGCACCACTCCCAATAGTTTCTTACTGGCATTTTCTTTTTATTTTCTTAAGGCGGCCAAGGATCTGGACCTCCTCAAACTCAGATGCAAGCAGCACATGGCCCACCAAATATCATGCAGACCAATCTAATGGGACTTCATGGAAATATGAACAACCAGCAGGCTGGTGCTAGTGGGGTGCCACAAGTTAACATGGGCAATATGCAGGGACAGCCTCAGCAAGGACCACAGTCCCAGCTTATGGGGATGCATCAGCAAATCGTGTCCTCTCAAGGACAGATGGTGAACATTCAGGCTCAGGGATCACTGAACCCTCAAAACCAGATGATACTTTCTCGAACTCAGCTCATGCCGCAAGGCCAAATGATGGTGACACCCCAAAACCAAAATCTTGGTCCCTCTCCCCAGAGGATGACCCCACCCAAACAGATGATTCCCCAGCAGGGCCAGCAGATGATGTCCACACACAATCAGATGATGGGACCTCAGGGCCAGGTCTTGCTACAGCAAAACTCCATGATGGAGCAGATGATGACCACTCAGATGCAAGGCAATAAACAGCCTTTTAGTGCTCAAAGCCAGTCCAACGTTATGACGGGGCCAGCTCAACTGATGAGAGGACCAACCCCAAACATGCAAGGAAACATGGTGCAGTTCACTGGGCAGATGATGGCACAGCAGGGTCCTGTGAATGGGAATCCTTCTCAGGTGATGGGAATTCAAGGGCAAGTTTTAAGACCCACTGGACCCGGTCCTCACATCTCTCAGCAACTTGGGGATACTGCGCCCACCACAAACACCGACGGGAACTTGACCCAGATGTTACCTGAGGTTCCTGTGCAGCAGCCAAACATGGTGCCTTCTCATATGCAAGGAATGCAAGGAAACAGCAATGCTTCAGGGAGTCATTTCTCTGGCCATGGGCTGCCTTTCAACACAGGGTTCAGTGGAACTCCCAATGGGAATCAGGTTTCCTGTGGGCAGAACCCTGTGTTTCCTGTCAATAAAGATGTGACGCTCACGAGTCCGCTCTTGGTTAACCTACTCCAGAGCGATATCTCAGCAGGGCACTTTGGTGTGAACAACAAACAGAATAACCAGAATGCCAACAAGCCAAAGAAGAAGAAGCCTCCAAGGAAGAAGAAAAATAATCAACAGCTAGAGCAAACAACGTAGGTTTAATATTACAGTGTTTTTATAAGGGGCATGAAGAAACTCCCACAGGCATCTTGTCAATATTTTATCAGCAAGTAATGGGGGAGAAAGGACTTGTATTTTATTCGTGTTGTAGCAGTTTCTCTCAAGAGCTGGTCATTGGAATGTTTGTTCAAGATTAAAAATAACATGCAAATATCCAAACTCAGTTATAAACCCAATTCTACCAGCACTGTTCCTTGCCTTTACTGGGTGAAGGAAGTTTAGCATGTAGCCCATGGTGCCACAGCCCTTGGAAGAGGAGGCTGCCCTTTCTAAGCAGTCTTGACAGCCACGATCAAAGGGTGGGAGCTATGTTCAGAAGAGCTAGAAGCCTTTTATAAAACGTGTAGGACAGATTTGGGGGGGTTATTTTCTGAATCATGTGCATATCCTGACACATTTCTGCCTGAAATTGAGCTGGACTTCTGTCTTAGTTGAAGCTGCAGCTAGAATTAAGAGGGAAGAATGTGGTACTTTCTGGGTATGAGATTACAAATCCAAGCAGTGCTGGCCTTCCTGGCCTAGCAGAGATTAGGAAGGAAAAAAAAACAAAACCCTACAGCTCTTGAGAGGGAGGAGGCCAATGGAAAAGCTTGAAAGATCATGAATGAATGTGTCTTTTTAGTGAAAATACAAGATTGCAGAATCTCTTCCTTCTTTGGCCAGTGTGTTCTTTCTTGGCCAGCTGTCCTGGAAGCATTTCCCATTGACAGTTCTCTGTCACCCAGCCAAGGGTGGGAGCTGCTGCTGCTGTGCCATTATTCAGCTCAAATGGTGAAGGCAGACATGCTTTATTTAATTACCCTGATGCTGCAGATGAGCCCATGGGGCATTAACAGGAATCCACCTGATGGTGCTTGGGGGGATTGGTTTCAATCAGGGAAAAATGAAAAAAAAATTGCATAGAAAATTATAACACAGAAATATTCAAATATCAAAATTAAATTCTTACAACCAAACAAAAAGATGGCAATAGCACATGAAGATTCTGGTGTGGCTCTGGTTCCACCAGTCTGGCCCCTTTGGATAATCATGTTTTTAACCTGAAGTTTACGCTGCCTTTCCTAGGGACACATGTTCAGTTCAGTGCAAAGAGAAGCTGGCATCAAGTACTAAGCAAAATGTTCAATATTTTCACTTTTCCCTTGGTTATTCAGTGCGTAGCCCCAGCCTGCATTTTCTGCAGTGTCAAGATTCTTTTGTGAAGGTGGAATTAATAATCTCATGGACATTTTAATTGTGGACTGAAAAACTCACCTCGTCTATAGCAAGTGATCTTTTGTGACAATCATTAGTTGGCTTAACTAGTACAAAAATAAAATGCAGAAATGCTGTAAGGTAAAGCAGAGCATGCTAATGGAACAGGCCTTGGAACAAAGCTTTCCAGGCCTCTCCTGTACAGTTGTGTACAGTCTTGGTATGGCTTGTCAGGTCCTCTCTGCTGCTGAGTCACCTCAGGTTACAGCTGGAGGAGGACACAGGCTGTGGCCAGATGTGGAAACCTGGGCAAAGTAACTTGGCCAGCACCAAGTCTGTGGCCAGTCTGCAGCTTTTGGGGTGACTTAGAAACCTCACACAGACACCACTTCCTGCAGTCTAATGAGATTCCAGTCAAACTCTGGTAACCACTGCTGTAGCAAGTGCCCTGCTGTGGAAGTGACAGAGCATTCAGAGGGAGCAGATGAGTTGGCAACACCTGAAAAAAAATCCAGTCATTAAAGTAAACTCTTCTTATGATTTTGTTTTCCTTGGTCTTACTGATGAGCACCCAGCCTCAGTGTGGCCTGGGAATATCAATAAAAGTGTCTGTAAAGCTCTTCCTCTGAGCTTGCAAAGCCTCACAAGACTATTTGCTTATTAAAAAGTTTTCACAGTAGAAGTCTCAATTACAGCTTTTCTAATGGGCTATGACAGCTCAATTCCAGCTCCTAAATAAGGTTTTGAATCAAACTTCAGTGTAATTACCAAAGGAACCAGAATGTTGTTTTGATATGGATGAGCATTTTGGTTCTACCTGCACTAAATCAATACTTGATCCTTGCAGAAGCACTAAGAAGGGAGCTGTTCTTGCAAAAGTTCCTGAGTTTATTCTCCAGCAAAAAGAGGGAGAGTGCAGTGAAAGCTGGCTGTAACACCTTCCTACCTCCCTCACTCTCAGCTTCCCTCGTGTTGTTGGGCAAGCTCAGCATTTTCCTGCCTTGGAATTGGCAGGAATGAAATCCAGTTTGGATCACTTTCTCTTGCATCAGAAGCAAATAGGATGCTTTTCATCTCAGCTTCCTCTCTGTCATTCTTCCTCAGAAATTTTAGAATTCAGAGCAGCAGACCTTGTCTGGAATTGCAGCTAATTTGATAAAGACACTAAAAAGAAATAATTTGGAGAAATAATAACATAGTAACAAAGGTACAATTAGGAATATGGATTGTGGTCATGTTGGAATGTAAATAGGATAAGTGAGCTACTGAAAGAGTTTATTCAACTGAGTCTAAAATAGTTTCAAGGGTTTGCTTAATTGAGCAACTTTGCATTGGAATGAAACCCAGGGTATTTTGGTTGTTTGAAAGTGTTTGCATCTGTGAGCTGAACCTGGAGACTGTGGGTGATGGGGGATGTAAACTGAGCAACAAGATGCTAGATGCAGTGGGCATGTGGATAAAACAGGTTGGTTAATTCAGTTAAATCCATGCACAAACAAGCAGTTGTTTCATGTTCCCCTGGGCACAGCCCATGAGCATCCTGTGCACTGGTGGAACAGCAATAATCCCCTGTGGGAGGTCACTGCCAGTGCTGCCATTCAGGCTGCAGTGTCCAGTGCAGGTGGTGACAGCACTGCAGGACAAAAAGGCTTTTCCCAGCCAGACTCAGAGGGTTTCACTGCAGCTCTGGGGTGCCAGGCCCTGGCAGAGCTGGGCAATGCCCTCTCTACCCCCAGAGCTGCTGCTCCTGGGCACGGCTGGGGCTGCCACACCTGCCACTTTAGCTTTGCTCTCCTTGTGACCCAGCTGCCACCTCCTTTGGTTTGCTTGGTTTGGCTTTTCCTGGAGTTCTCTCTCTGCTCTGCTGAGGGGTTTGTGTCTGAAGGTTGTACTTCAGAATGCAGCTGGTAGAGCAGAGGTACTGCTGATGACAGTCCAGACTGTACCAGGTGTGCAGTTACTCTCATATATTTTTCACACCTGGAGCAATAGAAAAGAAGAGTAAATATGGAATATTTTGTCCCTCACACAAGCATCTTGCTATTCATATTTTGGTTATTTTTCACGAGTGATTGTTGCTAAACATGCCCAGTGAATTTCAGCCTCATTTGAGATTCAGTTGATGTTTAAATTTTCCAGCAATGACAGAAGCAGACTTTCTTACCATAGCTGCTGTTTGCTGGCAAACCAAGCTCGGGTCTGTTCTGCCAGATTTGCACAGATCCATCTGGCAGGAGGTGTTTGCTAAGGATCCACTGTGCACCAGTTTTGTTTTCTGGCTTAAACCTTTCTGTGCTGTGGTACTGTGTATCAGCTTTGAGCTGAACTTTAATTAAATTATAATAATAATTTTAAAATGTAGCATTTTTAATTTCCCACCATTGTAAATAAATAGCAAAACTGACCAATTTGAGATTGTATTGACAATTTTAGGTATTATTTCAGTTCACGTGGCTGGCACCTGCACCAAAGGCTGCAGCTCTTCTGAGTGATTCTGCTGCCAGAATTTTTGTTTGCTTGTGGCTGTTAATATAGTGCTGCTCTGGGCATATCTCTGCATTTTGCCAGTTTTCATCAAATTTATTGGTGGAGGCATGTAATCCTACACCCCCTCTATCACAAAAATTGCTGGTGTGCTGGATAAGACACAGCATTGCACTGCAGGTGCTTTCCTTGGCACTACCTGCCCTCAGCAGCAGTGGCTGGAGCAGTTCTGTTTGCCCTATTTTCACTTTTCTTCTCTCTTGGGGTATGTTCTTTCCAGTTTTGACCCACAAAAATTCAGGGATTTCCAGTCACGTGCTGCTTTTTGAGTATTGGTTAGGTAGCTGATAGAACATTAGGACAGGCCAGGGTGTCTCCATGGGTGTCTACAGCTTAGTGCCAGCTGTACAGATGCCAGAAACTGTTATTCTCAAGTAAATTGGAGCAGGATATATCTCTCCACCATTATGTATTTCAAATTCATATTTTGCTGAAGGTGTTACTTTTGTCCACAGCATTTCTGCATGATTTTGCCTCTCTTTATTGGCAGTGTACTTTTTTTGATGTCTTTAATTTTAGCTTAGAGCTTTTCCTACACAGTACTTCCTGTAACCTTCATGTGCTCATGAAGGTGATAAGCAGTGAAGTTCTTCTGCTCTCATCCCTCTTTTATTTTACATCCTCTGGCCATATGTATTGTTCACTATAGAAACTTGGGGTTTTTCTAAGTCTGCAAAAGCTGTCTTGATTTAGTTCAAGTATTGGGCATTGAGTCTGGACAATTTTAAATTGTCTTAGAGAGTCTCCTGGAGCATTGCATTCCTCAGGAGAAGGACTTGGGGGTGCTGATGGGTGGGAAACTGAATGTGAGCCAGCAGTCCCACTGAGTCCTGGGCTGATCCCCAGGGTGGGCAGCAGGGCTGGGGGGATTCTGCCCCACTCAGGTGAGACCCACCTGCAAAGCTACCCCAGCCCTGGGGCACAAGGGGGACACTCCTTGTGGAGAGAGTCCAGAGGAGATCACAGAGATGCCCAAGGGCTGGAGTCTCTCTGCTCTGGGTCAGGCTGGGAGAACTGGGGGTGCTCACCTGGAGAAGAGGAGGCTCCAGGGAGACCTTGGAGCCCCTTCCAGGGCCTAAAGGGGCTCCAGGAGAGCTGGAGAGGGACTGGGGACATGGGATGGAGGGACAGGACAAGGGGAATGGCTTCCCACTGCCAGAGGGCAGGGTTACATGGGACACTGGGGAGAAGTTTTTCCCTGTGAGGGTGCCGAGGCCCTGGCACCCTCACAGGGTGCCCAGAGAAGCTGTGGCTGCCCCTGGATTTCTGGCAGTGTCCAAGGCCAGGTTGGACAGGGCTTGGAGCAGCCTGGGATAGCGGAAGGTGTCTCTGCCCAGGGCAGGGCTGTGGGATGAGATGCTCTGTAAGGTCCCTTCCAACCCCAAGCAGCCTGTGAGTCTGCAATCTCCCACCCCCCTGGAAGGGAGCAGCTCCTGGCCTAGGAGACCCTCCAGGCCCTCCCTGGCAGCCCCCAAGCTCCTCCATCATGGAGGGCTCAGGTGACCTCTCAGCCCTTCACAAGACTAGAGACTCCTTGGCCAGCTCCTGCCCAGTGAGATGGCCACGTGCCACCTCCATCCCTGCAGGTTCCACCAAGCACTTCTCTGGCTGGAGCAGCCAGCAGCAGATCAAGCTCTGAAGTTTATCCAGGTATTTGGAGAGCCTCTGCTTTCCCTGCAGCAAACATTTCCCCCATTTACACCAGGGCATGGAGGGCTGGCAGCCTCAACGGGAGCTGCAAGAGGGATCCAATTGTGTCCCTGACAGGGGACTGAGGTCAGTCTGTGCCTTGTCACCAGGCAGAGGTGGTGCCCACAGAACCAGTCTGGACCAGGAGATGCCTTCTCTTCCTCTCAGGTCTCTTCTTCCAGCTTTCCTGCATCTGCATCTGCCCCACATCTGTGGGGAGGCGTGTCCCAGGTGTCCCTGCTCAGGGGCCTGCCTATGTGCCACGCCCTTGGGGCTGAGCTGCCCCAGAAAGCACACACTGAGCCCCTGTCCCCTGCCAGAGCTGGGGCCACCACCACGGGACAGCTGCCATCCTTCCCAGGCTCCCACAAACCAGGCACTGCCAGCACAAGGGGACAGCCCTCAGGGACACTCACTTGGGGACAGACAAGTTTCTGACTGAATTACGTCCATCAGAATCCCTCCAGAAAGTCCAAGAGCCTTTTACAACAAGCCAGGTATTAAAAGTATTAAATTTAAAGTGGAAGTAAGGAAACCACAATGCATCAAGTTATTTTTTTCCCCTTCAGAAACCTCGACACAATAATTAGTTTTCTGAGTCACTGTGGCTGCAAATAACCCCAGGAGCTAAGAATAGGGAGCAGGCTGGGCAGCAGAGCCCCGGGATGCGCCAGGAGCTCGGGGCAGGAGCTGCAGCACCACAGGACCGGCGGCTCTCACGAGCCCCAGCGTGCAAGAAAACAGCAACTCCCCTTGGAAATGGCAACAGGCTCCCTGGAAGTTTCCATAAATACTCGGCGGCGGGAGGGATGCTGCTGGCAGGCAGCAGGAGCAGCCCTTCCTCGGCACAGCTAAGAATACCCCGCGCAGTCAGCCCAGCAGGAGGCAGAGGTACAAATCAGGTGCCTTCCTCCAACCCACTTGGGAAATGGGATTCTCAACTCATTTTACCTAAATTAGACAAGCGTTTCAAAGGCTCGCTCTGCTGGATGGAGGAAAATCCTAAACCTGGCACAGAAACACAAAACACAGAAGGGGATCCAGCAGCTGGGCAGCTCAGGGGAGTTCTGCTCATCACCCCAGACATGACCAGTGAATCATCCCTGGGCTGTCCCCTACCCCTCCCCATCAAGGGAGGGACCTGAGCTGGCAGGGACCTGCCTGGGACAGTTTGGTGGGGCTGAATTAACGCTGAATTAGGTCTCACAACTACTCCAGGTCGGGCTGATCCCACTGCTTTGCCAGCAGGGCCATTGATTGATTCCCTTGGGGGAGCCCTGGGCACAGGGGCAGAGCTGCACCCCGAGGTGCTGCCAGCACAGACAGACTGACTCCAGCAGAACAGAGGCTGAGCCAGAGCCAGAGCATCTTCCATGGTAGATCAGGGGAGTAGAGGGGGGGAAGGCAGGGAGCAGTTTGAAAAATTGCAAAAAAAACTCTTCATCATAACACTCTTCTTATTAATGGCAGACCAAGACAGGACCTGGAAGGGCTTTCCTCAGCCAGTCCAGGGTCTCAGCAGGGACTAGAGCTCCCACACGCTCCTCCAGATCCTGTCTGAAGGAGGGGGACCCTGCAGAATGACGAGATGTTTTTCCCGGAGCTGGTCTCTGCACGCACAGCGGCTCTTCTGTCACTGCTGCAGGAAGGTCCTTACCCCAAGGGCAAATGTGACCTCGTGCTGCTTGATGTCATCACACACAGCCCTGGCAAATCTGCCAGGGGCTGGCAGGATCTTGGAAATTTTAGACATGCTACGAGCTGTGCTATGAAATTTTAGAGCTTTCCTCTCTGGGATGTGCTGGGTGAAGCATCCCGAGGAGTGAAGCATCCTGAGGAGCTGCACACTGGGAGGGAGGGAGGGAGGGAGGGGAGCAGCCCAGCCTTACAGCCTCCCCAGATCACAGAGCCTGAACAGAACCTGGTACACTGCACTTCCACACCACAAGAACCCCGAGCTCCCAGCAGCTCCCCCCAAGGCCACTCAGGGCCCCCCTCACCAGAGCAGGACTCGCTGTGCAGTCAGCATTAAAAACCCCTTAGATACAAGTTTGTGCCACAGGGCTTTCCAGTCTAATTACAAGCAGGTGTTACCATTTTATTACCTGGGGGAAAACTTTTCTATTTTTCCTTTTTTGTTCATGCAGATAAGCAGCAGTTTGACCCAACGGGTTCCCAACAGTGACAGTGAGCTACAGCAGACAGCTTTTGTCTTTTTTTGTGGTGGATTTGTTGTTTGAGGGGGGGAGAAGGGGGATATTTTGGGAGGAGGAAATATAAAAGGAGAGGAAAGATTTATTTTACAGCAAAACAACACAGTTCTTGGCACTCTGTAGATAAAGCCTGGTGGGAAAGGAGGTCCAGTACAGCCCTGTACCAGAGCCCAACACCTGTTTCTGGGAGGGTTTCTGGGATTGTTTCCTACCCCAGCAAAACCTTGGCCAAACAAGCAACAGCACTTGGCACCTGCCCAGCTCAGCCCTCGCTGGTGCTGCTTCAGCACTGGCTATTGCTGGGCTCAAGGGACTTTAATCCACTATTTTGGGATGCCAGGGTGCCAGTCTCTTTGCTCAGGTGCTCTGAGCAGGGCTGTAGCTCCCCATCACAAATATGTATATTTATGTGCATAAAAGAATTACAAGAGCACAAATGCCCTTTCTAACCTGCTTTTACACTCCACAAAGTCTAAGTTTTTCTACAACGAGTCCCCCTAGATGGGAGCAGGATTACTTTCCAGGGCCTGCCAGGCTCAGCCAAGCTGAGGTGAGAGACATGAAATCCAGAGGAAAGCTGCCCTTTTAGGACTTAGGACTTTTTTGAGCTGTCCCAAAGGAAGTCCCCTTAGAGCAGCAGTAGCAGAGGGAGATGCTGTGTTTGGTACCTGAGGGACTCCATCCTGGGATGTGGTGGAGTTGCCCCATAGCACAACCTCAGCCAAGCACTGCCAGCACCCTCCCCTTCCACACCCAACCCCTGCCCGGGCAGCACAACTAAACTCAACAAAAACATCAAAGCATACATCTGAATCTCACAAAACCCGGTGGGATTTACAAAGACAATCGAGATCTAAAGACAGAGGGATCTAAATCCAAAGCACCAATGATTTGCTGGAAATAAGTTAAATAGCTAATACTTCGTGTTTGAGATTTACATCTATTGACATTCTTTACACAAATTTATTTCATACAGCATACTACATATGCTGTATCTTATACAGTATATAACATACAGAATAGGAAAGTGCCCCTACCAGGACACCCCCCCGCAGGGGGCTGGAACGAGATGATTTTTAAGGTCACACCCGAACCGACTCATTCTGTGATTCTATGACATATTTCAGATATTGACACATACTTATATTTATATATTCGCATTCCTTTTCCAAAACGCCACGTTTCGCACCCGAAGCGCGTCTAAACATCACGGGGGGAGACACGTCCGCGCTTCCTGCTGAGAAAAGCCACGGCAGCGAGCGGCGCGGTGGGGCACGGGGGCCACCCACGCGTGACCACCGCGGGCAGTCCCACGCGCCGGCACCGTCGCGTCCCCGGGCCGGCGGGGTCACGGCGGGACACGGGGGAGCGCTGTGACGTCTCAATGTCAAATGCAAATGAGGCAACGTCACCACAGCGCAGCCAATGGGAGCGGGGAACGACCGCCAATCTTAATCCGGTGAAGAAGAAACAAACAACAGGCGCGGGGGGGG
>JAYDZK010000070.1:683566-709368 GCA_034509185.1 Euphonia xanthogaster | reverse complement strand
CGTGCGCGCCCGCAAAGCCCCGGCCCCGGCCCCGACCGCGTCCCGCGGGCACTCACCGGCCCTGCGTGTCCCGGCGGCGGAAGGCGCTGAGTTAGTGCCGGTGCCGGGCGGTGCCGGTGCTGTATCGGTGCCGGTGCCGGTCCCGGTGCCGGTGCGGACCCCGCCGTTCTGCCGAGCGCGCGCCGCTCCCCCGCACAAATCGGCACCTTCCGACAGCTGATCGTGACGTCACAAAGCGGTCCCGCCCACCCGCCGCCGCAGCCAATAGGAGCGGGCGCAGGGAGGGCGGGGCCCGCCCCGGGGCGGGGCCGGGGGTCCCGGGAGGGGAGCGGGAGCTCGGGGGAAGCGAGCGGGCGAGGCCGCGGTCGGTCGGGTTCCTCCGGGCCGCGGGGCGAGGAGGCGGCAGAGCCCCGGGCAGGCGGCGGCGAGGGGCTGGGGGACTCCCGAGGGGAAGGGGGGAGGCTGGAGAGCGCCGGAGTGTTGGGGTAGAGGGGAAGGGCTGAGCCCCCGGAGGTGCGGGGAAGAGGGGAGCTCCGGCACCGAGATACAGCGGGAACGGGAGGAGGGAAATGGACCGAAATTAAGAGCTGAAGACACTGGAAAAAAAAAAGCGATAAGAGTCCGGTCCCGCCCGCAGCGCCCAGAGGACGCGGGGGGGACAGGAAGGGTGCGGGGGATGTGCTGGCGCCTGCCGAAGGGAAGGGACAGAGGCTTGAGGCTTCCCCGGCTCCCACTCCCTTCTCACTGCTGCGCTGCACAGGCCTCGTCCAAAGAGAAATTTCGGAAAGAATGGGGGGCCTGGGGCTGAAACCGCTGGATGTGCCACCCGACTGTTACCCACCTGCGAGGCGGTGAGGGGGGTTCGTGAAGAACGACACCAGGAATGTCCCTGGGGTGTCACAGCCCCTCAGGATGCTTGGCATCACCAGGTTTGCCTTCATCCTCAGCATGAGCTGACTGTGGGACCGAGGTTTGGTTTGACCTCGTGCCAGGCTTGTCACAGGGCAGGATATTGTCTGTATAAAGATAGAACATTTATTAAAACAGTCATTAATGGAGCCGTTTGGGTGTCTGAGTCACGCATGGAACAGTTAGGACTCATCTGGCATCACAGGTGAGAATTCCCCATTGTAAATTCACAAGAGGTAGAATTTAATTGTGTCTTATTCAACACAAGGTCACAAATTAAATAACGTTTAGTCTTCTGTAATTGAAGGATCTTGCAGAAGAGTGTAAACCATTTTGGGAGGAGAGCTGCCACCCTGCAGAGCTGCCACCCCACTTTGCCAGGAGGGGAGCAGAAGCCTGTAAAGCTTGAAATAGTCCTAAGCAGAAAATCCGCTCATTTGGGATGTCCATGGAGGGAATTTAGAGCTGGCCATGACAGTTTCAGTGAATGCCCAAGGAGCTGAGGTTGCTGGGCACAGAGGGGGACGATCTGCAGGAGACACCCAGAGTTAGAGCATAACCACACTTGACCCCCAACCTGGTCCCTGCCTGAAGCCAAGAGCTCCTGCTGCCCATGGAGGTTCATTTTGCTGCTTCTGCTTGTCCTGCTTTCACATGGAGTGGTTACAGGTTGGCTCCTGACGGCTGCAGCAGGAGTGCAGAAATTAGTCTTTAATCCTGCTGCCATAGAGGGGGGGCATATATAAATGCAGCAGAATGAATCCTCTTAGGGTGGAACATGTTCCATGGTAAACTGCCCCATTTGTGCTGGCACATGCCCTAAAGCACAGGTTTAAATGGGATGCCCCTCTCTCCATTCCTACAGGGATGGGAAATGCTTCAGTCTCTGCTGCACCCTGCCCTGGTCTCCTACTTCCCAGAGGGGGTGGCAGTCCCCTCCCAGGGCAGCGTGTAGCCCCAGGGATTTACTGCTGGAAAAGCACAGACGGTGAAGCAGAGGAAGGAGCTTCTCCCCAGCCTGAGGCCATCCGCAGTGGCTGCCAGTCCCTGCTGTGCCCGGCCAGGGGCTCTGGGGTGGGTGCCAGCTGTGCTGTGTGACAGTGGGAAGTGGCTTTAATCTTGCTGGCACAGAGAACAGTGGGCAAGAAGCCGTGGTGGCCCAGGCCTCGTGAGCCTAAAATCCTGCAGGGCTGAGCTGGGGTCCACATCACTGTGTCTTCTGTCTGTGCATAGCAAGGAGAGACTGGAGGGCCCCTCTCTCTGTCCCCAGGTACAGCAGTGTCTGCTGCCACCGAGTAAGGGACAGGAACCAGGGTGCCTTCCCTGTGCCATCCTGAGCTAGGATGGGGGACACAGGGCATGACCTGGCTTTGACTCCTGCATGCCCTGGCCCTCAGGTCGCTGTGAAAGTCATGCTGAGCTGAGCTCAAGGCCTGAGGTAGCTGTGGCTGGAGAGGATGAGCAAGCAGTGACTGCTCCTCACCTGCCTACAGGTAATGGGGAGTTAAGTGGGGCCTTGTGTGTCACAGCACGAGCCCACCCCAGCAGCTGCCTCGGGCTCTGCTGCTCGGGAGCATAACTGGAGGCACTCTGTGAACTTGGGTGACTGCTGAAAATAGGAAGGTGATCACACTGGCTTCTGCTTTATCCAGGAGGTTTTTTGGGAGCAGCACTGAGAGCCTCTGGCAAGGTGCAGGGCCAGTGTGTAATGCATGTGCTTCATTTCACCCAGCAAATGGCATGCAAAGCAGGCAGGGTGCTCATTATAGAATGGTTTGAGTTGCAAGGGCCCTTAAGGATCACATAGCTCCAAGCCCCATTTACCTGTCCTTTATTAAAAAAAAAAAAATAAATGTTTTGTCCATCTACCAAAACTTCTAAAGCAATAAGAGATCAGGGAAACAATAGTATGTTTGGACCTTTGCAAACCCCTCCAAGACACATCTCCAGCATTTGGCTTTGGCTGAGAAGGAGGTCCCAGGGCACCCCTCCAGCTCCAGCTGCCCACTCTGGTTTCCCTGCAGGTACCTGGGGCGACCTTGCTGCACCCCAAGCAAGTGCTGCTCCTGGCATCCCTGCCATGAGTTTTCTGGAGCTCTGGCCCAGCCATTCCTCCTGGTGATGCTGAAGTCACCAGGTAACTACTGAGCACCTGAAGAAGCATTTCCCAGCCATGTCCTGGGGCTATGGGTCAGCAGCTGGCTCAGCCCTTGCAGCTGCCAGCTGCCTGAAGGCCCCAGTCTGAGTGTGCCACAGGACTTGCTGCCACACCGTGAGCTGGGGCTGGGAAGAGCAGTGTAATGAAGAAGTACACGTGCAGTGTACAGAGACAATCCTTCAGCACAGGCTCTGTGCCAAACAGCAGAAAACAGGGAAATGAATCACAGAATATACTGAGCTGGAAGGGACCCAGAAGGATCATCGAGTCCAGCTCTGAAGTGAATGGCCCATACAGGGTCAAGACCTCACCTTGGTGTTATTGGCTCCATGCCCTGACCAACTGAGCTAATCTCAGGGTCTTTATGAATGAGCAGAAGCTGTTCATTCTCCTTCCCCAAGCCACCCTGTCCCGCCCCCATCCCACTGAGAGTCCTTGGGGTACTCAGGGATGTGCCCAGACACCCACCCAGCCCCAGTGAAACAGACTGGGAGGTGCCACCAATCACCCACACACAGCCCTGGTGTCTGTATGTGCCACACCTCAGCTCCTCAGGTGGCTGTTCCCATGCTGCTTGTCCCTTGGGATAGATGTGCCTGGAAGCTCCTGCCTGAAGTTGTTTGTCTGTGTTGTACATCAAGAAAATGCAACATGCCCTCTTTCACATCATTAAAAATCCTCACCCATCTCCTTGGGAGCCCCTCTGGTCCCTTGAGGGGTGGCACTGGGGACAAGAGGTGTGCTTCTTACTTAAACTGGGAAAGACCACCAGTTCCTGAGGAACCTCAGTGTCTTGCTGGGCTTTGGTGGCCAGAGTAAGGTCCATGAGGCACAGGCTCAGTGTGGCTTCTCCCCCACTGCCTTGCCCCTTCCATAGATGCCTGAGACCTTGTCTGGCTCAGGTGGTCTCCATCCCAGGTCACCAGGACTCCACAGCAGGGTCTCCTCCCTCTTCCCAAAGGGATGCTGGCAGGGAGACACAGCTGTGTCTGGCCCTACGCACACCCAGCTGAAGGGCTGGGTTCAGCCCCTGCTGGGGCAGGGCAGTGTAGATGTGCTGTGGCTCAGGTGAGTGGTAAATGGGGGCTGTTACCAGCTTTGGTCACTTGCTGCCTGGTGGCCAGGACCCCAGTGCTCCCAGCACCCCAGTGCTCCCAGCACAGGGCTTTGCATGGCTTCCAGGCCCCAGAGGGCACAGAGAGCTCTGCCCAGCCCCCTGGCCCACTGGAGAAGAGCTGTGAGGCACTCAGGGAAGCTGTGGTTATTGCAAGGCTGGGGACAGCTCCTTCCTGGGACACCTGTGGGACAGGGATGTGCTCTGCAGTGGGGAGGAGCTGCTCTGTGCTGCATGGCCTGCGTGAGAGACAGTAACCTGAGCGAGGTGCAGAGCTGTGATTGTATCTGTGGGGTAACCAGCACCCTCCAGCCCCATAAAACCTCCTTGTGCCACCTGTAGATACCCACAGCCCACGTAGCACCCGAGAGTGGGGGGAAGAGACAGGGCTTGGCTCCCCAGCTGCTCTGCCATGGGAGAGGGCAGCAGGCCGGCCTCACGTGGGCTTCCATCCCAGAGAAACTGTCCAGCACCTGAGATGGGGATGGTCCATGAGGAGCTTGGGATTTGCCTGAGGCTCTGAGTGTGGCTTTCCAGCAGTGAAGCAGCATGGAGGAGTTTACCTAGAAAAAATACGGTGAGTGCCCTCTGGGAATGACCACAGCCAGGAGGTGACCTCACTGGAAAGAAATCTGGGTGTTACATTTGCACTTCTCTGACAAAAAGACCTATTTCCCAAAGACAAACGTGGGACAGAGGGTTTGCATTTGTCGCATAAAAAACGGACTTGCTTCTATATTTAGAATTTGGGTCACTAGCAGCTTTCTGCCAGGAGACACCAAAACAACTTTGAAAAACAGGGCTGCAAACCGGCTTTGGGCCAGGCAGCAGTGTCCGGCCGGGAAGGCTGCCCAGGGGGGAGCGATCCGAGGCGAGCCCGGCCGCCTTTGGCAGCAGCGCCCGGCCGGGGCAGGCTGTCCCTCCTGCCTGGGGACGCTCTGAGCCCCCTCCGCGCCAGCCCCGCGACCCCGGCCCGGCAGCGCTCTGACTCAGGGCACCCTGCGCTGCCGCCTCCTTGTTTTTCATAAGCTCCTCGCTTGGCTTGGGGACAGAAGGAAATAGCAGCTGGTGAGATGAGCCCAGTAATTTGACCCAAGGCGATTTTGGGGTGTGTGTCTCAGCAGGGAGTAACCCTGCCGGTCGGGGTGCAGCAGCCGGGGTCAGTGCCTGTGAGGCGAGAGGATGGCGAGCGCCTGGGCACGGCAGCGCCCTGCCAGCGCCTGGCACTGCCCGAGCCCGGCGGCGGGAGCAGGCAGCTGCCACAGCCAGGGAGAGCCCGCAAAGCTCCGTGCTCTGCCCGCACCGCAGAGCAGGGAGTGGGGAACGCAGCTGCTGCCCCCCTGACAGCCACCGGCCACGGTGCCTCCGGATGGGTCTCCTCAAAAGCGGCTGATACCCGGCTTCAACCTTCCGCACCGTGCCAAGAGAAGGAGCCTGCCCGCCCCGCTGCCCCTCGCCCTCCACTGCCGGTCCCTCCTGCCCCTCGCCCTCCACTGCCGGTCCCTCCTGCCCCTCGCCCTCCACTGCCGCTCCCTCCTGCTCCCTGCCCTTCGCAATCCCCCGGGGCTCGTCATTCCCGGAGCCCCGGATCCCAGCAGCGGCTGCTACCCCCAGGGTCCCCCAGCCTCACCCCAGAGGAGCTCCTGCCATAAGCCACAGTGGGAGGATGTGCTCCATCGTGGTGGGGTGCTCTCCACAGGGGGGATGTGTACTCCACAGGGGTGGAATGTGCTTCGTACGGGAGGGATGTGCTCCTGACACACTCCAGTAGTGTGCTCTCCATGGGGAGGGTGTTCTCCATGGGGGAGCTGTTCTCCACACAGGGAAGGTTGAGATCCATCGAGTGTGCATTAGCCCAGAGGGCACACAATGGTCTGGAGGCAAGGAACAGACCTCGGCTCAAGGCTTGCTCTTCCTGGAGCCCTTCAGACTCCAAGCAGGCTGGACAAGGACCCAGGAGCCCTCGGGAGCCTTGGCACTCAAGAGTTCCCCGGGACTCTGATGCTCCTGAGGGGCTTCAGTGACAGCATGGCTTTGTACCTTCTATAAATCAGGACAGCTGTGTTTTCCAGAGTTTGGATCACACGTCTCTGGCTCTTCTGCCCACTCCTGGGTAGAAGTGACCCCCTCCTGACAGGTGCCATGAGGCGCCCTGTGCTCTGCCCAGTCACTGCTGCTTTATTCAAGTGCATTCCCAAGCTGCCCTCAAGTCTGTGTGTCCCAAAAGTAATATAAGCATTTGAATCAGCCGTCAGGGCCTCTTTAAGGTCAAGGTTAAATCCTGCCTAAACCAACCCCAGGCCAGCAGAAGTGCAAGCCTGGCCATGCCTTCGTCCCCAAAGGTGCTGCAGCCCAGGGGGTCAGGGCAGGTCATGCCATGGTGCTGCTGGGCCCTGTGTGTGTCTGGGCTGGATGAACCCTGGAAGCTGCCATCTTCCTTCCACACAACAGCATTTCTGGCTCTTTTGACACCTGACATATATTTGTCTCATGCAAGATGAGGTTTTGGCAGTCGGTCCTGCTGCAGAGCAGTGCTGAGCCCTGGGATCCACCCAGGCTGGTGTGGCTCAGCCCTCCATGGCAAGAGTAGAAGAAAAGGTTGGGCTGAAGCTGAATAAAAAAGCAACCACTCAATCACCTGATCAGGCCTCCCACACTTCAGTGTGGATTTGTTTGAGCCCCAGGAGTGCACACCCTGAACTGTGAGCCTGCCTGGGCTGAGGCACAGGGCAGTGCTGACCATGGAGGACTTAATCCTCATCTTCATGTGTTCATAGTCCCATATATTTGTACCAATTTTATTTTAAATCCCTCCCTAGGACAGAGGCAGGAACTTCCTACACTCAAATTCAAGCCAGGAAAATCATAATCAAATAAAATGAAACCTGGGTCTTCCATTTCAGGGGATAGGAAAATTACAGGGTAGAAATCACTCTTCTGTAGCTGCCCAGCCTTGATTGTTCAGCTAAGGCTTGCTGGAGATTGGGCAAGGTGTTGTGTGTCAGGTGGACCAGTTTTCCTGCACTTTGCTGGTGCCATCCAGACATGCTCCTTCTCTTTCTTTGGTCCTTGTACCTCATGATCCAGGGTCACACCACACCTTCCCCAGCAGCTGGTGTCTGCAGAGGACACTGCTGCTGGACACCACCATGGTGACATGGTGACATGGTGACACAGCCCAGTGCTGGTGTGGAGACAAGGCTGCTCCCTCAGGCTTTCCTGTGGCTGCCTGTGCTCCCACCCAAACTGCACGGCCTCACCATCAGCATCCTCATCCAAGAAGGTCTGAGTAGAGTGGGGGAAAATGAACCCATCACTCCCTGCTGAGGAATTCTCTGTGCTGCAGTTTGATTTAGTCCCGGTGTGGAGGGGCAGGCCTCCCCAGAGCTGGCAGGAGCAGCCTTGGGATGGCCATGCTGTGCTCAGCTGCCCTGGCCAGGTCACCAGCACCAGCTCTGCTTCCCCTTTCCTAACGGGTGAATTTTCAACAATCTAAGTTGTCCATGCTGGAGTAGGATCCCCAGGACAGAGACAGGCTCATCCAGCACTCAGTGGTATCCTCAGCCTTGGAGGATCTGTTCCAGCTGGGCTGATGGTTGTCCTTGTGCTGAGTCACCTTGACTCTTCTCTCCAGACTATGACATGCCACCCAGGACAGAGGCAGCTCCCACCACAGTGCCTGAGCTTCCTGTCCCGAGGTTAGAGGCAGCCAGGAGGGAACCTGCACTCTGCAGCTGCCCTGGCTGAGCAGGGACCTCACTGCTCCTACAGCCTTGAGCCTCAGCCTTGCCTGGGTCTCCCTGGGGACAGGGGCTACCTGCCTGCAGCTTTCTCTATGTGCTTCCCTAGCCCTTGATGCTGGGAGGATTCCTGCTCCACTGGGATGTCCCTGCTCATTTGGTTCTTTGGCTCAGTCTCTCCTTGGAGAGACCCTTGCTTTCAGTACCCATTGAGAATCACTTTCTATGCTTCATGGAACAAGATTGTAAAGTCAGGTGTGAAAAAAGGAGATGAGGGAACTCAGGAGTTGATGGAGAGCCTGGAGCAAGTTCACCAGTTTCCATATGGCATCTCTCCAAAGGAGGGATCTTCTGCCTTGTCGAGCTTCTGTGGGTGTGGTAAGGACCAGGCAGAGTCTTTGGAGTATCATGGCACAGAGAGCACAGCAGTGGTGTGGTGCCACACCAAAAAACCTCCTGTGCCCCACACAGAGATGGGATGTCTCTGAGGGCCATGAGGAAGGTGCTCCAGGTGCCTGGCACCACCCTCGTGCTCCCATCTTGCCCAGTGCTGGCTCCAGCCTGCAGGGAGCCTGGGGCTGTGCACAGCAGGAGGACTCTGCAACCTCCTCTCAGCTGCCTCCAGCAGCACTGGAGTTTGCTCCCAGGTGTCACCCCAGAGTGAAACCCAAGAGAGTTCCCGATAAGGGAGGGCAGCTATAAATGTCCTGTCCTGTGTAGGTTTCGCTATATTGAGGGGAGGAAGGGAACACTAAAGTCTCCTCTTAATCCACAGTGTGGTTTTGTGCTGAGATGAAGGGAACAGATCCCCTGTGACCATGGCCAGGGTGCCTCCCCCCAGTCCCAGTGTCTGCAGACACCGGTGTGTGCACATCCCTGCACGCGGCACAGCCCCAGAGCACCCCTCCAAGCCCTGCCCACCACCCACCCCAACGACCTGAAAAACACACCACCACCCAGATTAAAATTAGCTTGGGGATATTTCCAGTCAGGCCAGCAACTCTGCTCAGGGACAATGCCAGTGCATGGCTGGATATGTCCCGGCCATGGCCCTGGCTGGAGAAGGAGCACATCCCCCACACCAGAGCAGTGTAAGATGTGGGACCACTGCTACAGCCAGCCAGGCATGGGGTGGGGATCTGGAGAGGTGGGCTGGAATTCAGCTGCAAATGGCCAGGCTCCCTTTTCTACACACCTGGGGATGTTTGGGGTCTGTAGTTATTACCTCAGACTGAGCCACAGGCACAGGCCTGGGGAGGCAGCACTGCAGTGCACAGCCACATTAGAGCCATTGTGGAGAACATTTTCAGCCCACTGCTGCACATCTGGTGCCTGCCAGGAGATGAGCTGGTGGACGACTGGCTGCAGTGCCTGCAGGTCTCAGATGAATGGGGCCAGCAGAGTCCTGGTCTCATCCTGGCTCTGGTTCTCCTCCTGCTGCCCCTCTCCCACAGGCACAAAACCAGACCACCTTGCAGCCGTGCTGCCTGGTGCATGACCAGGAGCTGTGCCTCGTGGGCAGCCAGCTCCTGAAAACCCAAGCACGAGCCACCTCCACGTGCTGGCAGCTATGGATGGGCAGCATTAATGGTCATGTTTGCTCTGGGTGCTGCCAAGCACCTGCTTGTGCTGGCAGGGCACCCTCCAGCAGCCCAGCACAGAGGCAGGGAGAGGCATCCTGCCGTGGTGGGGTGCTGGTGGGCCAAGCCCTGCCATGGTGGTCGGGTCCTGCAGGCTGAGGCTGAGGTCAGCCCCAGGGCAGATGGGAGACAGCAGCTTCGCCCCTCCATGAGCCCTGGGCTGACCTCGGCTGGGTGTATCCGGCCTGACTGTGCCAGGCTGGGGTGGAGGTAAACACTGCAGAGCTGGGTGACAGGACTGAGAGCTCTCAAAGACTCTGTGGAATTTTAAACATCCTCCCCCAGACACCATGAGAGGCAGAGTCCTGCTGTGTATACCTTGGCCCCTTGCTGAAGGACCATGTCACCCTCCCCTGGAGCCAGCAGAGGAATTAGGATCGCAGTGACATGGGAGACGGGACTCCAAATTTAAGGAGAGAACAAGGGGAAATTTTTTCCTTTGCTTTTCAGGCACCATCCCAAGACCTTTGATACACAGAGCAGTTTTACAATACCCACAATCCCTGGCAGCCCCATGCCTCTGGGTTACATCATCTGGGTGCTGGGTGCAGCCCAGCGTGAGTGTGGTGGCAGACCCAGCTCTGCAACGCTCGCCCTGCCTGCAGCAGCCTTGGTGGCGGCACTGCTCGGGTGTGGCTGGCAGGAGCACAGCGCTGCCTGTGCCCAGCTCCACTCCAGCCTGGGCTGGCTCTGCTGCTCAGCACCTCCCTAGGCAGGTGAAGCACCCCCGGCCCTTGTGTCACCACACTGCTCTGCCCCATCATAGCAGTGAGACCTGTCACCCTGGCAGCGAGATGTGGGGACACATGTGCCTGTCACTTTGCTCCTTGGATGGTGGCCTCCCCAACCATGGTGCTTTCCAAGGAGCTGACCTTAAAAAGAGCAAAACACAGGCTGCCTTGAAGGATCCTGCTCTCAGGCATTCCCATTGGGTCTTGGCAGGCACCCTGGTCCTGCCAGCCAAGCTCTCCCACCAGGAGGGTGGCTGTCACCAAGCCCAGCCACCACTGCCTTATAAGGACCCTTCACTGAAACTGCCCTGGGATCCCTCTGCTCTCTCCATGTTGCACATGGAGATGAAACCCTCAAGATCCACCAAACCACCCCAGGCAGGAGATGCCCCTGCACCTTCTCTTTTTCTTTCCCACATGAAGCCCAGGCTTCTGCTTCTCTGAAAGTCTCCTTCTCTCTGAAAGAGAGTTAGCAAAAACCTTTCATGGTTTCCAGGCTTAGCTGCTCCACCAAAATGCCTTAAAAACAATTTTCTCATCTTTTTTTTAATATTAAGGAAGAAGCCAGAAAGCTTATTTGCCTGACTTCTCCGTAGCCCCCTTCCAAATATTCGAGTACCTGAGGATCCCAAAAATGGAGAGGCTTTGACCTGTGATACAGTTGAGCACAAGAGGAAAAAGGGGCCCTAAGTCAGCACATAGCCCAAAAATAGAATGAAGGTTATCTGAAAAATGCACTAAATATAGACAAAAGCGTTTCAGCCCCGGCTGCAGCTGGGCCAGCCCAGCACAGGGCTCAGTGTCACTTGCAGGCAGGATTTTAAAGGTCCACAGTCCCAGCTGACATGCTCAGAGCAGGTTCATGGCATACCTTGGTTGGTGACAGCCCCACCTTGCTCTGCCTTGGCTCTCAGGGCACCCAAAGTGAGTGCCCGAGATTCCCAGCCCTGGGGGTGCTCCCAGGGTGAGGAGGAGGCAGCAAGCCCAGCTCTTTACAGCCCCAGGCACGTGGAACTTCCATAGAAAGGCTGCAGCGGCTCTTGGAGGGCGGAGGTACAGGTGATCCTGCTGGGAGTGAGACCAAGCAGAATGCCACAGCCACCAGACCTCTCAAATCACTCAAACCTCACAACTGATTTTGCTGTCAGTTTAAGCCAGAGAGGAAGGTGCAGGCAAGGACTCCTTTCATCCCAGTCAGGTCATTCAGCTCCATTTACTGCACAGTGGGAAAACTTCCAGTTTTCCCCCACTTTACAGCCTGTAAAAGCCTAGCCCTTCCTTCTGCCCTGCCCAATGTGGAATGGTGACCTGCTGCAGAAGCTTTCAGGAAGGGGGGTCCACGCAGCCCTGAGCCCACCAGCATCCATCAGCCTGTGCAACATTGCTGCCTCTGGCCCCATGCAGAGGGA
The DNA here is from genome assembly GCA_034509185.1 of Euphonia xanthogaster. Classification (NCBI taxonomy): domain Eukaryota; kingdom Metazoa; phylum Chordata; class Aves; order Passeriformes; family Fringillidae; genus Euphonia; species Euphonia xanthogaster. The sequence continues at coordinate 697,667 of JAYDZK010000070.1, read as the reverse complement.
ATGTCCCCAGTGGGTCTCTCCTTGCCCAGTTTGGGGCACTAAAGCCAGGTCCAGGGGGAATTTTTCCACCTGCAGCCTGCCAGACCCCTTGACCTGATAGATCCACCTCTTCCCCATCTCCTGCCCACCGAGGTGTGGGAGTGACTGTACCATCCTGACACACGTTCCAAGGACAACGGGAATGGTCTGTGGGAGGAGAGGGCAGCACCAGTGGGCAGCAGGACGGAAGGAAGGGAATTTCACCTGTGTGATCCCAAGGCACTGGAGGACTGCTCTCCCAGGAGATCTCCAGAGCTCTGGGTGGGCACCAAAATGGATCTATCAGCTCTGCATGCTTCTGGGATTTGGTGATTTGTGGTCATCAGTTCCTGGGATTTAAAAAACCCTCCCCTGAGTGTAAGGACCGACAAAGGTGGAAAGAAACTCATAAAATGTGTCTTATAGGGCCAAGTCTTGCTATCTTTTTAAAATGAGATAGGAAAGTTTCCATGAAAAAGGTCCAAGGTCCTTTGAAGTTCTCATGGCTCATTGCCTGCAGGCCAAGTGACCCCTGGCAGCCTGACATCCTCCTCTGCCAGTGCTGGCAGCAGATCCAAGGAACAGCCTCACCTGCAGCAGTGGGGTCTCTTTTGGGAACAAAGCACAAGGTTGCCTTCCTCCCCTGATGCTTGGAGATGCACTTTACTTGTGGGTTTTTTAGGTAAATGCATGCTTTGCCAGGCAGGTCTGATGCAGCCAGCTCAGAGCAAAGAGCACAAGAATTGCTGCTGCTCCCCACGGCGCTGCCCTCAGAGCCAAGGTGCTTCCCCAGCACTTCTGCTCTGAGCTCACACCAGCCCTTCCTGACCTCCAGCTGCAGCCACCCAGTTTCAGCCGCGCAGGGAGCCGGTTTGGCAGCACCAGAAACACAAACAGCCTCCAGGGCCTGTGCCCAGATCTCCCCTGATGCCCCAGACTTTCTGAATAACTTCTTTCATAAAAACAATGTCGTGGCAGGGTTTGTCAGATAAGCTCTGACAAACAGCGCCAGGCATTCCTGTCCTCGCCTGTCCTCATGGGACCGTGACACCCCATCATTAGAGTTGAGACCAGGAAGGGGCTGGAGGGCGAGGCCAGCACAGGGAATTGTCCCACGGGGGGGCAGGGCAGGGTGCTGGCTGGTGGGTGAGGAGAACATGGAGGAGGAACAGGATGGGGAAGTGCTGCTGCTGGTAACCCCGGGGGCTCATGGCCCCTGTGAGGCTTCTCCCTTCCCTTCCTGGGAGCAGCATCACCACTGCAGGAGGGGCACTGGAGATGGAGGAGAAGCACTTTGTGGGACTCAGAGCTGAGAGTGCTCCAGCAGGCATGGGTCACCATGCCCACCTGCCCATGACCCGGGCAGGCAAAGGAACAGGGGCAGAGCTTCCTCGGTGTGCCATCCACTTCTCAAAGTTACAGGCCTGGATTCTGCCTGGATGAGGGCATCACGACCTGCATCCTGCAAAACGTGCATGGCTGGTGATCAGAGCCAGCTGAGATGAAGGCAGGCAGCACTGGGAATAATTCCCCTCACATCACTCCTCTCCTGCACCACTACCTGGGCAGCAGCTGCAGCACTGGTGTGGGATGGTGCCTGTGTGCCCAGGGTGGGGTTTAACCCTAGGGAAACTTCCCCAAGTAAGGACACACGGGAGATTGTTATGGCCTGACCCAAAATGAGGGGGATCAAACCATGGATCCAACAGGAAAAATCCCCCCATATACTTCACCCAGCTCCTGTCTCTGCATGAACAACCCCATGTCCCTACAACACCTTCCTAGGCAGCTCTGCTGCATGCCTTCCCAGGCACGCATTATTCCCAGGAAATAAAATTCCTGTGAATTTTATTCCAATCAACCTTTCTTTTGGTCTTGTCCAAATTAAAGCAATGAGAGCAGAGCAGCAGCAGAAAGAGTATGTCCAGGAGCACTGCTGCTTTTCTGGCTACCAAGCTCTAACCTGGGAACCCTCACACACGTGGATGAAAAGCTCCTGCAGAACTGCTTCTCCTGTGAATCCCATTTTGCCCCAGTCGGATAATTGGTGTGTTGTGTATAGCTTGGGCCATTAAAATACCCCTTTTTACTTCCTGCTCTTCTGCACCTGGAGGCTGCTGTCAAGGTGATGCAAGAGGCAGGTGTGATTGCAGCTGGGTGGCATCAGCACCATCCCTGCTGCCCTGCCCCGGTACACAGGGTGCTGTTCACAGGGGATTTAGTGAGCTGCTGTGAAGGTAAAGCTGGAGACAGAGGGTGGGAGTTGGGGGCGATGTGGAAAAGCAACAGAGAGACTGGAAACCATTCTTTTGGTTACCAAAAAGGATTTCAGGTGTGCCTAATTCAGCATCCCAAACACTGCAAATGGGATGGAGCCAGAACACTGTCACTCCCCCCCTGGGGCTGGCATCAGTGGGGCTGGTTCAAGGAGTGCCCGTTATAGAGGAACACTCACAGATGTGCTTTTACTTAGGAAGATCCTTCCAAAGGCACCTGGACTCCAACTGCTCCTGCGCCACCCTCTAACCAGGCACCTAAAGGTGGTGTTTTCATCACCACCTCTTTCTGACAGAAATCCGAAGGAATACAAAGGTGAATAAATTTGACCATCTCATGGAGGGTAGTGCACCCCCTGCTCTGCTGCCCTGGGATCAGGCAGACGTGGAGGAGAGTGACCAGGTCAGTGCCAGTGCCCCCCCTGCCCACGCCCAGCAGGCCCAGTGGCTGGCGCTGCCATGGCGGGGGCTGTGCTGGGTTCACGTTGGCAGCCAGGACGGGTCCAGCAGACCTTCCCACTGCCGTGCAGGCAGCTGAGCCTGGGCGGGCACACAAAAACACCGGGAACCATCCTGGGGACAAAAGCCGGGGAACACTGGCCTCAGCAATCTTGCCAGGCAAGTAGAGCCAGGGGTGGCAAGAAGCAGGAGAGACAGGTTTTGGAGAAGGACAGCACCTCCTCAGAGTTCCCTCCAAACAGTCTGTGCGCAGCCTGGAGCGGTCCTTCCGCGGCCAGAGCGCCTGGACGCGAGTCCCTGTCGTGGCCATCGAGCCACCGTGGCTGCCTGGGGAAAGCAGCAAAGCCAGAGGTGCGGTGGGTGGGAGGCAGAGCAGGGCACCCCCAGCGTCTGTCTGTCCTGCCTCCTGCCACCCCGCCAGCCCAGCCCTGCCCCGCTGTCGGGCTGTCGGTCCGTGTGGGAGGGAGGGCGGGTGCCCGAGGGAGGGGGCAGTGCCCAGCTTGCGCTCCCCCTGCCGTGGGCTCCCCCATCGTGGCAGATGTGGATGGTCTCCGGAACACGGCACTGTGCTGGCGTGGCACCTACACAGTCTGGGATTACCTTCTGCCTGAGGAAGGCTGCGAGACTCCATTCCCCTCCCTGTGCCCCAGAGAGAAAAGGAATGGCCATCATGGGCCAGGCAGGCAATGGGTGCACCCCCATGGGACAAGGTCCATCCCAGAGAGCCAGCGTGTGCCCCAACAGCACCGGGCGAACCTCAGTGCTGTTCTCATCAGCCTGCCCCAGGCAGGCTCTCATCCTTCCTCAGGCAGGACTACAGGGCAGAGGGTTTGGCCCAGGACAGGGCTGCAGCACAGGAGCTCTGGCTGCAGGGATGCTCTGTTGTGGCAGCAACTGGGAGGACATGGTTTTCCAGATGCTGGCTATAAACCTCCCACTGCTTTCCCAGAGCTCAGACCCCCAACACTCTGGCCATGGGATGGGGAGAGCGTGGGGATGTGGTTGGCAGCTCAGGTAACGCGTGACAAGCACAAGGGAAGGGTCCCTGGGGCAGCTGACAGCTGAGTCATGCACCACAGGACAGGTGGGGTGGGGACTTCAAAGAGCCCGGTCCCACGGGACTAAACAGGTGGGGAGTGACTCCTCCTCCTCCTGAGCACCCAGCAGCCGTGCTGAGTGCTGAGCATCCAGAGCAGGGACAGTCACAGCCAGGCAGGTCATGCATCACGGAGGCTTCGGGCATGACCACAAATGGCCCCAGGTTCAGGCACGGGGAAGAAGGACCAGAGGTCACCAGCTGAGTCACTGGCAGGTCTGAGCACCACAGTCCTCAGCTCCAGCCACGGGCTCCCCAAAGCACTCCCCAGCACCTCCTGCCACACTCTCACACTTTGGCTGAATTTCTGCCCTCTCCCTGAGAATGCCTCTCCCCCTTCTTTTTCTCCTGAGACCCCCACCTGTGCCAGGAGGCTCATCCCCACCAAACTGGTGCCAGGAGACCTCCAGGAGCACTCACGGGTGACCCGGGCAGGGTCACCTCACCCTCAGCTCTGGTAGGACTCAGCCCTCAGAGCTCGCCCGGCACCTGGAGATGGAGTGGGAGTCCTCTGCTCCAATGCCACACCTCTGTCCCGGGCAACCTGGCACAGACACAGTGGTGCCAGCACCTCCTGCCCAGCTCAGCCAGCAGAACAGGATGGGCTGAGCTGGAAGCTCCCAGCTGGTTTGCTCCTGGCCACTACCTGGCATCAGGGCTTGAGGAGGGCAGAAATTTTTTTATAACCTTAAAAGCCTGGGAGCATCTGGATGAGGCCTTGGGGTGAGACAGGAACGTCCTGAGCTACATCTGATGCCAGGGAAGAAAACATGTGGCTCTATTCCTGGTCCTGGGGTCCAGTGGGGTTTGTTACATGAGACAGATGTTTGCTACCTTGGAGACTGTGCTGGGGGAGCACACTGGGGAAGCCTGGCTTGTGCAGCCCACAGCAGAGGGAAGGGAGCCCCTCGCAGCCCAGGAGCACCGCACAGACCGTGGTGCCAGCACCCTCAGGATCACCCACCCACCAGGGCTCCCCGGGTCAGGGTGCTGTGCGTTCAGCGAGGGACCCTCCCAGCCAGACCCTGAGCTGCAAACTTTTCTAATGAATAAATTCATCATATTTTCAGCCTGGAAGCAGCCCATCCTCCAGGTGGGAAGAGGCAGAGTGGGCAAGGAAGATGTGTCCAGTGAAGGACCATTTATGTGGGAATATGATTTTGGGGAGCCTCCCTTGCTCCTCACCCCAACAGGGACAGGAACAGGGCAGAGAGTGGGGCTGGCTGTAGGGGGGCCAGCAGTGCTTTTGTTCAGGTTCAGAACAGGATGGCCATGCCTGGGGATTTTCAAAGAGCAGCTCAGGGGTTCATGTGTCCATGTGGTGCTCCAGCCAATGGCAGAGGAAGATGTTTAAATTGGATATTAGGAAAAAATTTCTTCATGGAAAGGATGGTCAGGAATTGGAACAGGCTTCCCAGGGTGGTGGTGGACTCACCATCCCTAGAAGCATTTAAAAAATGGGTAGATGTGGTACCTGGGGACACAGTTTATTGGTGGACACAGTTTAGTGGTACTTGGGGACACAGTTTAGTGCGGGTTAACAGCTGAACTGAATAATCTTAAGATGTCTTTTCCAACCTTAATGATTCCATGACTCTGTGTTGGACACCCTGATCACCCTGGTGTATTTTTTGTGCAGGGTTCAAGACATCCAGTGCTCTGAACATGTTCTCCCCTGCACACTGGCAGGGAAAGCTGTGCTGTGCTGAGTTGCCATGGCCAGAACCCTGGGGTTGAGGAGGGGATGGCACCGTGCAGGGAGGACACTTGCTGTCCCTGCAGTCCACACATTTTTCCTTTTTCTCCAGGCCAGACTACTGCAAGCTGTGGGTTCCTCCATACTGGGTGCACTGAGAGCTGTTGCCAGGCCTCAGGACTCTCATTTTCCAGTAACAGGCATGACTCAGTCACTCTGTTTGACTTGGTGGCCTTTCCTTTTCTATGACCATCCTCCACTTGTCTCTCCCAGAAAATTATCCTTGATTTTAATTACCAGGTCCCAAGCAGACAGAACCAGGGGATTAGGACCGGGGCTGGGCTCAGGATCTCAGGGTTTGGCCAGGGATTCATTCACATCTGAGTTGGGGCAGTCATCTTCAACTCTCCCTGCTTTTGTTTTCCTCTTGCCTGTGTCAGTGCAATCTCCAGTAGTGCTAAAAATGGCTATACTTGTAATGTCACAAATACTGTACAAAATGCTCACTCAGGCCCCATAGCACCCACTAAATGCCATGAGCAGGACATTTGGGTTAACTTCAGATGTAAGATTTGACTAATAAGGGCAATCCCCAGTGGCTCCCTCCAGAGAAAATCATGAACTCACAGTTTGGGTTGGATTTCAAATCCCATCCCACTCTACCTCCTGCCAGGGGCAGGGACACCTACTGTCCCAGGATGCCACATCCAACCTGGCCTTGGACACTTCCAGGGATGGGGCAGCCACAGCTGCTCTGGCTGATCTGTGCCAGGGCCTCACCATGTTCAAGACAAAAAATCTTCTTTGCAACAGGAGAAATCCCTTCCCTGCAGGTATCCCTCTGCATGCAGGAAGTGTCCTCTCCCCTGCAGAGCTGCCAGAGGGGCCAGGGCAGGGGGACAGTACAGCCCTTGCTCCCTGTGCAGCACAGGTGAGGCACAGGGGCACGTGGGCCCTTCCCACCCTCAGGTGCCATTCCTGTGTCTATCCCAACTCCATCTCACAGATGACCAGTCCCTGCCCCTGTCCCCTCTGTCAGTCTGGCAGCCCTCGACAGTTTAACCCAGTGAGAATGTTGAAAGGCAACTTCAGGACAAGCCATGCTTCCATTTTCCTTCAATCTGGTTTCACACATCCCCTCTTTGCCCCTCAGACTGGACTAGGTCCCAGCTATTGCAGCTGAAACCCCGGGTGGCAGCGCCAACCCTTCCAGCAGCTGGGCTTACATGGACTTACTGGGGGGAATTCCCAGGAACTGATGGTGTCTCTGTACACAAATCAATACCCACAGAACTGAAGGATTAGGAAGAGGAGTACTTCTCAACGTCACCCACGGTCACCAAATGGTGGAAGTCACAAGTCTGCACTTCTGGGAGCTGATGTTGGCTTTGCTGCATTGGTTTGGACCAGGATCAAGCTTTCCACAAGTCTGACTGATGTTTTAGGGAAAGCTTGCTGCTCACCTGACTTTTATTTTATCATTTAGCCCATTCCCTCCCATCCCTTCTGAGGATTAACTGGAAAAATACTGATCAAGATACAGGTTTCAGCTTAGCAGTGGCTTTCCAAGGCAGGGCTGCTTCCCACTCTAAGGACAGCATGGCTGCCTTATGGAACAAAGCAGGCACAGACAGAAAATTTGCCACAGGATCAATTTGCAATTGCATTACTTTAAACCAAGAAATATGCTCACTGTTACTAAAGTTCTACACAAGGAGGTGGGCTCTGTATTCCTGTTGCCTTTAATTCCAAGCAGAGAATCAAAATTTCTACTTCAGTGATTTAAAACAACACCAAGTTTTGACAGAGCAAAAATATTTGACCCACAAGTGCCCACAGGCTCTGACACTCATTTCCCATGGCTCTGCAGCCACCTCCAGCAGCTGCCAGAGCCCACAGAACAGGAAACCCCTGTGCCATCTGCAGAGTACAGCACTGTAGAACACCATGTGCCTTTTTCCCACATTCCTAATGGAAAATAAGGCAAAAGGACAGGACAAAGCCTCAGGCACCTCCACTGCAGTGCTCTGGGGCTGGATCGGGCTTGAGAGCATCGGTCTGGGGGAGGACCTGGTGCTCCAGGAGGCTCAGCAGCTGGGAAGGGCTGCTCTGGTGCCCTAGAGGACCAGGACACACCTCCTGCACAAACCTCCCTGCAGCCAAAGGCCCAGCTGCCTAGGGGGCACAGGGTGTTTTTTCACACCTCCACTGGACACTTGGGTGTGCAAGCTGGTCCCTGAGCAGGGGAAGCTGAGCCCAGGAGCAGTGCATGAGTGATATGCTAAGGCCTGAGCAGCAGGCCTAAGCCTGACGTGACTTATAAGATGAATCTTGAGCATGATGCTATTAATACCATCAAGGTTCTTTAGTTAAAAATAGATTATTAAAACATTTATATTCGTTATTCTTAATGCCAAAGTGGCTGTTGTAGAGATGTTTGTATAACCTTGTGTAGGCTATATCAAGAAATCTTCCCTACAGATATCCCTAGAGACTTGTCAGTAGAATATTTTAGGCAAAACCCTCCTGGCTGTGGCCTGGGCTCTGGCCAAGCCCTGTCCCCAGCTGGCCATCAGATGTTTTCTGCACAAAAAGGTAAACAAGTCATTTGGACTTGCCAATTTGGGCCTGTAAAGCTGGATCCCGTTTTTGGGTGGGCTGGAGAGCTCAGCCATGGGTGGATGCACCACGTGGGATTTCCCAGCTGCTGGAAGGGTTCTCCAGGCCCTCACTGCAGAGCAGGGCTGCCCAGGCACTGCAGGCTCTGCCTGATGGTGGAGTGCTCAGGCAATTGGTGATGTATCTTCCTCAGCCACTATTCTCCCTCTCTGGCTCATATTGTAATGATTAGATGCATTACCTTGCTTATTTTCACTTGTTGCTAAAGCCAAGAGAGCAATAAACTCATTGTTTTACCAAAATGTATCCTTTTACTTCTGTTTTGCCTCAATATTAATAGTAAAACAAGACCATTCTTCCTCTTGGTGTCTGTGTCCATTGTACTGCCCCTGTCAACTTCCAAAACAATGAGCAGGGAAGGGGCACAGGGAAGGGGCACAGGGAAGGGATTCATTGCTCAGAAATGCCCATAGGGCTTCTCTGCATCTGGCTCTTGCCTGAAAACACACACTTGCCTTGAAGACAGAGAAATCTAATGAAATGTTTGAGAAAACACTCTGCACTCGCAGTCCCTGCAGCACACAAAGGCACAGTGCAGCTCAGCAGCTGCCAGCCAAACCCCAGCTTTTTGTCCTTAAAACACAGAGACACTCCTGTGTAACCACACAGGGAGAGGGAGCATCCATCATATGATCCTGTGGCCTTGAACCTCTGTCAGCAAAGGCTGAGGCAGAAGCAACGAGCCACGTGTGTCAGAACAACAGAGAGAGGGAGAGAGAGAGACAGAGGGCTGCCAGGACTGGGTGTGGGAGGTTCCCAGGAGGGTGAACCCAGCAGCAGCTCCTGCTCCCAGAGGCACTGAGTGACAAGCAGTGCCTGGGCAGCTGGAAGAAACCTGCCTGAGGAGGCACTTGTCCTTCCCCACTGTCCCTGTCTGGCTGTCACCAGCAGCTCCTCCCCAGCTGGGACAGGCCGAGCTCGGGAATGTGGGGCACATCCAAGTGGGATTCACAGATCTGGCTCCTACTGGCTTCCCATAGAGGAAAACATGGCAAAGAAATAGTGGGATACACAGAGTTGCTGTTCATAACCCACTTTGCCTCTCCAGTCTCTCTTTGCTCCAGCTGTTACAGACCTCCCTGGTTTTCTTTCACTTGAAACGGAGGAAGGAAATGGTGCTGCTGGCTGAGAATGCCCAGCCATGTCCTCAGCATACTGCATCTGGACAGCCCATTTTTTAGAGATGCTGCTGTCAAGGTTGTTTGGCCAGTGCCCAAAAGCTGAACAGTGCTGTTTATCACACCCCTTTGATTCCCCTTGCCTAACTTCAGGTGCCCAGAGTTTCGGTGCTGAGCTCACGTCATCAGCTCATCCCTTCACCACCCAGGAGAGAGCTCTGAGGTGAGTTTGGAGCTCTCTGGACAAGCCCATCTCTCCCTCATGTAGATGACAAGCTTCCACTAGATGATTAATTGCCTTAACTTAGCTGGCAGGAATTTCATCTTTGGAGATTTTTTTTTTTAACATTGCCATTTAAAACTCACTCTGAAAAATATTCAAAGCAGAAATACAATCTTTTCTGGGGGCCGATAAAAAGTTGATTTGCTTTCTTACAAAAATATGTGTCTTTCATGTAAGGGAAGTTCTGGTACACAAAGCCAATCAAAGAAATCTGAAGTGCAGTTTAATTTCTCCTGTCTCTGAACCTAAAGAAGAAAGACCAACTGCTCGGGTTCTGTTTTTGATCCAGACCACTGCTAACCTCCATAAAAGACCACAAACCTCATGCTGTCTTCTGTCAGCCAGCAGCAGAAAGTGCTATTTCAGCACGGCAGTGCCATTTCAGACTGCTAGGAAAATCTGTTGTTTTCCAAGTTAATAAATAAAAGTCAAGCACCTTTGTCTCAGCAATTTCAACAAACAGCAATACCCTTCAATTTAACAGCAGTTTTTACCCATGAACCCCCCCCAAAAATAAGCAATGAGCAGTCATGTACTCCACAAAAATTAAAGGCATATGAATTTATGGGTATTTTTTCACTGACAAACCCAAAAGCTGTCAGGTGTTCTAGTCAATAAACTCCAACAGAAGACAACTTGAAAAGAGGCAAAAGCAACTCAAATGTTTATCAGTAAAGGACCCCAGTACAGTGAGATAAGAGTATGTACATGTGACTTTCTCAGGAACACCAAACCCACTGAGGACCCCTAATGACCACAATGCAATAACTACTGCTGTGCAAGGTCTGTGGTGGGAAAGGCAAGAGGAAACAGAGTATAACACTGAAGTGGTTGACTATGAAAATAAAACATGACAGCTTGGCCAAAATAAATGGTGGGTGAAAACTGCCCCTGGGACATGGGATAGGGTGGGATACATCCAACAGGAACAGGAAGCATCCCTGAGATCTGTAAGTCATTGCATAGGGCCCTGATGAAATCTCAGAATAACAACAAAGCTGTGGTCTCCCAAATGCAAAAAAAAAAAAAACTGCATTAGGCTGGAAGAGTTGCCAGGGAGGACTGGAGGGTGCCTCAGGAATCAGAACACCTAATTTGTACAGTGAGTCAGGAAAAGGAGTGGCTTGTTTACCCCAAAAAATGTCACCATTGCATAATTCCAGCAGGGTACACAAGAAATGCCCATACCAGCATCTGTTTGCAGGAACAAAGATGAATCATGCCTGAATTGGCTCAGTGTTAAACAGAGTGTTTTATGAAAGTTCTGTGATGCAACATGCCCAGGTTGAATTCATCCATCCCCTGTGCTCTGCGTGGGCGCCTCGCGTGGGCAGCGTGACCAAGGGAGGGCAGATCTCCCAGCAGCAGCAGCAGCAGCAGCAGCAGCAGCAGCAGCAGCAGCAGCTCTATTGTGTGTTTGGCTCCATCAGATCTGCTTCTTTTTGTAAGGCAACAACACCTGGAGGCTGTAGGACAGGCAGTGTGAAGGTCCCCCTGAGAGCTGCATTTGCTGCTCGCTGTGTGGACCAGCACGCGTTCCACGGCCCCACTGTCACGCTGCTGCTGGCACCACGGCAGGAGATCCCAAACTGCAGCTCCTCAGACTGCTCCCAGGCCTCAGCACACCCAGCCTTCTGTGCATGGTCCCACCAAATCACTTGCAGAGTCAAGGAATTTCAGGAAGAAAGGATAGCCAGTAAATGCCCCAGTGCTACCAAACCATCAGTTTGGGGTAAACACCAGGACTCAGAAGATCAGGTTTATGCCTCTGGGAAAAAACCAAAAACAAAAACAAGCAAACCAAGCAAACCAGAGTTTTCTCAGAGTTTTTGGGTTTGTGTCCTTTCAGCTCCTTGCTGGAAGGCTCTGTTCAGCTCAGTATGAGTCTCTGACAGCCCCAAGATCTCTCCTCTGTTCTGTGCCATCCCTCTCTGCCCCTTCACTGCTGGGGCAGCAGCTGCCTGTGCCAGCTGACTTGGAGCAGCACAGCAACACTGCCAGGTCCCAAACTACTGCCTGTGCAAAACCCACCCCAGCCTGGGTCTCCTGAAACTCCCCTTGATTTCCATAAAGCCTGTAAGAATCCCAAGGGTTTTAAAGGTCTGTTCCTCCATCTCATTTGGCTGAGAGTGGCTTCAGAAGTTATCACCAGACAAAAGGCAGCACCACAGCATGTGTGTGTTTACTGCAACTCCTTAAGTCCCCAAATGAGTGGCCATCAGATAGCAACTGGTACTCAACCCTCTCATATTTGCCTGATGTATTTGAGGCTTTAGGAGGACTGAATATGTCAATTAGTTTAGGAATTTCCCTCCATTGATAGCCCTGGGATCTATTCCTGGAGAAACGCTGGAGCAAACTCATGCTCCAGAAAGAATTGCTGCATTTATCATTAATTATTCTTTGACCTTTATTTTTAGTTGGCTTTGCACACTAATTAAACACAGAACATGGCATGATTCCACCTCTGTCTCCTGCTGTCCTTGGGGCTTATCTGAATCGTCCCAGGGCTGCATCAGACACTGCTGGGCAGCACATGGCACAGCTCAGACTGGCAAAATCAGCACCCTGGAGCAGTGCAGCTTTAACCACACTACTGTGTGCCAGTCATTTAGCAAAGCAGCAGTCACAGGCAATGGCTGTCAAGTACTTGGATCAGAACTGTCATTTGGAGAGAACCAGCACATGAAAAAGAGCATTTCTGATTAGAAGACTCAAGAGACTGTTGTGAACAGCTGCAAAGAACAATCAGCATTTCTGGCTCCCTATTTACAGAAGCTTGCACAAATAAATTAACTGGAATGAATTCACCCTGATTTACCAGAGGATGTGCCAGGCTCAATCAGTCCCGGGGCCATCAAATCCCAGGGCCAGACAGAGCCACACTCTCAGAGCAGCTTTACCAGCACAACCCACACCTTTGTGCCAGAGAGCCTGAGAGCAGAGCAGCTGCCATGTGACAGAAGCTCTCCTTATGGCCTCAGGACCAGCTCTGTTGTCCCATGGCAGTGGATGAGAGAAGCCCTACAAAGGCAGCAGCTGAATCCTGGTGAGGCAGTGAGCACAGCAGGAAACAGCCCAGGGACCATCTGAAGATGCTTTTGCAGCATGAAGGGATTCATGTTCCACTCAGCCATGGTCCAGAAAGTTTATGTGACTGACCACCTAATCCCACCAGTCTCTCCCGTCCTGGGGACAGTACATGCTGGGTCACCTGGGCCTTTAGGGACCACGTCCCAGAAGAATTCAGCTTTTCTCCATTTCTGCAGGTGGGTGCAACTCTACTCTACAGCTCAGAGGTGCATAAATCCAACATAAATGTTGACTTATCTAGCTCTTTTCAATGGCAACCCCAGTACACTCAGCAAATCCTAGTTTTAATTACATGAAAAATTACTGTCTTCACATACCATGTGAAATGTGTTTTTCACTGTTGCTCATTTTTTGATTATCATGTCTTCCTTCCACTTGCCTCCATTCAGATGAAGTGTTGTAAAGGGTATTTTTGTGTGAGATTGTGTGAACGGGCTGCACACGTACCCAGGGATGGGGATGGAGGAGCAGTTGTTGGGGAGCAGCAGGGAGGTCCATGATGGGAAGGCAGGCGATTGAAAGTCTCCCAGAACTCTTAAACTCTGGAGCAGTTGAAACCACACAGACTGAGAACCTGAGTCTGCCAAGAGTCTTCTGAAACCAAACATGGAGAACTCGACGCCCTCACAAGAGCCCTGACTCTCACCACAGCCAAGCCAAGGCGCGGGCAGATACCGTGGGGGGTCTGTGAAATACCTGAAAAATAAAGAACTGTCTGAGGGGATTTCCAAACAGCTCAGAAGCCACCGACGCTCCTCGTCCGAGCTGGGCCGGGCCCGCCGGGCCTTGCCCCGGCCGGGCCTTGCCCCCATCCAGAGGCACCTGGGATCCACAGGAGGGAGGGACGGCCCGCGGGGAGCGTGATGCCACTCGAGGGCAGACCCATCCCCGTCCTCCGGCAGAGTAGGGGCTGTCCCTTGTGGCCATCTTGGGCGAAGGTGACCCGAACGGGACAGCTCGGGGGATGGGAGGGAGACCCCCGCCTGGCCGCTCCAAGCGCGCTCCTGCTAATTTGGTCCCCCCGCGGCCGCTGTAGTTCCGAGTTGTGCCGGGACGTGGAGGCGCGAGGGCCGCTGGGATATGTAGTCTGCCCGGGCGGGCCGGTTCATTGGCGGCGTGTTCCCCGGCGCCGCCCGGGAACTACAGCCGGCGGCAGCGGCGGAGCGCGCGCCGGGATGGCGGCCCCCTTGGTGCTGGTGGTGCTGGCGGCCGTGACGGTGCGCGCCGCGCTCTACCGCTCCAGCCTCGCCGTCTTCATCGCCGAGCGGGTCGAGGTGGCGTCCCCGCTAAACGCCTGGAAGCGAGGTGAGGCCCGGCGAGCCCGGGCCGTGGCGCTGCTGGCCGGACCGAGCCCCGCGGGGGCGGCGCGGAGGAGCCAGGGCG